>JAJEJO010052497.1:32464-118134 GCA_020662805.1 Glaucomys volans
CTGGGTTAAATCATCAGTACAACAACCAAAAAAAAAAAAAAAAGAAAAAAGAAAAGAAAGAGGACTGGGGATGCAGCTTGATGGTGGGGCTTGCTGGAGTAGCAAACACAAGGCCCTGATTTCAACTGGAGCCACCATTGTGAGCCATTTGGGGGTGATTTGGGGGGTAATAGAGAAAAGAGGAGTTTACACTCCAGTCCCACAATGTATATGCTCAGCTCAGAACAAAACATTTGAATACTTCAGTGAGGAAGTCAGGCATTCGGCATCTTGCTGAGACTTGTGCAAACCACACAAGACAGGACTCAAGTGACAGGATGCAAGTGAAGCTGGCGAGAGCTGATTCAAAACCTATTTGTTGGAGGATCTGCCTTCCTAATGGGGCCCCTGTGCGGGCCGCCTCCTTAGTGGTTGATCCTAAAGACTTACCTTCCCAAGTGGATTCTTTCCCACCAACACATCTGCCTGGCTTGGAGCCTTTTCAAACTTTTATTTACCATGTTATACACAGAAAGTGCCCTTTCCATAGTTTCCCTCTCCCCCTGAGTTGTCCATTGTACCAACCTACGTCCTCACTGAGGATGGAATTCCCTGTTGGGCAAGGGCATTCCACATAGGGAGGACCCACCACCCGGCTGAACCGCCACTGAGTTGGGCGCAGTATTGCTCATCTCTGTGTCCCCAGGGTCTGGTCTTACTGAGAGGAGGTGCTCACTAATATCAGTGGAAATGAGGCAGGACCAGAATTTGGTGGGTTAAAGCAAGGCACAGGGGCTTACTTTGCTGACCTGGTGGGGGCGGGGGTCTTAGGTTTCTAGAGAATAAAAGATCTTATTGTTAAAGTCAAGGATGTCCCATCTTTGGGGCTTTGGAGGGGAGAGTGGAGACTAGACTCTTTTCTGATGACCATCTTTGGGGTAAGGATCACCTGCTCAGAGGTGGGAGTTGTATGACTCTCTTTTCACCCATGCCAGGCTTTGGGTCTCTGCTGGCAAAGAGAGGTGGGTCCACTCAGGCCTTCCCTTGCTTCTCCCTCCCTAAAAAGAAAAACACAACAGAGGGTTATCCTGGGCATATCAGCCTTCCCAGTGTTCATGGACCCTGGTTTTGTCACTGGACAGGGATGGAAGGAACAAGGTCCCTCCAAGAGAACAGAGGAATCTCAACTCAGTCTACATGGATTCTTAGCCACTGAAAAGAATTTCAGGACATGTCAAAAGCTAGGCATAAGCAAAGATTTATTAGAGGACAGCAAAGTGAAAGCAAACACACCCCAAAGGCAGGGTGCAGACACCCATCACTGCTCAGAAAACAGAGGACCAGCAACACACCCAGGGTCAAGCTCTCTGACCTTATATATGATTTTCCTGGGAAGAAAAGTGCAGATTCCCAGGTAACCTTTTATGAAAATCAAGTCTTATGTCAATCATCTGATATTTGGGATTCAGAATGTTTCTTTCTGGATTAGCAGTCTAGCCATGAACCAGCTGTGGGCTCATTGTGTAGTTCTTTGACTCTGGTGACATTAAAATCGATTATGATTTTGTTCTAGTTAATCTAGTACATTTGCTGGAGATTTTGTTCATCTACCTAAAGAGACAAGCACAGCTGGTCATGTTTGTAGGTCTGGGTCTCCATCTAGTAAGGGTCTCTTTCTCTCTCTCCCTGAGAGCCCATCTGTCTTGGTTTTGCAGCCAGACTGGCCCCAGCTGACTGTATCTCTGTGCTGGTGGTGACAGGGCCTGGTGGATGGTAAGGTGGGGGCTAAGCCTGCCTTGGGAAGATGGGGTGGTGGCCAGGTGATAGGCCAATATCCTGCCATGGTGGCGGTTTCTGTTTGGAAAATGCTCTGGTTACCATTGCCTGGCATGGTGTGGGGCCAGGGGCCTTCTGGGAAGGGGTTGCAATGCTGCAATGAGACCTATTATTTCCCCAGTCTCTGCTGATTGGGCAGGCTGGCCCTGAATGGGCATGATGCCCATCAAGGTGAAAACACTCTGGCCAGCAATACCTCCTCCAGGAAGCCTTTCCTGACTTTCCTACTCCCTTATCCAGCCTGGATTAGAGGCTGTAGCTGACACAGCACGAGACAGTGTGCTTGAGACTGTTACATGCTTCCCACCTAATAAGTGAATGGCTGTAGAGTGGAAGCATGGGCTAGTTTACATCTGCCCTCATCATGTCAAGTTTCCTGTGTGGTTTTGGAGGGATCTGAGTTCTTGGGTCTCTACCACCAGGGTCAACCTGGGATGTGCAGCTTCCCAGGACAGGGTTCCAGGGTGCACTTGGTGGTCTATTTGAAGTCAACAGATCCCTTTCATTTCATCACCAGCTCTGGGCCAAGGCTTAGAGATAGTGGGGAGGAAGTGCAGTTGCATCAGCCTTGCTGGGGTCAGTGAGCACAAGAGTCTGGGCTCAGATAAACAGATCCAGATTTGAATTCTGGTACCATCATCTAGCTGGGTGACCTAAGGCAAGTCTCTTAACCTTCCTGAACTTGGGAGGCATGATCTGTACTTGGGAATCATCATACCTGCTGCCTAGGATTGTCTTGAGGATGAAATGAGAGAGTCTAACAAAGCACTTGCCTGGACAGCACTCATTGGACAGTAACTGCCATAATGAAAAAGATAGTGGTTATGTCATTGTTAGGCATATGCTAGGAGCTGAAGATACAAAGAGATGTAAGGACAAGCGTTGCACTCGGGAGGCTGACCGTATCAGTTGGGACATTGCGATACATACGTGAAAAGCCCATTGCACCTGGGCATGCCCACTGAGTGATGTGCACAGTAAGCACTTGTCCTTGTTGTTTGCAGAAGGGAACAGTTGCTGAGAGGTGGGTCATCAGGGATGGGGAGGTGACCTAAGGCTATAGTAGCACTTAGGTAAGTGTACAGGAAGGAGAAAAGTGTACAAAGTCAGGAAGAAGAGAAGCAGAGGCCACCTTGGGCCAGAGCAGCCTGACTTCAAGGAATGTTAGAGGGGTCAGCTTTGGGAGGGACTTCACTACCAGTCTATGGATTGGTCTCCTGAAGTTACTGGGAAGCCACTGAAGGTCTCTGAGAGAGAGGTGACATAGGCCATGTGGATTCTGGTGCTCCTCTCAGAAGGGAAGGTCAGCAAATCACACCTCAGGTACCTGGTCTGGATAAGGGTGCCTGACAGTTTCACAGATAAGCTTAGCATAACTAAGGAGACAAAGTCTGTGTATCTGCCTTTGCTTCCTCAACCACCCTGGGTGGCTGGGCCTACTCTCCCTCCCCACCAACCCCCAGCCTGCTAGTTCCTTGCAGCCTCCAGGGCTTTGAACTTGCCTTGTCCTCTGCCAGAATCTTCCTGATATACCTTTCCTGCACCACTGCCACCTCACTCTTCAGAGAGGGGCCCCTGGTCACCCTTCTGGGTGGGCCTGGAACACTGCCTCGCCCAGTTACTTAGCTCTGGTTGTCTTCACAGCCCTTGTTACTGCCTGACACTCTATCAGGCTATTGTTTTCTTGCCTCTGTTGGTCTCCCACACTGGACTGTAAGCCCCACATGGACAAGGGCATCATGCTCACTGCCTAGCACACAGTAGGGCTCTAACAACTATTTATGGAGTAAGTGACAGCTGGATGAGACATTGGGCTTAGAGGGCCCAGTATGCTCTCCAGGGCTCATACATGTTCCCCAGGGAGGTTCCTGGAGGCAGAGGGAGGGTTCATTGTGGGCCTCTGCAGGTGACTGTCCCTTGATCTCTGATCAGTGGCTGTGGTTCTGAACCTCACAAGGTGAAGAAAGGCAATGGAAAGAGAAATCATGGCCTTATGGCTGCTCCCCAGGGCTGGCTTGGAGCAAGGGGCCAGTTTTAGTCCCACCTCATTCCCAGGCTAGACTTTGGGCTCAGAAGGTGGGATCTTCGCAGCTGCCAGCCAGGAGGCCCCACTCTGCTGGGGGTCTGGGATGGAGAGCAGGTGTTCTTCGAGGAGGAAGACGGGAGAGACTTTTAGGATGAAGGTGCCTTCAGGAGGCCCCTTAGAGTTCCCAGCCTCCCCAGTTCACTCCTTGTGATTCAAGAGGAAATGAGTTCACTGAGGTCAAGGTCACACAGCTCATGAGCAACAGAAAGACCCTGACTTATGGGCCATTGTTGAGGCCTTTCCCATGAAAGATATTCACACATTCGTTCAATATTGATTGAGAATCTACTCAGTGACAGTCTGAGTCCTGGGGCCACCAGAGGGCACAAAATAGAACACCTACCCTTGTGGGGCTTCCCCCTGGGGAGGAGTGGACATTTAGGTGTAACTACACCGCCAACTGGTGCGCTTCCCCTGCGAGGGTCTGCTGGAAGTGCTGGTGTGAGCCCATCCACAACTCCAGTCATTCAGTCTTTGACTACTTGTCCAAAAATTGAAGACACTCCTGGAGGCCTCTGGGTAGAAAGGAGAGGGAAATAGGCCCAGGTTGCCTTCTGAGGCCAGGAGCTTGGCTTCCTCTGTAAGTGAGGGGCCAGGCAGCGCTCAGGCCACTTCCTGGGACAGGGGGTACTTCTGAGAGGAAGGTGCTGGGCAGCCCATGGCCAAAGGGTGCCAGGCCCTGCTGTCACTTCTCTCTCCCTGTGTCCTCAGCCGTGTGCCAGCCACCGTGCCAGAACCGAGGCTCCTGCAGTCGGCCCCAGCTCTGCATCTGCCGCTCTGGCTTTCGAGGAGCCCGCTGCGAGGAAGTCATTCCTGAGGAGGAATTTGACCCCCAGAACTCCAGGCTGGCTCCCCGACGCTCTGCTGAGGGGTTGTCCTACTTACGCAGAAGCAGTGCGACTAGAGAAGGTCCTGTGGCTAGAACACAGCCATTGGAGCCACAGCTGCCACCAGCTGGGTAAGTGCCCATCTCATGGGGACCTCTGGGTCCAGGGCTCAGACTCTGTCAGAGGGGCTTCTTCCTTAGGACAGAGTGGAGAAGGCTCGTGTTCTTCCTCCTTCCCACTATCCCCCTCTTCCCTGCAGGGAGGAAGCTGAGCAGGGAGCAAGAATTGGGGTAGGCGGGGGCTTTGCAGGTGGGATGGAAGGGCAGGGGAGATGAAGTCTTTCCCCTTCCAGGGGCTGGAAGAAAGAGCTGAGGAGGGCCCGTTCCTGCATCAGGGTCCCTCTGTTCCCATCTTTTGCCATTTCCCGGGTGGATGACCTGGGCAAGTTACTTATCTCTGTGCCTTTGATTCCTCATCAGTAAGGAGCAGACACTGCTAACACCTACATCATGGAATTGTTGTGAGGAGTAAATCAGATTATATAAGGAAAACAAGAACAGTGCATGGTGCTTGTGTGAGCTCTTTGTGAACTTTCCACCTCCTCCTCTGCCTCCTCCAGCGCTGTCTGTGATTGGAAGCATTCCTCTGCAGAAAAAGCCCCTTCTGGCCACCCAGCCTTTCTCCTTAGAGGGGCACGTGAATGCAGGAGATGAGATTGAAGTGGACCTGGGGAGCGTTCCCGGGCAGGAGTCCCTGGCCTGCTTGCCAGTCAATCTGGCTAGACTTTTTCTAGCTCAGGACAGGAAATCTGAACTTTGTAAACTGGTTATTTCTAGGGGGCTGTGTTTTGCTTTTGGTTTTTCACATTGGTTTTTCCATTTGCTTCTACTTAGGAAGTTCTTTCTGAGATGTTGCAACCTCATCTTGCTGAACTAAGGGGAAAAAGGATTTGTCCTCTCAGAGGCCAGGGAACTGGGGAGGATGCTGACCTTGAGGTCAAGTCCTCAGCAGGAAAGGTCAGGAAAGACCTGCTGAGTTGGAGAGAGAGGAAGGAAAGGAGGTGGGGCTGTCCAGAAACTCTGAAAGGAGGTACAGCAGAAAGAACAGGGTCTTGGTAAGGTGGGGCTCCAGGGTCCTGAGCACCGAAGTAGATGATTTCCAAAGGAACAGGAAGAAAGGAAGGATAGGCTCAGGTCAAGGCCTAGGGAGTTCCAAGGTCAAATTGAAAAGAACTAAACCCTATAACCAAAGCCCAAGGATGCAGGGACAGAAACAAGAAGAGCCAAGGATCCAAGTGGGACAATACAGAGGGCCTGGGATTGAGGGTGGGTAGGGCCTTGGCCTTATTCTGATTGTTCCCAGATGTGGGTCCTGGGCAGTTGGTCCCAACATGAAGGCACCTAGAGGCACAGGAGAAGGGCCAGCTCTAGGGCCAACCATAGGCAGAGTGGATGCACAGTCCAAGCTGGGCTTTCCCCCTGCAAGCTCTGGCTTGTGGGTTTCATTCATTTGTAATATGCATGCTCATGCTACTTGGCAAGTCACACTGTCCCTTGTGTCCCTGAGTCAGAACCATTTGAAGCTTCCTGTCCCATCTCCCAACCCATCTAACCCCTCCCCATCATTCAAGGCCCAGGCCCACTTCCTTCAAATGCTCCCTCACCTTGTCCCCCACCTTGTTATCTGCCCCCCTGCAGTACTTTCTTACTGGCACAATGGGGAGGGTCCGTGCCCTGCACCTGCACCTCGACTGTGTGGGGCTGCTGATACTTGCTTCAAACTATAGAGTTTAAAACAGCTCTACAAAAAGGCCCACTTGCAATGAACCCTCACCCTGTACCTGGAACCCAGGGCATTGTACAGGGTGCTGCTGAGAGGGCAAGATAAGGCGATACTCTGCTGGTCCCCAGGCAGGTGCTCTATGCTGCCCTTCTAGGGCACTTTTCACTCACCTTGGGATGCTTTTGTCCACTGCTTACAGGACCAGGAGCTCCCTGAGAGCAGGGACTGTGTCCTGCTTGTTCATGAAGGTGTCCCTGGCACTAAACACTGTGCCTGGCACACCACAGGTGCTCAGTTGACATGATTTGAATGAATAAATGAATGGCTGGGTGGTGAGTATGAGCCTCAGTCCTCAGCAGGGCCACAGTCCTGATGAGGTCTCCGGCCCACAGCAGGGCTGTCCTCTCTGCCTTTCATAGGCTCCCTGGCCAGGGGCTACTGTGATGTTCCTAATGAGCTGCAGCCTCCAGGCCAACCCACCCCTTCTCTGCCCTGGGACCTCCATGCCATGAAATCTGGGAAAGTCCGACTGACCTGCCGGAGGCTGCTGTCCTCCCAGCTGTGTTTTGATTTGGGAGGCCAAATCCCACTTGCCTGGTGGTGTGAGACATTTCCTGTGAGCTTGGCAAGGTTTCCCAAGCAGTCGTTGGCCTTTCTCCTGATAGCAACTTGGACAGGCCCTGTGTGTCCAGATAGAGGAGTGACATGACTCAGAGGGTGTTCTAGGAGTGGGAAGGGGATACAAGATGTCTGGGAGGGAAAACACTGCAGGAGTTGGTGATAGCCAGCAGCCCCTTTCAGAAGAGCTCTAAACAGAGGCCAAGAGACTTGTGTCACAGAGGCAGACAAGAGGGAGGGGCCAGGAGAGTCTCAGGCAGCCCGCGGGATGCCCTGCAGTGGCCAGATGTGAACTGATGTTGTGCAGCTGCAGCCTGCACTGGCTGCAGGGGCCTGGAGACTCTCCTGAGACCCAGGTCCAGGGTTCTTCCTCAAGGCTGGGCAGAGGGCTAACCACCTGGGAGCAGCAGCTAGGCAGCTGGGCAAGGGCCTTGAGAGATGGGGTGGGGGGGTAGCCATTTACAAGAACTGGGGATCAGTAAGCTATGGAAAATTATGGTTTAGACCAGAATGCAACCACTATCTGAATCTCCTGGGAACTTGACAACAGGCAGCTTCTGACTTGGCAGGTCTGGGATGAGCATCTCTAACATGGGCGATGCTGATGCTATTGGTCCTTGGACCACATTGAGTAGTAAGGGTTGGAGCCTGGCTTGGGATTCAGAAAATCCTCAGTTCTAGTTCTGAATTTACCCCTTACCAGTTGTGTGACATGAGGCACACATCCTAACTTCTCTGAGCCAATAGTTTTCACCTGATGGCATTACAGGGTGGATTAGATGTGATCCCGTTATTAGAATACTTGGTATGGTGCCTGATGTGAATTAGGGTTCCGTACATGGCACACGACAGAAATTAGTGGCAGGTTCTCTTTACCATGAGGACTTGGGTGGATGGGAGAAGGTGGTAAAGAGCAGAGAAAACTGGGCTGAGTGTGGGGGGCGTGTGCCCGCATGCACCCGTGTGTGCGCATGACACTGGGACACACTTGTTCTAGGGAGAAGTCAGAGCCCAGATCAGCCTCAGAGGGGGCGTGACCAGCAGATGCAGTAGCAGAGCCTGTAGTGTCATTCGCTGCCTCTGGTGTGTTATTTCACCAGCCATATGGGGAGGAGGTGTGGGGGGTGTCAAGAATGGGGGTGTGGTGTCCACTGGGTTTGTTCCTTGGTCAGAGGTGAGGCCCTACAGGCTGAACCCTGGGGCCATCCTAAGCAGGCCTGGTCAATATACAGGTAACGAGCGGCCTGAAGACATGCTGAGCAGGGCCAGTGGATCATGGGGAAGTGTCTGGGGAACTGTGGCCTCATGGTGGTGTTGGCTTCCCACTGGCTGCCCCCATAGAAGCAATGGGGTCCGCCTTCTCTTTAGAGTCCCAGTCTCTGTCTCCTCTGGATATTCTCTCTGCACACCCCACCCACCTCTGAAAGAGTCCACTGCCTCCATTCTCTGTGCCTGCCAGAACACATGACCACAGAGCAGCAGGGCAGAATAGCACAGGTCTGTTAGCATGCTGTTTTGTAGGTCAGCCATCTGACTCGGGGCTCAGCAGGCTGACATCAAGGTGCCCCAGGCTGTGTCTTGGAGGCTCTGGAGAGATCCTTGTTCATTCGGTTGGTGGTGGATTTCAGTTCCTTGCAGTGGCAGGTGCAGGCCCTGGTTTCCTTGCTGGCTGTCACTTGAGGGCTTTCTTACAATATAGAAAATGCCCTCATCCCTTGACTTGTGACCACCTTCCTTCATCTTCAAAGCTGGTAACAGCAGATGTCTCTTCCTGTATGTCTTTCCTCTGCCCCGAACTTCAGCTGCATCTCTCTCCCTAACTCTCCTGCCTCCTCTACCACACTAAGTGCTCCCATGAAGGCCCTGGGCCCAGTTGGATCATCCAGGACAGTCTTCCTGGATTCCTAAAGCAGCTGATTAGCAGTCTTCATTCCACTTGCATTAGGATGGGATCTCCGTTTGCCATTTAGTGAAACGTATGCCTTATACCAGGAGACAAAGATCATGGGGACAACCCCCACCCCCTGAAGCCCACTCCGGCTGGGACCCTCTGTCCAAAGTATGACAGCTGCCTGTTAGCAAGGGCTTGCCATAGCTGTGGCCCTACATGATCTGTCCCCCAAAACCTTTCTGACACCACCAACATCAACCCATACCCCATGCTCCCCCGATTCACCTTGCTTCTGCCATGTTGGCCAATTGGTTTCTCCTCAAACATGCCAGAGATGCACCCACTCCATGGCCCTTAGAACTTGCTACCTCCCCTCTCTGGAACACAGCAATAGTTCCATATCAATAGGGCTTCCATATCAAAGCAACTAGGTGATTTAAAACATCAGATACTTCTCTCACAATCTGGAGGTCAGATGTCCTAAACTGAGGTCTTAGCAGGGTTGGAGGCTCTGTGGGGAATCTGTACCAGGCATCTCTGTTAGAATATGGCGGCTCCCAGCCATCCTTGGCATTCCTTGGCTTGTAGTTGCATCAACCTAACCTCTGCCTCCAAGGGCTGGGGATGGAGCTTGATGGTAGAGTGTCTGCCTAGTGTGCATAGGCTTGGGGTTCAGTCACCAGCACTGAAAAAGTTCTGACCTCTCTTATCACATGACCTCTCTATTGTCATCTCTTATAAGGAATCCTGTTGGATTTGGGGTCTACCCTAATCCATTATGGCCTTATCTAAACCTAACTAATTATATCTGCAAAAACCCTCTTTCTAGCCAGGTGCAATGGTGCACACCTGTAATTCCAGTCACTTGAGAGGCTGAGACAGGAGGATTGCCAGTACAAAGCCAACCTCAGAATTTAGTGAGGCCCTAAGCAACTCAGTGAGACCCTGTCTCTAAATAAAATACAAAATAGGGCTGGGGATGTGGTTCAGTGGTTAAGTGCCCCTGAGTTCAATCCCTGGTACCAAAAAATAAAAACAAAAACAGAAACAAAAAATAACAAAAAAACCCCTATTTCCCAATAAGGCCACCCTCACAGTTCAGGACTGAGGACTTTAATGTAACTTCTTGTGGGGACACAACTCAACCAACACCAAAACACTCTTCCCCAGATTCTCCCAGGGCTGGCTGCCTTTCACCCTTCCACAGCCAGACCCTCTGCAGCCATCTAAACCACACTCCAAACTCTCTACCTACTACCTGGCTAAGTTTTTTTCCCCAGAATACTAATATCTTGGAATTAATTAATTAATTAATTAATTTATTTATTTATTGTGGTGCTGGGGATTGAACCCAGGGCCTTGTGTTTGCAAGGTAAGCACTCTACCAACTGAGCTATATCCCCAGCCCAACATCTTGGATATTTTACTTATTTATTTGATTTACTGTTTTTCTTAGCCTAGTAAAATTTCAGGCACAGGAGGACCAGGGTTTCTGTCACTTTGCTGATGTAGCTTCAGCACCCTGATCACTGCCCAGCCCAGAGTGGAGCTCCGTGCCTCTTCTCCTGTTCCTCTTTCAGCTCACTGCCTCTGGTTGCCAGGATCCTATTCCAGTGACAAGGAAAGAGAGGCTCAGAGAGGCCAGGTGACTTGTGCCCTGTCCTGGCCCTGCCTCTCCCTACTGCACAGCCCCTCATGCTTTGGTCTGTGAGGAGAGGGTGGAAGGGGACCCCTGAGCACATGTGGCAGTGTGCGTCCAGGTAGCGGTCCTCTTGGCACTGCCCCACCTGTGACCTTTAACCTCCTGTTGCTGGGAGGGAGGCCACCGCTTTCCCTGGGAGAGCTGCTTCCCTTCCTCCTGAGGCCTTGCCCAGATCTCCAGTCAGGGAGCCAGGACTCTGCCCCCAAATGGGTGGTGTCTGTAAATCAGAGGGAGCAGAACAGTCTCTCAGTGCCTCTGCATCAGGAGTCCCTGCAGGGAGACCCATGCACGCCTTCCTGGGGGCAAAGAGGACAGAAAAGCCAGCATCCCTTCCTGACACAGACAGGGGATTGTCCCAGGATTGGATGAGAGGGGATCTGGGAGCAGACACCAGCATGGTGAATCCAGTGGAGCAGCTTGTGAGTTTTGTCCTCTCCCGCAATAGCAGCAACAGGGGTTGGGTCAGGGACAGGACTTCCTGCATGTGGACAGCACATGCTGGTGATGTCATGAACCTAGAGCCAGGACTCAGCTTTGGTTGGCTGGAAGGAGGCTCTGTGACACTGGTGTGGGGGAGCCCAGATTGGTGCCCGGCTGGGCTGGTGCTGGGCATCTTGTGGGTAGGAGGCTGGTGGAAAAGGGCCACCATGGAAAAGGGCCAATGAAAAGATGCCAGGAGGGGTGATTGGGAGAATTGCAAGTCCTGCAAGGGAGTCTGCCGACCTACTCCCCGTCCTGCGGTGAATCATCCTAGGCACCCCATTTACCAAGAGAGGATTTTTCTCCACTGCACTGTCTGAGGTGGGGAAACTGAGGCAGCATGGGAGTTGGTGGCTAGATTGTGGGCCTGTCCTGAGAACCCAGGAGATGCTGGTCCAGTCAAAGGCTTGCCTGGGCCTCCAGGACTGGCTTGGGCTCCAGCTGCCTCCCACCTCGTCCTTCCCTTTGCGTGTCTGCTTGCCACTTTGCACAACACAGCTCCCTTTGCCCTCCTTCCTCCTCATTCAAACCCAAGACTGTTCTCAGATGCCCTTGGGACATGAGAAGAGACCAGCTTGTGCTGGGAGTACTTGGGAAAGTCTTTGTTCTCCCTGGGCTTCAGGTTGCACCTTTATAAATCAGAGGGCTAGATCAGCTCTCCCCAAGCTCAAGAGCTGATGGTCTCAGATTCTGGCATTTAGCCTGGCTGTTTTCTATCCCTAAAGGTGAATGTGCCCACTCCCCTTTTGCCCACTTTTAGGGTCATGACAAGGACAGCTGAGACCCTGACCAGGACAGACCTAAGCTGTCCCTGACGGTCTAGCCTCAGATCCTACTTGCCAGCACAGCAGGGTGGGGCAGCCTGCACCTCATTTGTGTCTCCCTTTCCTCCTGGAAGCGAGCAGTGCCTCCCAGCTGGGTTGATTCAGCCCTTTATACTTTGGGGGTCTCTGGGGCTTGAGCCTTCCCTCCCTTTCTTTTATTTTTTCAGCACCCCTGAAAATACCTTTTCCTGACTTGTTATTATAATTCTGAATCCCAATTTTGCCCCCTGGGATTTCTGGAACTCCCCAAACTTTAGGACCTGGAAAACAATATTTTGAATAGATGTGGACTCTGGAGATCAACTGTTGCTTCCCAGCTCAGCCACCATGACCCTGGACATTGAACTTCACTAAGCATTAATGTCCCTATCTGTAAAATGGGAATGACGATCCCTTCTTCACTGGGAAGTTGTCAGGATTAACTGAGACGATGTGTGGGAAAGATGACTTTGCAAACTATAGGCATCTTTGTTATTCTTGTGTAGCAGTCCTGACAGTGAGCTGGGGTATTTGCTTATGCCTCACGTGTGTGCATGGGTCACTTGTGGAAGTTCCTTACTCAAGTCCTCTCTAACAACCTTTTCATAATTTTAGCCTAATGGTTAATTGTAGCTGCTGGACATAACACCAGGGAATGTCCTCATAGTTTCTGGGACAGCTACACCTGAGTTGTGCAGTATACAGCCTGTGCAGCTGTATATTATGATTCCAGTTTAGGCTTCTTTCCAGGAGGGAGAAAGATGTTTCCCGTTTCCTCACAAAGCATGTTGCTTCAAGGCAGTTTTCTCCATCTGGGTTTGACCACTGAGTTTCTTTTTAGGTTCCTCTGAAAGGGAGGTGGACCTCTGGGGTTTTGTCCTGTTATTGTGCACTTCCTCAACCCACACACATAGCTGAGATTCATGAGTTCAGGCCCTGGGCAGGACCACAGCTGGCTGTAGGGTATAAATTATACAAAGAGAGTCACTCTGGACAGATGCAACCCAGGGCCCCCAATCCAGTTATGCTTCGAACCTGGGCCTAGGGGTCCCTGGAGAAGTTGTGAGGAAGGTGGGGGCCAGCATGTCTTCCTTCTCCCTGTGTGGCAGAACCTGCGAGTCTCCCTCTTCCACCATGCTTTGCTCAGTGAAGATACTGTGGGGTTAGTGAGGAGCCTCTAAGTGCTCAGGGGAGAAAGGGAGCCAGGGCCTTCTGATGTCCTCCTGCTCCCCACACAGGACATCTGGGCAGATTTGAAGAAAATGGTACCTACTTCTGGCACACTACCTCTTCCCTCCCCTCTCCTATTTAAGCCCAAAGGTGGACATCTGGCCAGAGGTGGTCCCCAAATCTCTAATGAAGACTGAGTGCCTCCCTTTTCCAGGTTCTCCCAAAATTGAGGATTATTAGGACCACCCCAGCTTTGGGTCCCAAAAAGGACTGTATTAGTCAGCTTTCTGTCACTATAACAAAATACCTAAGATCATTAACTTATAAAGAAAAAAGGTTTATTTCAACTTACTTTTGGAGGTGTCAGATCAAGATCAGGCAGACCTATTGCTTTAGGTCTCTGGTTTGCAACCAGATGGCAATGGCTGGGAGGGAGTGGAGAAGCAAACTACTTACTTCATGGCCAGGAAGCCAGAGAGGAAGAGAAAGAGACCAGGATCCTATAATCCTTTTCAAGGGCATGCCCAATGACCTAAGGACTTCCGACTATGTCCCACCTCCCAATTCCACCTCTGGGGACCAAGTGTTTAACACATGGACTTTGGGGGACTTTCAAGATCCAAATTGCAGCAAGAACTTCCAGCCCAGCCTCAGGCCTTCACCAATCTCTGAGATTCAAACTATGACTGCCTGCCTGCCCACAGCCTGCGGCTTGGTGACGGAGAAAGCTGCGGGTCCTTTTCCTTTTCTACATCTCCTCTGTCATCGTCATCATCATCAACAGGACTCCTGCTGTGTTTCAGGCACTGAGCCAGTTGGCCCTTCTCTTTTTCCTCCCTGTGTTCCCCAGATCAAAGTCACCAGCAAAGTGATATGCAGGAAGTGGGTGCTGGATGGCGGTCTTTTGGCCAACTGTGTCCAACAGTGGAGTATAAATGGGGGGTGGCCAGCAGCTGCCCCTGGGATGGGGGCAGAGGAACAGGCAGAGCCTCCAGTGCTCCCCACAGCCTTTGTGGTGGGTCTAGATTTCTGGGTCTAGACGTTTGGGTTAGGAGTGGGTAGGACTAGGCTCGTGGTTAGGGTGACATTCATTTCACACAGTTGAACAATGGAGTGGTGGGCGGGGTCCGAGTAGAGGGGTAGCATCAGTGTGGCTTTGGGGTAAGATTTTAACCTTGGGCTTGTGGTTGGAGTTATGGTCAAGTAGGACTTAGGACTGTGGCTTTTTGAGTGAAATCCAGTTGTTTTTTTAACCTCCCATCTAGAGTCTTAATGAGGAAGCCAGCATTTTATGGGCTCCACCTACTTTAGTTCTGGGGACACCATGGAACAGGGGTTGAGAACATGGGTCATGAGCCAGGCAGACCTCAGTCTGTCTGATTCTGTCACTCATCAGCCATGGGATGTGTGTGTGTGGGGGGTCCCACCTCCCTGAGTCTTGGTGTAAAAGGACACTGCTATGAACACCAGCCATCAGCAGCGCCATGGTCTGAATCAGAAGGGATACGGATGCAGGGCTGATTCATCGGGCTCGCTGCTCAGTGCTTGAGAGCTGATCGTTTTTCTTCTCTGAATCATGCAGAATCCCAGTAGGAAGAGAGGACACACTCCCCGGTGGTGGTTTAATAAAGGGTCCATTTATAAAGGCATGGGCATAAATGGGTGGGCACTCCTGTGTGGCCATGTGGGAAAGCCCTGAAGCTTCCAAGTCCAAAGGGACGAGGGGCCAGTGGTGGCTAGAACCCAGAGCAGCACAGCTGTAGAACAGCATCACTTCCAGGGCTACTCCCAGGGCCTGAGGAGAGGCAGTGGGAGGATGGGACCCCCACTGGCTCTCCTCCTGCCCTTTGACCCCTTGCTGGGGTTCCTCATTGGTTCAACCAGACTGAAAGGCAGAGGGTGAAGGAAACTCTCAAGCCCTAGCACGGGCTAGAGACGGGCAGCAGGGGTCTGCAGTGGCAAGTAGTGTCCAGCAGCACATTCGCCAGTTCTCACAATGTCCTGGTGAGAACACTATTCTGTCACCCCCAACTCCACACCCAGAGAACTGAGGTTGACCTGTGCTTCCCAGCATTCTGCCTAACAGCGTCTGGAGCAGGTGAGCTTGCCAAGGGCAGAAACTTCTAGCCTGACTTGGAAGCTACGGACAACTACGGACAACTAGGGCAGGTGGGGCATCCAGAAAAATCCAGAAATATGTTGAGAGCCTAGGGTAGCCTTCTCCGCAGCCATGGGGCATGTCAGCCTCCGTAGAAAGCTCATGCCTGCAGTTTCCAGCACCAGACTTTTAAAAGGCTGTGTAGCTCGCTGTACTCATCCCGCCTAACAAGTACTCTAGGATTTGTGTTTGGAAAGAAAAGGTTAGGAAGCGATGGGCAAGAGGAAATGGAAAGACAGCCAAAGCTCTTTCTCAGATGCCAGGTAAGGTCTGCCCTGTGTGAGAGTTTTGTCCAGAACTCTGGCTCCTCAATGGGTGTCACCCCCTGGGGCTGTGTACCTGTGACACATGAGCAGAAAGCGGTGGGAAGAACATGTCTCAAAAGTCCTAATGGAGGTTTCTTGGGCCCTGTGACTTGGGCTCAAGGTTTTCAAATACATATCAGGTTCCAACCCTTGTCCCGGATGTAGAGGAAGTTTCTGATTTATGGGCCCAACAGTTTTTCCAGTTACTCCATCTGTAAATCTGCCATCAGTTAATTCAGTTGCCCCTGTCAAAAAAGGCTCTGTGAGCTTCCCTGGTGAAAATTGCTCCAGCAAAGCAAAGTGGTATTATAACAACAGTACCACGAAAAAGACTCGGACACGTGCACGTGTTTCGGCTCGCTGAGCTCACTGGATCACGCATGCGCACACACCCCTCCGCAGAAGAGGGGCTGAGGTGGGATTTAGGGTTAGCAGAGGGGAAGGGGTGAGGTAGAGTCTTCTGTTGACCATATTGTAAGACCGCTACGTTTAGGACCCAGAGGGGTGTGTCTGTCCGTCTGTCTGTCTGTCTGTCTGCAGATGACGTAGTGAAGATTGCTAAACGATTTCCAATAATGAAATGTGAAAGCACACAGTTCCTTTGTTAGTCACATAACTGTGGTTTTGTGTCCGTGATTCACTGTGGAAGTGAGTAGCTGGGACAGGCATTCTGTGGGGATTTTTTTCTTCTTATTTCTCCTAAAAAAATATTTGTGAAAGTTCTAAAATTCAAGGAAGTAGAGTGCTTTTTGAGGAGAAAAAGCCCTGTTCCTTGCAAAACAAAAATTACAAATCAAAACGTCCGGAGCTACCACGCTTCTGCTCCCGGCGGGCTGCCCACCCCAGTGTTTTTCTCCAGGAGCCTCAGCCCCGCTGGCCGAACTCATCCACCCACAAGGGCAGAACAGGGCTGGGCCTGCGCCAGAGGCGCCTTGCAGGAGTCCGACACTGCCCTTGAGGCAGTGTCCTCTCCGGGCCCAACAAGGCCACACCCTTCCAGGGCTACTTTCTTGGGGAAAAAAAACAGACTTCCCTCTGCCTTGGATGGAGATGAGAGGCCGTCCAGAACACAGTAGTGTGAAAGGAAGGAGCTGTGAAATAATTTATATCCCAAAGATGAGCCTGAATGAGTCTCAGCTCTACCACTTAGCGGCCAAGCCTCCTGGAGCAACTGATTTAGCCTTGGAAGCCTCAGTTTTCCCACCTGTATGATGGGGGAATGACCATCACTACCTTAGAGAATTGTCAGGTGTTACTAATGTGCAAATGCACCTGGCATCTTTTAGGTCTTCTATGAATGGCATCCATTCTTATTTGTCCTTGATTCTGGGGTTACCTGAGCCTATTGTTTATGTCCGAGCTAGAGGCTGCCCAGAGATTCAAAGGTGTTTCTGGCCTTGTCGAGGCTTCCAGTCATAGCTGGGGTCAGGAAGTCATCCACTAAAGGCCAAAAGCTGACAGAGCTCAGGCCTGGAGACCCCATCCCTGCATTTCCCTATTGGGGGTGAGCCTGAGTGGTTAACAGCCTATCTTTGCTTCAGTTTTCTCATCTACAGAATGGTGGGAGGGGTGACAGTTCCCATGGCTAGGGTCATACTCATCAAGAAAGGTACCAATGTCAAGACCTAGCTGAAATGAGATACCTTAGCAGGTGCCTGGTGTGTTAGTGGCAATAGGTTGGGAGGTTTAGGCTATGTCGCTGAATGTCTCAGGTTGAGTCTGAGTTTCTGTAAAATCTTTTGTATATAGCCCTGGAGTGGGAAGAGTGGGAAGGGCAGGCTGCCTGTGGGCTGCCAGGACTTTGGCCAGCCTCTGAGGAGTGCACCCTTGACCTAGGTCTCCAACACCTTTGTTGATGATGGGTTTGTCCAGGCAGCCTCAGGAGTGGGGAAACTCATCTGAAGTCATCGCCTGGCGTTACCGAGCAAGCTAGCACTCTATAGGCTCCACCTACTAGAATACTGGGGACACTAGGGCACAGGAGATGAGAGTAGGATTGTGAGTTGTGCCCTAGGCCAGGCCTGTAAGCTTTGTGTGTGTGGGGGGATTCAAGATGGTGGGTGGAGAGTCTCCCAGAGCCGTGAGCTGGGAACTCAAGGGTTTGGGAAGTAGACATTTCATGGTCAAGTGGGTGGTGGTGAGTGCCCACATACCAGGTTCTCTGTGGCTTTGAGTAGTGGCTCTTGCTCCATTCCAGCAGCCTCCCGTTCTCCTCCCTTCTGCACCTCCTCTAATCTCCTGCAGCCCTTGCCAGGTCTCGCAGGCCTTGCCTTATGTTTTCATTCTATAGATGGCTTCAGCTGTCCCACCACCCTGGTTCATCTACTTCTTTGTGATTCGGGCAGTGCCATCATGGCAGCCTGTGGCTGGAGGGTTCTGCTGTAGTGATGGGAGGAGCAGGCCAAGCCTCAGAGCCCAGCAGACCTGAGCTTTGGAATCCTGGATGGTGGCACTCAAGACATGTCAGTCTGGCCAGCTACTTCCCTTCTCTGTGCAGATGTGTCATGGATCATGCTGGGACACTGAGTCCTACCTCTCAGAGTTTTGTTGGGGAACCTCTAGGTAGTCGCATATTTTGGTGCCTGGCACTAAGTTTTCAGTAAGTGCCACTGTCACAGTAATCACCGTATCCCAGGGACATACATCCCAGGATTCCCCAGTGGATGCCTGACTGCAGATTGTACTGAACCCTGAAATTGGATGCTTTTTTTTTGTCTTCACTAAGCACTTATCACTCATTGTGTCTGTAGTTCTTACAGTTTAAAGTGTTGCAACAAAGCTAGCACCAATTTCTTTTCCCTTCTTCAGAATTTCATGGATGGAGAATTCATAGATTTTAGCAAATGCAGCAAAAAACATTTTTTTTTCTTCCTTGTAATGAAGAACTTTGACCTAAACGAGGCACTATACAGTTTTTCTTTGGCTTCTCTTTTGGTATCTGAATTGCCAGCATCATCAGTAGGAAGTAAGATAAGAGTTACTTGAACACAAGCATTTTGATACCATCAATCTGATAAGCAAGGCAACTACTAAGTGACTAATGGGAGGGTAGTGTATACAGTGTGGACACGCTGGTTGAAAGGATAGGACAGAGTCAGATGGTGAAAGATTTCATCATGCTCCTCAGAGTGGTACACAGTTTAAAACATATGAGTTATTTCCAGAATTTTCCATTTAACATTGTTGAACTGTGGTTGACTTTGAGAATAACTGAAATGGCAGAAAGCAAAACTGCAAGTAAAGGGGGATACTTTATTTGATCAAGATGGGTTCTATAGGGAGCACTGTGACTCCCAGGGATTTACTGCTTCACCCCAGCCACCCATGCAGGGCAGAAGATTCTCAGAGGAGAAGATGCTATTAGACAAGTCTCATGATCTCGGCTCAGCTGGCTTCCTGTCCTTGGATTTGAGAGCAGTAACCTCTCTTCAGTATGAGCAGATGGCCTGTTCCAATAGCCAGGGGAGACTCAGGTCCGGATCTGTTCTCCAGTCATACATCCACACACACATTTGGTCCTTGGGTTTAACATCCCCAGGTGTCTGCCCCACAGCAACCTGTGCTAAGAGGGGGTCACCTGCAATTAACTCCCATAGCTGCACCCTCAAGAGACATTCCAGTGAGGCAGGAATAAATAACTGCTTCCAGTATGAATTCCACACTACCTATTAATCCTTTTACTATTCATTGCATGTATGTCCTGGTGGATTTTTCAGGCCAGCTGGAAGAGAGGATG
Organism: Glaucomys volans; assembly: GCA_020662805.1. Taxonomy (NCBI): domain Eukaryota; kingdom Metazoa; phylum Chordata; class Mammalia; order Rodentia; family Sciuridae; genus Glaucomys; species Glaucomys volans. The sequence continues at coordinate 51,838 of JAJEJO010052497.1, forward strand.
TTCAAAAGAGGGATAATCTCCGAGTCAGGTAACTAACAGGGATCTTGTTCAGGCACAGCCTTGCCTGCCGGCTTCTGTCCCACCCTCTGTCCCTCCCTCTCCTGCTCCTTCCTTCCAGGCACAGGGAGTATTAGATGACTTGGACTCATGCCTTGCCCCTAAGAGCTCAGATCCAGTCATCTGGCATGCAAAGGTGGCTGAAGCACACCCAGCCCATCGAGGAGCATCCCTTCCCTGGGCAGTGTGGGCACAGGGCAGGAAGGGAGGTTCATCTTCAGGGAGGGTTTTCCATGCCTGTCTTCCTAAGGTGCCCTTTTTAACCATGTTACTTCCTAGTGAAAACACCTTCTTCAAGGCTTCCCTTTTATGTATGAGGTCCACAGGATGAGGCCCAGACTCTTGGTCTTCTACAGTTTAGTCCCAAAGTGTAGTTCTCAAGCAGAGACATAGTATAGAGGTTTAGAGTCCAGGCTCTGGAACTGGAATATCATCAGGACACCTGTGTTTGATTCCTAGCTCTGTTAGTCGTTGGCTGTGTGACCAAGGCAAATTACCTAGTTTCTCTGTGCCTCACGCGTAAGATAGGTATAATAATACTAACTTCCAGGTTTTTTTTTTGTTTTTTTTTTTTTTGTACCAGACACTTAACCACTGAGTCACCTCCCCAGTCTTTATATTTTATTTAGAGACAGGGTCTCACTAAGTTGCTTAGGGCCTCGCTAAATTGCTGAGGCTGGCTTTGAACTCAAGATCCTCCTGTCTCAGCCTCCTGAGCTGCTGGAATTACAGGTGTGGGCCACCAAGCCCAGCTCTGACTTCCAAATTTCAATGATAATTAAGTATATTAATATATGCAAAGGACTTACCACAGTGCGTGCATGTAATAGCACTAAGTAGCTATTTACTATTATTATGCTATTATTATGGTCATCTTTGTCTCCTGTTTCCCTTAAACAGAGAGACCTCATCATTGCTGACACATCCCTGATTTGTCCCTTTGTGTCGACGGTCCTTTCTTCCCTCCCCAACCCTTCCTCCAGCTCACACCTTCAACTCTCAAAAGCCTTCTCCAGTCATCCAGGCCTAGCACCCCACCTTCTTGGGAGTCCTGGCACATTTGACCTGGACACTTACCTGGCCATGAGGCCGCTGCCCTGCGGCTCTCCTGCTTTTCCTCTCTTGAGTTGTTATGAAATGCTTGTGAGCAGGGCCTTGTCCTTGGGCCAATGTGGATGGCTGTGTATGATGCTCCCGAGGGTGCTGGTCAGGGGAGGAACAGAACTAAAATCTGGCCTGCTGCAGTCTGCCTAAAGGACTGGGGTGAGTCTGTCACTGGCCACCCAGAGGGGCCCCTTTTCTCCCTCTCTCTCTCTCTTTCTTTCTTTCCTTATTTTTGTGGTTATTACCATCAATCGTGATTATTTAAAAAAATTTTTTGTTCTTATTAGTTATACATGACAATAGAATATATTTTGAGATGTCAAACATACATGGAGTTAACTTCCCATTCTTGTGGATGTACATGATGTGGAGTTACACTAGTCTTGTATTCATATATGCACATAGGAAAGTGATGTCTGATTCATTCTACTGTCTTTCTTATTTCCATCCCCCCTTCCCTTCATTCCCCTTTGTCTAATCCAAAATACTTCTATTCTTTCCTAATCACCTACTCCTGTTCCCTTATTGTGAGTCAGTATCTGCATATCAGAGAGAACATTCAGCCTTTGGCTTTTTGGGACTGGCTTATTTCACTTACCAAGATAGTCTCCAGTTCCATTTATTTACCAGCAAGTGCCATAATTTCATTTCTCTTTATGGCTACATAATATTCCATTGTATATATATATACCATATTTTCTTTATCCATTCATCTGTTGAAGGGTACCTAAGTTGTTCCATAGTTTAGCTTTTGGAAATTGAGCTGCTATAAAGATTTTTTTGTGGCTGTGTCACTGTAGTATGCTGATTTTAAGTCCTTTGGGTATACTCCAAGGAGTGGGATAACTCGGTCAAATGGTGGTTCCATTCCAAGTTTTCTCCATATTCCTTTCCAGAATGACGGCACAAATTTGCAGTCATACCAGTAATGTATGAGTGAACCTTTCCCCCACGTCCTCACCAACATTTATTGTTACTTGTATTCTTGATAATTGAGGGGTCCCTTTTCTAATTTATGTAAGGGCAGCAGATATGCTAGGTCACCCCTCCCTCGGCTTCCCTGTCTCCCCAATGCCTTCCCATAGTGCATGATGGGACTGTGCCCCTTTCAAAGGCCTCTTAAGTGTCCCTGGGTAATTCATGAAACCCAGGTTTCCCATGAGTTGATGGGTCTTCCCAGAGGATACAAAGAGATTAAGACCTCGTCCCTTCCCCTCTGGGGGTCTGTGTCCCTGGCCCAGCTCCAGGGTGGTCCTGTGGGCCCAGAAGGAGGCAGAGGGCTTTTGGAAAGGCTCTTCTCCCTAGTGGGAGGGAAAATGCTGTTGCCCTGGAATTTGACTCTTGGGAAAGGTAGGTAGAATAGGAAGGGCATTGCCTGGGTCCTGGGCAGCCCCTTAGGCCACCTTCTTCTCCCACCTGTGTCCCACACCAGGGGTGGCCCTTGTGCCCAGGAAGTCTGTGCTGGTTTTCCTGCCCAGCCATAAGAGAACCGCAGGCAGGCGGAGAGCCAAAGGGTGTGGCCTTGGCAGCCGGAGGCTGCAGAGTAGGCTGCTCAATGGAAAAGAGCTCACAGGCCACAGAGGCGTGAGGACTGGGAGGGTGGAGGAGAGCAGTGAGGCTCTTAGGGGTCTCTGGCCCTACTTCAGGGCTGCTCTTGAGGCAGGGCTGAAGTTTCTATGGGGGCTGAGTGTCCTCCCCATTACTCCCCAGAAAATGCAGGGCTGGAGCCGCCTGCTTATTTACCTGCCTGGAAACAGGGATGCTGTGTTCTCTCCCGAGCTGGCTGGGAAGCAGACCAGGGTGCAACTCTGGGCAGCAGAGACCCCTGCAGGGTTCTGCCTCCACCTCCCCGCCCCGCATCCTGGCAGGGGCATCCCCTGGGCCTGTGTGCCAGAGATCCAGTCTTCTCAGACATGGGTGAGGCCACGGAAAAGAGCCAGAGGCCCCAGGCTGGGTCTTAGAGCAGGGGGGTGTGATTCACGGGGCTGCTTGGGGTCCTTGGGCAGACCAGGGAGGCTGAAGGGGTTGGGAAGGTGGTCCAGCAGGCAGCAGCAGTAGTGACTTGAGACAACTGGGGGACACCTGGGAAGGCCTGATTTTCACCCTTTCAGGGCAGCAGGGAGTGAGTGCACCAGGGTAGATGTTGCCAGGCAACTGGCGGGTGCTGGCCCCACCCAGGCACTACCAACTGAGCATGCTGCCCTGTTGTCTCTACCTTTGGTCCCTGGGGTTATGGCAGCCCAGTGCCATCCGACCCTGGCCTGGGCTCGAGACCTCCCTGGCCAGCTAGAAGGAGAGAGGAGACAGAGCTCTGCCCTCTCCCAGCCCTGACAGCACCCATATCCTTAGGTAAGACTGAGCCACTTGGGAGGCACCAGGGTGTGCTAACCTGCAGCAAGCTGGCCTGCAGTCACAGGAAGGGGCCAGCGCTGCCCCTTTGGCCTGAAGCAGAGTTCTGGGAACGCCCTCCTCTCTGGTACAGTCTCCCCGTTCCTTCCCCTTCTCTGGCTGCAGCCTCCCAGCCACATTCACAGCCCCTTCCTTGTTTACCTCAAGCCCTGCTTGCCCCAGGCCCCTCCACCCTTCTATCAGCTCTTCCCGCTTACATTCCTCAGTGTTTAGATGACGCAGCTCCCGGAAGTCATAAGGAATACCACGAACTATCAATACACTGAAATCCATGATCGAATTAACTGGAAACTCTGACAAAGCAATGAAACTGAAGCCAAAAGGAAAAGCCAGCTATAGGCACACACACGTGCCCGTGAAAGAGGAAAATGTAGAAACGTTGAGTGAAGTGGGGTGGGCTGCTGGCATGGTTTTCTGCTAATACTAGCCGATTGCCTGTTCATTTGTTTAACTGTGCCCTAGCAGACAAGTGGTAGCAGGCGCCAGAGGTTGGAGAAGGATTTATGGGAGCAAAATTTAAAACTGAGACTGTTGTGTTCATTAACAGATTTTCCCCCTTCAGATCAGGAGGCAGAGTTAATGCCCTCTGCAGCTAGTTCTGCGTGCTCTCCCAGAGTGGTGGCAGCCCACCCGCTAACTCAGCAGCCAGCACCTCCTCACTTAGGACCCCCACCCCTGCCCTGCATCTACAACCCCTGGACTCTCCTGAGTTTTGGCTTCTGGGTGTTTTCATCTTCAGAACCATCCTAATTTTTATTTTATGTTTTTTTGTAAGTGCTGGGGATTGAACCCAGGGCCTTGAGCATGCCAGGTAAGCACACTAACACTGAGCTACATCCACACCCTGTCCTTAAGATCCATCTTGAGCTACAGAACACTCATCATGTCCAAAACTAAGCCCATCATCCACGTTCAGCAGCTCTCAGGTTGATGGCTGGGTCCTGGAACCCCTCCGCCCATCTGTTCAGGCATCACTGGGAATTTTCTGTTTCTACTCTTGAACCTCCCTTGAATTCATGCCTTCTTCTTGGTCCCATGTTTGGTCACTCTTGGCCCAGACCCCAGCCAGAGCCTTCCCCAGCTGGCCTTCAGCCTTCCCCTTCCTGGTCTGTCAACCACCAGGAAGCCTTTTTCCAGAATAATCATTTAGGAATGCCCATTGCATCCTGTCCTAGACCTGCTTGGAGACCAAGAGTTCTCAAGGCCATTGTTGGCTCTTCCTGAGCCCCTCACCTTTTTCCTTTTTTTTTGCACTGGGAATTGAACCCAGGGGTGCTTAACCACTGAGCCATGTCCCCAGCCCTTTTTTTAAAAAAATATTTTGTTAGTTGACAATGGACCTTTATTTTGTTCATATGTGGTGCTGATAATTGAACCCAGTGCCTCACACATGCTAGGCAAGGGCTGTACCACTGAGCCACAACCCCAGCCCCCCAGCCCATTTAAATAAATATTTTATTTAGAGTCAGGGTCTCACTGAGTTGCTTAGGACCTCACTAAGTTGCTGAGGCTGGCTTTGAACTTGTGATCCTCCTTCCTCAGCCTCCCAAGCCACTGGGATTACAGGCCTGTGCCACTACGCCCAGCTCCCCTCACCTTTGGTGGGGTGCTGGTCTCTTTGTCTCTTTGGAGCTGAGAGGGGAGATGATCTTTGCCATCCTTGGGCCCTAGTGCCTGGCATGTGACAGACACTCATAAGTGCTTCTTGAATGAGTGAAAGACGATGGGCTCTTCTTACACCAGGTCATTTCCCTGCTCCAAGATCTCCAGGGATGTCGCCTTACCCAGTCAATACAGCTTCCCCAATATGTCAGGCCATGAGGTCATGTCCATGAGGGCTCAAACTTTTTCTTGAATCACTCAAAACCTTAATGTCCTCACCTATAAAATGGTGATAGAAATGACAGATGGTAGGTAGATTTAGGATGAAGTTAACCAGGCTTAGTAACCTGTCATCTGCACACAGGTGTTCTGCAGCCTTCAACAGGGCATAGAACCTCTGCACATTCTGTTTTCTCAGCTATAAAATGGGGGTAGTGAAGAAAGAGAGAGGCCTACGTGAGGGAATGCGTGAGACGTCCATCACTGGCACCGAGTGGGGCACAGAGTAAGCATTCATTCAATTATAGCACCAGTTGATCCCCAGCCCCACTTCCCACCCATGCCCCTCCCACATATGTAACCACTGTTATTAATTTTCCAGGGTATCCTTCCAAGGTTGTTTTATGAATATGCAAATATATACAACATGTATCCTTATTTTCTGTATTTTTACACAAAAGTTTACATGCCCTACACCAGGAGTCAGCAAACTTCTTCCATAAAAGGCCAGAGAGTAAATATTTTAGGCTTCCTATGACATATGGCTTCTGCAACTACTCAACTGAGTGGCTGCAGAGCAAAAAACAGTGCTAGACAATGAGCGTGGCTGTGCTCCAAGGAGGCTTTATTTATGGAAACTTAAATTTGAATTTTATATCATTTTCTCATGTCATGAAATGTTACTCTTACAACATTTTTTTTATTCAACCGTTTAAAAACATAAAAACCATTGTTAGGTTACACACTATATAAAAACAGCTGATAGGTGGGATTTGGGCTGTTGTTTTTTCTCATTTCAATATATATCTTGGAGAACGTTCCTTCTGATGTCAAGGAGCTGCTTCTGTTTCCAGGGTGCATGACTCCATTCCTAGATAGATCCTAGTTTTTTGGTTTTCTTTTTTGCATGCTGGGAATCTAACCCAAGTCTCAGGCATGCACTTTACCACTGAGCTACATCCCAGCCCTATTTATTTCATTTTGAGACAGGGTCTCACTAAATTGCTGAGGCTGGCTTTGAACATGTGATCCTCCTGCCTTAGACTCCAGAGTAGCTGTGGTTATAGGGGTTCACCTTCTCCCCACCACACTTTGGATCCTAGTTTTCTTAAACAACCCTCTACTGAAGAACACTTCAGTAGTTTCTATTCTGTACAAAATATTTCACTATTACAAAATAGCTCTGCTGTGAATAGTCATGTATTATTTTTTATATTTACCAGTGCCTTAGGTCAGGTTCCCCAGAGGTGGAATTTGGGTGTGTGAGATTCACTGGGAGAGAGCTAAGGAGAAGGAAAGTAGAATGGGACATGGAGAGACCCAGGTAAGGATAGATTCCCAGGAAAATCAAGCTTTGGCCTGATTGAGTCTGCATATTACAAGGTTGTCCCTCCTTGAGACAGTGGGGCTTTTGAATTTTCCTTTGGGGCAGTCATTGGCGGGGTAGTCAAGGTGGTGGGAGGAGCATCTCAGAAGTCCCAGGTGGAAGTCTTTTGCTACCTCCTTTTGCAACTGCTGGGGATGCACCAGCTGCAAAGGGGCCTGAGCAGGCAGTAGCACGTACAATAGGAGGTTTACCTGCAGGACAATCTCTGAGAGGGGACTGCAAGGTCAAAGCCTGGTTTTGGGAGTAAAATGCAGAATTGACAAATTGCTCTCCATAAGAGTTGTATCAAGGCAGGCTTGGTGATGCACACCTGTAATCCCAGCACTTGGGAGGCTGAGGCAGGAGGATCGCGAGTTCAAAGCCAGCCTCGGCAACTTAGCGAAGCCCTAAGCAACTCAGTGAGACCCTGTCTCTAAATAAAAATACAAAATAGGGCTGTGAATGTGGCTCAGTGGTGGTGTGCCCCTGTGTTCAATCCCCAGTACCCTCCCCCCCAAAAAAAGAAAGTTCAAAGTCAGCTTTAGCAATGTAGTAGGGGCCCTAAGCAACTTAGTGAGACCTTTCTCAAAATAAAATATAAAAAAGTGCTGGAGATGTTGCTCAGTGGTTAAACCCTCCTGGATTCAATCCCTGGTACCAAAAAAAGAAAAGAAAAAAAAAAGTTGTATCAGTTTACACGCCTGCCAGCAACATCTGAGAATGCTTGTTCCTGTAATCTCACCAAATGGGCGTGTTATTAAATGTTTGCAGTTTTGCTAGTCTGATGGATTAAGGCCTCCAATCTCAGAATAGTTTTCCCTTGCACATCTCTTATAAGAGGTTGAGCATATTTCTCTGTGCATAAGAAACATTCTTTTCCCTGTGAACTGATTTTTTCATATCCTTTGTTGACTTTCTTTTACCACTGCTGGACTCCCCTGACTCTAGGAACTCTTTAGATGTTACAGAGATTCCTTTTTTGTCTCTGATATGATTGCACATATTTTCATCATTTGCTCACTTATCCTCTACTTTTTTTGTTTTTGTTTTTTGGTCCTGGGGATTGAACTCAGGGACACTCGGCCACTGAGCCACATCCCCAGCCCTATTTTGTATTTTATTTAGAGTCAGGGTCTCACTGAGTTGCTTAGGGCCTCGCTAAGTTGCTGAGGCTGGCTTTGAACTCGTGATCCTCCTGCCTCAGCCTCCCAAGTCGCTGACCATGCCTGGCACTTATCCTCTACTTTGTTTAGGGCAGTTTTGCACAAGCAGAGGTTTTTGATCATAGAGTTGTTTGATTAAGTAAATGATATATTTTGGAAATCACTTAGCATGCTTCCTGACATCAAATGGCTATTATTTCCTTTTCCTTTCCTTACCTCCATTCTGTGCTTTATTCAAATTGTGCTCCTGAGTTTTTAAGAAAACTCATGTTAAACTTAAACATGTTTAAGAAAAACATGGCTGGTGCTTCCCACCTCTGTGCATTTCCTACTTTGTTTTCCTAATCTAGAAGACCTTCCTCCTAATTGTGGGTTCTTGAAACCCTGCCCATTCATTTAAACACCAGCTCAAAGGTCGCTTCCTCCTGAGACTTTCTAGAGTCCTTCTAGACATGGTCTTTCTTGCATCTGCAACCCTAATCGCCACCACAGTGCAACTTAGGTCCTAGTCATGTGCAGGCATTTTTCTGAGCCTGGTTGCCTTAGCTCTAAAATGGAGTTTCTGGGAATAATAGAGATTTATTTTTATTACAAAATAAGTACATATTTATTCCACATGATGCATATTTCTTGTTTAAAAATTCCAAAAAAATGTAGAAATATGTAGTTGCACATACACGGGCACTCTCATCCCCAAGAAGCTGCCACTACTTACAGATCTTTTCAGACTTTTCTTTTGCCTATATAAATGTCTAAGGCAGAGGGAGAAATTTTTCTTAAAACATAAAACTGGAAGCATATCATCCATATTAATCTGCAACTTACTTTTCTTAATTGCTGAATTAAGTAATAGGTGACATATTTAAAGCACCTGGCTCAGCAGGACATGGTGATACACGTCCGATGACAATCCCAGCTCCCCAGGGAGGCTGAGATAGGAGGAGCATGAGTTTGAGGCCAGCCTGGGCAACATAGCAAGACCCCACTTCAAAAAATAAAAATATGAGTAAATAAAAATAGAGCATTTGATTCAGTGTTCAATGAATGGTAATGATGATTATTCTTTGTACCTTATATAGATCTTTTCAATTTGTCTTTCAGGAGCAAAAACTCTTCAATAACAAAATAGTATTTGGAAGCCCATGTTATTTATCTCTGTATAAATTAGAGTGAAACTACCAGGCAAGGGTGGAAGTGGATGAGGTGCATGACCCAATCTTAGTGTGGGGGGCAGAGTGTGGGTGCATCCTGAGCATTGAATGTGGCACAGTTGTGGGAACACACCATCCTGCTTGTTTTCTTAAGGTCTGGAGGTCCCAGGTAGCTGGGATGAGAATTTTTTCTCCCCATATTGGTTGAGAGAGTCCTAGAGTCTTTGGGTGAAAGCAAAACTTAGTGGATTCCCCTTGACTTGGTGCTGGTCTGTGATGGACTTTTTATGGTTCACAAAGAGATAAAATGAAGTCAATGTGGTGAGATTTCCATAAGGTTAAACTTGTTCAAGTGTGTTTTGGGCATTGAAATGTCTTTTCTCACATGAAATTACAGTGGTAATCATTGGTAGGTAATGTCTTACCTAAGTAAAAAGTTGGCAATTTACGTTAGTCCCCTAAATTTGTTTCACAATTTCACTGACCCATGAAATCCTGAAGTCTAGAGATGACAGTATTGGTCCACTCTGGCAGCTTTGCTGGGACCTCCCTGGAACAAGTCAGAGAGATAGAAAGTTCCATCCTGTACAGTATAAGTCTGGGGACGCTATCATTGACCGAAATTGTGGCGACAGAATCTTCTAAGAAAGTTACTTTCTCATTGGGGCACTGCTTTCCTCTGTTGCCCCTGCTCTATCATCCACAGGGGGACACTGCTTCTTTGAACCACCCTGGACCAAACATGGCACCAGACACTTCTCCTGATGCCCCATAACCTCACTGAGACCAAGATGAGACATGCAACCAGGAACGGGCTGAAGGAGTGTGATTGGCTTAAGGGAAATGAGTGTAAAGATAGCACAAGGCGGGCTGGGGATATAGCTCAGTTGGTAGAGTGCCTGCCTTGCAAGCACAAGGCCCTGGGTTCAATCCCCAGCACTGCAAAAAAAAAAAAAAAAAAAAAAAAGGTTGCACAAGGCCAGACGATTGGGTTTGCAGTCTTCCCAGCTCAAGTCTCCACCTGGCCCAGGGCCCAGCTGCCTCTGCCTTCTAAGCAGTGAGGGCAGCAGCAACCAGCTGTAGACCCTCCCGGGGGGCAGAGTTGAACCAAGAGCCTGTAGCCTGCCCACTGCGCTCTCTCCCTGCCCACTTCAGAGGACTAGGCTGGGGTGTCCCAGGGGGATAGCAGTCTCTGTGCGGGGAGGGTCTGCCGTGAACCTCGCTGTAGACAGGTCTTTCTTATTTCTGTCATTTAATACTCCATCACAGCAGTAGATGACAACAAATTGGGCACAGAGGACTCTGATGGTAAAAATACATTGACAGCAGATTAGGCAGTTGGTTCTTTATCTGTAAGGGTGCTCAGGCAGCAGTAACAAGGTTTTTTCTTATTTTTAAATTTTTAAAATTTTTATAGTTTTTTTATTCTCTTTAGATGAAGAAGAATTTTAAGGGATTCAGTCACATTTTCTTATCTGGCTTGGTGAGAGATATTTAGTACAAAAGTACAAACTGTAACTCGCCCTTTTTGTCCCTTTGTTCATGGGACTTTAAAATTCCAGCATACTTTTCAAATTGTGATTATTTACTTGTATTCACAAAATAACCACATGAGCTCCATGTTCTCTTAGTCCTCTCAACAGTCCGAGGAAAGGAATCTGGGCCTGGTGGGTTTGAGTTTATGAGACAAACACAAGATGTCAAAGGTCATGAGCAGAAAGTTTCCACACATAGTAAGTAGATTGATGAATCTCAAAATAATTTTAAAATGGGAGATAAAAGCAACTTTGAAGTGCCATTTTATGCTCATTCAATGAACAAAGTACAAAACAAAACCAAAAAATAAACATGCTATGCGGTGAGGGTCTGCTCTGCAAGGTGTGTTTGTATATTTTGATGAGACCCTTCCAGAAAGCAAAGCTCCAGTGTATATTAGAGCCATGAATGTTTGTGACCTTTGACACAGCCATTGTAGCCCAGGGGATTGAATTAATCCTAAAGGAGTCACCCCTTTCAAAATGTTTATTATTAAAAAATTGGAGACACATAAAAAAGATGAGAATAGTACAGTGAATCCTCTGATAAAATATTTAAGCTGGACATGGTGGCGCACACCTGTAATCCCAGCGGCTCAGGAGGCTGAGGCAGGAGGATGGTAAGTTCAAAGCCAGCCTCAGCACGGGCAAGGCTAAGCAACTCAGTGAGACCCTGTCTCTAAATAAAATACAAAATAGGGCCGGGGATGTGGCTCAATGGCCGAATGCCCCTGAGTTCCAAAAAAAAATTCCCCAGTTCCAAAAAAAAAAGAAAAAAGAAAAATATATAGAATGAAATAAGATAGTATAACAAAGCCCCCAAAGGAATATTTTAACAGAAGAAAAAAAAAGTCCTAGGCTGGGGATATAGCTCAGTTGGTAGAGTGCTTGCCTTGCAAGCCCAAGGCCCTGGGTTCAATCCCCAGCACCACAGAATTTTTTAAAAAATCCTATGTGTAAGAATGGCTACCGTTAAAAGTTTCAAGCAGCTAAATATGTACAAGGCAAATATCTGAGTAAGTTGTGATTCATCTTCAGATGAACTATCACGGGACAGTGAAAATGACAAAAATGAAAAATGTTGGAATTCTAATCCCAACAGCTTGGGAGGCTGAGGCAGGAGGATGGCGAGTGCAAAGCCAGCCTCAGCAACTTAGTGAGGCCCTAAGCAACTCAATGAGACCCTGTCTCTAAACAAAATATAAAAAGGCTGGGGAGGTGGCTCAGAGGTTCAGTGCCCCTGGGTTCAATCCCTGGTTCAAAAAAAGAAAGAGGGAGAGGGAGAGGGAAAAGAAATGGGCAGAAGGGTTTGCTGTGTTGGGTGGGGGATGATGAGTTCATGTTTTCCTCCTGGAATATTGTTGTTATATTATCTTATAATAAAAATAAATGAGAGGGAGATTCTGGGCTCTGCCCTGAATCCACCTGTGAACAGGTGTCTGTTGAGCACCTCTTCCACAGTTAATTCATACAAAGGGTGGTATGAAGAAGCGTCAGTGGGTGGCATGGTGGGATTCAGGACAGGGGTTGGACAGTGGGCTCTCAAAGACTCTCAGTGTGTCAGAGCTACCTAGGAACAGCCTGAGGCCTTCATTTTGCAGTCAAGGTTCTGAGGCCCAGAGAAGCTGAGTGACCTGCCCAGAATCATCCAGCAAAAGCCTGGCTATTCCATACAGGGCAGGTGCTCCCCCAGAGATGGCTGGCCAGCCCTAGCTCAGTCTTCCTGTCTTGGACACCTCCATGTTGGGAGTAGGCCACGGGGTGGGGAGAAGGTAGCCAAACCAAGAGCCATTTTCCATTGTGTGGGCAGGGAAGTGGGTGGGCCAGATGAGGGAGTGCACTGCTCCTCGGATGTGACCCTCGTGCCATGGTTGTCTGTCTCCATAGGACCCTAAGTGGGCTCAGCCAGGTCCTCCCCTCCCAGCAGCACACTGGGCTGTCCCGGACGGTCAGACGTTACCCAGCCAATGCTGCCAGTGGTCAGCTGACTTCCAATGCTCTGCCCGTGGGCCTGGGACTTGAGCAGAGGGATGGTCCCCTGCAGGCACAGCAAGCATCTCCAGACCACCTCTCATTCCCCTGGGGTAAGTCTGCCCTGCCTCAGGGCCTAAGGAACAGGGCATCCAAATCTCCCACCCCTCTTTATCCACCTCTACTTCCCCCTCCACTCTCCCAGAGGAGCTGAGTTGTCACCTTGTCGGTCATTCTTTCAGTCAATCAGAAAATAGTAATTGAATAGTAGTACTTGCCCTGAGTCAGACTCTATCCAGGGCTGCCAAACCAGCTGGTCTGGATGAGGCCCCTGTTGAGGTCCTGAGACCTTGGCTGTTCTATCTCTGCCTGTCCATCACTCTTCCTGAATCATGAGTTCTCCACACTTCCTCCTTGATATCTTGCTGGAAAAATTTAGTTCCTAATCCTTGTTCTGGTAATTGGGCCCCCGAACCTGACTGTAATCATCCCTCAGGCATTATCTTCCCCACTTCCTGTAGAAAGGCCCCCTTCCTGGCCAGCCTGAGTGACATGCCATCCCTGCCTTTGGGTCTAGCTGCAGCACTTGCTGGCTGTGCGATGGGAGGCCACCTGGCTTTTGTCCAACTGTTAAATGGAAATATTAGGTTGAACATACCCAAACTGCCAATGCTCAGTCATTTTAACCTATACAAATGGCAATTTCTTGTGGTTCAGCCTGAAGTAATAGCCATCACGAGGGTTGAGAGGTGAGGTGTACAAAGCTGCATCTGTGAGCTTCTCAAAGGTATTATCCTGCCCACCCTGGACCTGGCATCCACTAGGTACTCTGCAAATGCTCTGGGGGTGGATGTACCCCTTGTCCCACGGGCCTTTCTAACCAGCCTCTGGAGGTCACAGCTGTGCCTCTCAGCCCTGCCCCCTGGACCCAAGCCCTCTCTCTGCAGGGCAGAACCTCACAGAGAAAATCAAGAAGATCAAGATCATCTTCACCCCCACCATCTGCAAGCAGACCTGTGCCCGCGGGCGCTGTGCCAACAGCTGTGAGCGGGGCGACACCACCACCCTATACAGCCAGGGCGGCCATGGGCATGACCCCAAGTCCGGCTTCCGCATCTGTGAGTCCCTTCTCCCCACTCAGAGGGTTTCCGGCTAGTCCTGGGGGACTGGGGTGCTAGAGGGACAGGCCTGCCTTGGACCAGAGCCTGGCTCCCCCAAGGAAGGAAGCCCACTGCTCTGTGACTCCATCAGTTGTCCCAAGTCACAGGGCGAGCTGAGTCTTCACCTAGCCTGCCTGTGTGACTCTAGGGAAGTCACATAACCTCTTAGTCCAGGTTACCTCAATAAAGAAGTGAGGGAGTTCATGGTAATGCCACTGTCCTGTGTTCTAGGCCATCCTGGGAAGACATGGAAGGACTTTTTAGAAAGACCAGGGCTGGTTATTGTCTGCTCTTCTTCACTCTGGGGACTCAGAGGGTTCTGGGTTACCCTAGCCATCCAGATCTCATGTCCTGCTCTGACTGCTTTCCTCTTGTCCCCATGAGTCACCTGGGGGGGGGGGGGGCGCTGTTCTTTCACCATGGGTCACCGCGAAGCTTGATGTTGTAGATTTCTGCCAGATCCCCTGCCTGAATGGAGGTCGCTGCATTGGCCGGGATGAATGCTGGTGTCCCGCCAACTCCACAGGGAAGTTCTGCCACCTGCCCATCCCACAGCTGGACAGGGAGACTTTGGAGAGAGGCTCCCGCCACAGGGTCCTGTTGGAAGGCCCCTTGAAACAGTCCACCTTCACACTGCCTCTCTCCAACCAGCTGGGTGAGTGCGGGGTGGCGGGGGCAGCAGGCCTGGGAGCAGGGCCAGATCAGGTGATGCCACCCTTGCTGTGCTGGCTGGTGACGGCAGCACCTGCAGGCCCTCCTTGCCCGTCAATCCTCCTTCCTCCACCCCCGCAGGGCTCTACTCCCTTCCCCACACTTCTCTTTCCCTCCATCTGAATTCCTCCCTGAGTTTTGGCATTTACCCTGTGCTGGAGAAGGCAAAGTAGTGTGAGGTCAGGGCCCTGCCCTCCAGGAGTCCATGTTCCTGGACAATAGAGGGAGGATGAATGGGAAGCAGAATTTCAACATGCAACTTTTCATTTTCCCTGTCTTTCATTGATAGGTATCAAAAAAAAAAAAGGATTTTTTTTTTTTTTTTTTGGGGGGGGGGTGTTACCAGGGATTGAACCCAGGGGCACTCGACCACTGAGTCACATCCCAGTCCTATTATTTTGTATTTTATTGGAGACAGGGTCTCACTGAGTTGCTTAGGGCCTCGCTAAGTTGCCGAGGCTGGCTTTGAACTCGTGATCCTCCTGCCTCAGCCTCCCAAGTGCTGGGATTACAGGCCTGGACCACTGTGCTCAGCAAAAAAGGGATCTAACAAAACAAAACAAAACAAAACAAAACAAAACAAAACAAAACACAAAACTCAACAAAACACAACAAAACAAAACAACAAAAACCAGAACAGAGTTGTATAGTGTCAGGGATGGAGGCACCCTTGAGCAGAAGGCTGCATGGAAGGGATGACATTCAGTTAGCCCTAAACCAATGGGCAGGCAGCATCTGGTTCAGCAGGGGGAGGGACTGGCATTGAGGTGGGACCAGCAGCGGCTAGGTTGGAGCTCAGGGCTGCACAGTGTTACGGAGGCGGAGTCAGGAAGGAAGACGGAAGTTCTTGAAGGTTGTTGTGCCAAGGAGTTGGCACTCCATCCTGCCTTCAAGGGGGGATCGTTCTGGGGTTCCTAAGAGCAAGCAAAGAAATGGAAAGGGAGCTTGGGGAAAGTACACAGCTGTGGCCCACCTGGCCCAGTGCTGTGGGCATTCTTCAGGGGAAGGGGCAGTGCAGGTGGGACCCTGCTTCTCAACTCTGAACCCCACTCTGTGCCCAGCCTCTGTGAACCCCTCGTTGGTGAAAGTGCACATCCAACACCCGCCGGAGGCCTCTGTGCAGATCCACCAGGTGGCGCGGGTACGGGGTGAGGCAGACGGGACCCTGGAGGAGAACAGTGTGGAGGCCAGAAGCCCAGGCCAGCTCCCCTCCAGCCCAGGCCACAGCCGCTGGGACAGCAACAGCATACCTGCTCGGTCTGGAGAGCCCCCTCGGGCACCACCTGCAGTGCTGCCCAGGCTTCAGGGACTGCTGGGCCGGTGCTACCTGAACTCTGTGAACGGACAGGTAAGGACACAGCTTCTGCCTCACCCTGTCTTCCAGGACAGCAATCGCTCTCCACCCTGCCCTTCTCCTCTTCTTTCTCCTTGTTTTGTGGAATGTGTCCTTAGAGTCTCCCATTTCCCAGATAGGAAAATCCAGGGTCCAAAATTGTCTGAGTTGAGTATGTAGAGACTGCCTCTTCTTGACCTCCACTTGGTACCTGTCAGTCCCAGACATGCAGAAGAGGACCTAAGGAGCCCCCTGCAGAGGAGTTGTAACCAGGACCCTCAGGCAAAGGTCGTCTAGAGTTTGGTCCCAGAACACCCTGTGATCTCTGAGAGCTGAGCCTAGGCCCCTCCAGCTCATGGACAGTCGAGTTGTTAGGCCCGGCAGGAGTTTGGCTTCTAGTCTTGATGGGTCACAGAAGCTTGGAATTAGTGAATTCAGGTTACATGCCAAAACCCTGGTGGTGCAAAGATGAGAGATGCTCCATTTCCCCCTGGAAGCAGCATCAGCTCATGATGGGAGACCAGGTGACCTTTCAGAGGCCAGGCACCCAAAAATAGAGAGTAGGAGGTTAAATTCAGGGTGGTTTTTCTTGAAGTTGCAGCTCTGTGTTTCTGAGGATAGGGGAACTGAGGAGACAGAGAGCCAAGGGACGAGGACCTGAAACCCAGATCCTCCCTGACTCTCTAGCCTGTGATGTCCCTGAACCTGGCCCCACTCAGCATATGTGACCCCAGAGTTCCCTGGAGGTGCAGAGAGGAAAGCCTGTTCTTTGGGACCCTCTGTCTATGAGCTGAGTGTGGTGGTTTACAGACCTGCCCAGGGAAGATCTTGTGTCTAGAGTGTGCCCCCCACCAACACAGGGTTAGTGGCTGGCAGGGTGACTTGGTCTTCCTTTCTCTTAGGGTCCTCCGACTATGCTCCACCCCACGTAGTGGGGTATCTTCTGGCAGTGTGCATTCTGCATCCTGGGCTTTCCTGGGACAGCTGTGGGCATAGCAAGGGCGGGAAGTGGAGGCTTACAGGTGTCCATGGCCTCTTTTCCAGTGTGCCAATCCTCTGCTGGAGCTGACTGCCCAGGAGGACTGCTGTGGCAGTGTGGGAGCCTTCTGGGGGGTGACCTCGTGTGTTCCATGCCCACCCAGACCAGGTAAGTGCTGGTGCCAAGGTCAAGGGTTGTGGGGAAGCTCTTCCAGGGCCTGACCTCTGCTGCAGGGCATGCCCTTGACCATGTCTGGCTGCGTGCAGTGGACAGGCTGGTAAACATGCAGGCTTTCCAGATCTGCCTTGAAGGAGCCTCTGGCCAGAACTCAAGGATCCAATGGCTCAGCCAGCTCAGTCCCTCTGCCCAGGAAACCTGACCCCTTGCTGTCTGCCTTCTTGTTGGTGCTGGGCCCCCTCCACCAATCCCTCCCACATACACCCCTGCCCAGACACCAGGGGCCCAGCGATCTTGATTTGGTGACCCAGTGTTTCCCTCATTTTCTCCCTGGAGGGACCCCCAGGCCTGCTCCTCATCACTCACCTTCTGTTCCTGTCTCCCATTCTCTGGACAGGGGTGGACTATCTGTCCCAGAATGTCCTCAGCCTTGGAGTGTGAGAACCCTGTGTTTTTTGGGGGGTGGGGTACTGGGGATTGAACCTAGGGGCGCTTTATCACTGTGATACATTCCTTTTTTATTGTGAAACAGTCAGGCTAAGTTGTTTAAGGCCTTGCAAAGTTGCTGAGGCTGGCCTCAAACTTGTGATCCTTCTGTCTCAGCCTCTGGAGTCACTGGTATGACAGGCATGCACTGCCATGCCTGGCTCCTGCCCTCTTTTAAATGGTTTAAAAACAACAACAACAACAACATTCATTCATTCAGCAAATCCCCCCAGGTACGTACCCATGTACCAAGCACTGAGGACTCTGGAGTCAGCAAAACACCCGTTGGTGCTTGCTCTTGTGGGTGTTGGTGTGACGTCTGGGAGGGGTGGCAGGTGCCTGTGGCTGGGCTGGCTGCTGCCTGCTTGGGCTGGCTGCCTCCTTGGCCTGGGCCTGGCATGTATTTCTTTGGCCTGTCAGCAGTCAGCTCGGTGAGTGCATTTTGCAGGGAGGGGCCTGGAGGAAAGCCCAAAGGTGGAAGGGGCAGGGCTGCTCCCAGCATCAGACTCAGGAGTGGAACAGTGACTACATTTTCCAAACTAAAAATAAAGTGCAGACAGCTTCCCAGTGTGATAGAAATTTAAGGGAAGCCACAAGGTTAGTATTCAGCTCCCAGGCCCCTGGCTCTGCCCGCCAGCCTCTCCCTGCCTTGGTCTGCTCATCTGTGAAGATAGTATAATGCCAGGCTTGTGAGGCTGCTGTGAAGCTTAACAGGAAGGAGGCATGTGCTCAGCCCTCCGTGGGCACGTGGCAGCTATTACACTCGGCCCTCTGCGTCTGCAGGTTCTGAATCTACAGATTCAACCAAACACAGGTAGAAACGCTTTGAAAACAGTGCCAAGGGGCTGGGGTGTAACTCAGTAGTAGAGGGCTCGCCTAGCATGCTTGAGCCCCAGCACCACAAAAAGTTGAAATTCCAGGAAGTTCCAAAAAGTCAAAACTTGAGATTGCCTTGCAGTGAGCTCTATGCGGAATCCACGTGATTGAAGGAAGTGTGGTCATGTGCTCCTGCAGCCTCCTGCTTTTCCCAGACCCTCGGTGTGTCCCCCAGGCCCATTTGAGCATGTTTGCCTAACCCCTTGTTGGTGTATCAGGCCTACGATGGCGGTGTCTGTGCTGAGCACACACAGACTTTTCTCTTGTCCTTATTCCCTGAACAATACTGTATGACACCATTTACCAGTGTCTACGTGGCGGAAGGTGCTATGAATAGTCTAGGGATGAGGTGAAGCATATGGGGAGGGGGTGAAGGTCATGTGCAAATGCTACCCCATTTCATGCAAGGGACTTGAGTTCACAAGGATTTTGACATCGAGGGGCTCTGAAACCAATCTCACGTGGATACCAAGGAGTGACTACACTGTTAGGAACATCTTCATCACTATTAGAAGGGATACTCAAGAAAGGCAAAAGGGATCAACCCTCCACCTTGGGAAGAAATGTATGAATGGCTCACCACCTCCCCAGCAGTCAGAGATATTTTTTCCACTTTTCTTCTTTCCTTATTTTCCTTCTTCCTTCCTGTCAGATCAATTCTTGAGACTTCTATTTCCCACAATCTGTTTAGTCAACAAATATTGTCTTCGACCAGCACTCCTTTGAAGTTTCCATAGTGTGCAGACCCTGAGCAGATGGTGATGAGGTAAAACCAACACCTCCATCTCCAAGCTTACAGTCCAGTGGAGGTCACAGTCAGTTGGTGGGTATCAAGGAAAAAGGCTCCTATAGTGACTAGACAAGTGCCAAGTGCTATGAGGACATAGACAGTAGAGCCAGGCCATCATAGGTGCCCTCTCCATTTGTTCAGAACCATAATCATAAGTATACACATCTAGGATGCCAATGATTCCCTTAAATGTGGTGCAGTGCACAACTGCACATCTGTACATCTTTGGGTAAGAGGACCCTACCTCAAACTGGTAGATCTTAGAGGAGGTGACATCTAATATGAGATTTGAAGAGTGGTTTGGGGGTAGGCCAGTCAAAGAGGCAGGGAAAATTTAACAACCCACAAAAACTGTATACACAGGTGAGACCAGGAAAGTGAGCAACTGTCCCTGGAGCACAGTATGTCTCTTGCTGGGCCCTACCCAGCCCTGGCTCTCCTGAAGGAAAGCAGGCATGTTAGAAGCCATTTGTGTGGGCAGGTTCTGCTCCCTAGAGCTGGTTCCTGCAGACAGGGACCATAGCCCTCCTAGGGGCATCCAGTACCTGTTGCTGCTGACCAAGGTGCTGACCTGCCCAGGAACCACCTGATCCAGTAGGGCTGTCCTAGGAGGGAGCAGCAAGGTGTCATCCAACTGCCAATTCCACAGTAGCTTTGTAAGTGTTTCTTGTGGGGCAGGGGTCATATCAGTGCTTATCTAGCACTACAAAAAAAAATTCTCTTTGTCTCGGAGCTTGGACACTGCCCTGGTGTTGCCCATGGTGTTGCCTTGGGCCTGAGAAACAAGGGAGGGGAAGAGTGGGCTTAGCTGCTAACAGCTGTGGGTGGAGAAGGAAAAGAGTGGTGTCCTGTGACTGAGAAACAGGGTTCTGGAAGAGGCCTCCCTAGAATCCTGCTTCACTGCTAGGTTCCACCTCTGGCCTTCCTAGCAGCTAAGGACTGTGCCCTTCTCAGAACCTTCCTTTGGGCGAATCTTCAAGCCCTGAGGTGTCTCAGGTTTGGCCATCAAGCATGATCCCGAGCCCTTGAGATGCAGCCCTCTGGGTGGGGGACAGCACTTAGGGTCCTGTGGGGTCCTATGGAGTCAGCTTCTCCTCTTTAACTTACTGGACCAGCTTGTGACCAAATGTTAGCAACCAGAGACATGTCAGGTGGTATTAGTGAGGATGAAAACTGAAGCACCCTAGATTCTTCAATTAAAAATCACATCCAGCGCTTACAGGATTTAAACAGGAGCACAAGGCCTGGCCTGTCTAGGACATGGGAGCCCATCAGGGATCCTGGCCAGGAACAGCTGCTGTCAGTGAAAAATCCTGTGCTTGATCCCCTCAGCCAGGGCTGATGGGCAGTGGCCACGTTCCTAGACCTCAGAATCAGTTCTGAGTACTGGGGAACCTTCACTTGGGAGGATAAAGAACAGGGAGAAGACCAAAATGTGTACTTCAGGGACTGCCCACCCACCCACCTGCCCATTCATTCCTGATCCCAGTAGGGTGCCGGCCTCATGAGCTCAGCCCCTGGTGTCCAGAGGCTCTGATCCCAGCAGAGCTGGCCAGCTCTGTCCAGGTAGGGGTAGTGCAGAAGCAGAGCTCTGTGGGTGCCCACATGTATGTGTGGGTGCAGAACACCAGTGGCACCCAAGGCTCACCCCCACCTTGCCACTTCCCAGGTGGTGGCCTCCCCTCTCCCACTGTGTGCAGCAAAGTTCAGCAAGCTGGGCACGGGGTACAGAACCCGGAATGTCAATCACTCCGATATGCTGAACAAGAAGTAACAAAGACCAGGGCGACATAAACACTTAAAACACAAGAAAGTGTGGCTGGGCACTGCGTAGAGAAGGGGCAAGACACTGGGGAACCTAGCTCCATGCCCGAGCCTAGGGCTGGGGCTGAGGGGACATTGCTGTAAGCAGGCATGACAAGCTAGCTACCATGCAGGCCTCAGAGGCTGAAAGGATGAGCTGCTAGAATAGTTTTGGGGGATGCTCAGCAGGAAAGACAGGACTTCTGGGTTCTAGAACATTCTTGGCCCTAGCAGCTTTTTCTCTGTTTCTCTTCTGATGAACAGGATTATGCCTCTTTGAGGAAGGCCACTGCAGAATACTGTTTCTGACAGGGAAAGAACTGCCTCGAGTGTCAGTGACATGGCACAGACAAACCCCTTTTCTTCCAGAAGAATTCCACAGAGCCTCCTTCCTTGGAGAGATGGCTCCAGGAGTCAGTCTAGGCTGCCTGTGGCAGCATGTCCCCTGCTGACCTTACAGGACTTAGCCTGAGCCATGTCTTCCTGACTCCTTGGGAATTATCAAAGGTGCCAGCTCAGAGCCTCTGCAGTGCCCCTGCCAGAGTGGGGGGAACACACAGCTCTCAAAAGCTACTTTGATTGAGGCCACATTTTTAAGTTACCATATAAGACAGACATCTGGGCTGACTGGAAAGTTGGCTGCTGCCCCATCAAGCTTGGCACTGTCTGTGTCAACCCCAAGGCCCCTTTGCTGGAACAGGCGGGGCTGGCACACGGCTCGAGGCCCACAGCGGTGGCTCCAGCTGTTTGCCACGAGATTCTCTTCTGCTGCCTGGCCTGGGATGAGTTCACCTCAGAACCCAGGCCCCTCCCTGTATCTCCAGGGACAGCTGATTCTCTCCTGCTGTCCCTTCATGGAATTTGTTGCCCTTCCTTCTTAAAAACAAGAAAGGCTTCCAGTGGCTGAACTCCACTATGCTGGCCCCTCACCTCTATGGTCATGTTTAATTTGTTTACGCCACGACGCTCTTCCGATCTCTGTCGTAGCGTAAATCTCTAAATAAAATACAAAATAAGGCTGGGAATTGAACCCAGGGGCACTCCACCACTGAGCCACATCCCCAGCCTTATTTTGTATTTTATTTAGAGACAGGGTCTCACTGAGTTGCTTAGCACCTTGCTAAGTTGCTGAGGCTGGCTTTGAACTCATGATCCTCCTGCCTCAGCCTCCCAAGTGCTGGGATTACAGGCGTGCACCACTGTGCCCCACTTGAACCTTGTTTAATGATGAAGAAAGTGCAACTCAGAGAAGACTGAGGAACTTGCTCAAGGTCACACAGCTGGGACAGGTGGGGCCAGAGCTCAAACCATGGTGTGTCTGATTCTCAGTGGACCCAGAACTTATCCATCATTCTGGAGAGACCTATACCTGCCGGAAGGAGACAAAACTCAGGATACTAGACTGGAATTTCCTAACCAAGAGGATGCACACCAGGATTGTGTGTGAGTTAGTTGTGCACAAAGAGCAATGCCTGTCGAAAAGATGGGTTGAACAGATAGGCAGGTTAGCAACACACAGCCAGGCCTACAAATTAACAGACAACATTCAAAGAATCCTCCTAGGCAGAAGGCGGTAGGCTTGCTCCATGTGGTTCTAGAGAGAAAAAGTCAAAGTGTGGATGTTTCTGGTAAACAGAACTCAACTTTAGCACAAGGGACAATTTATTAAAAAGTCCAGGTGCCCAGCAAAGTCTTGAGCATGCTTTTCCACTGAGCTACATCCTCAGAGTCGGGAACTGACTTTTGAAGGGATAGTGTTTATATACACGTTCGGAAATTTCCTTGAAACCTTCAGCAGAAAGAATGCTTTGCCTTTCTTTGGTCCTGGCCCTGGGGCATGAGGAGCATTACAGATGGAGCTCTGTGATGCCAGCCCCTAGGGAGGCTGGGTAGGTGAGAGCCATGTGGGCTGGAGGGGAAGTATGGAGCAGAGGGCCGCAGGGCAAGTAACAGCAGCAACATCACTATTGTGACATCAGCCTCCTTAGCAGCTGTTCATTTAGAGCACTCGTGGGTGCCAGACACCACACTAAGTGCTTTCTCATTTTATCCCATGATAACAGTGTTCCCAGACATTGATTGCTACTGTGCCCACTTTACAGATGTGGAAGTTGGGCCTGAAACCACAGGTCTCTGACTCCAGACCCCTGCTTCCAGCAGCTCTTGAAATGTGCCCGTCTGAGCTCCTCCTTGTGCACTGGCTCAGGCATTTGCTAAACTAGAAGACCCTGGCTTGGGCAACAGCCATGCTGGGGTGGGGCTCCCAGTCCCTGGCCCTAGAGAAGTGGGATTTTCAGAATTCCAGTTGTTAGGCTGAAAAAGCAGTCTCTTTGGGCTAATGATGGTCTGAGAGCTTCTCCCAAAGGACTAGAAACCTCCTGGGAGTTGTGTCCCAGACTGAGCCAGCAGGGGTGGGCATCATGAGGCTATCTGTCCTGCAGGGCTCCATGAAGGCTGGGGTCCTGTGGCTGCAGGTTCCTGTCTGAGCTGGAGGTTTGCCCAGACCCTTTCCACCTCACTGTTTGTGAGCCATTGGCTTCTGTGCCACTCTGAGAAAACAGTCAGAGGCCATCTCAGGGAGAAATGTCCATCATCACCAAGGGGAGCTGCTGGCACCTCACCAAGGAGGAAAATCTGAACAGTGGACATTATGTTTGTTATTAAAATTTGATGACCATTGGGCTCAGAGTTTCACATGCTTATTTAGTGTTCACAATAGCCCCATGAGGAAGGACTTGTCATTCCATTTTATTAATAAGAAAACCCAGGCTCAGAGAGGTTGAGTAACTCACCCAAATTCATCCAGCTGGTGCAGGGCATCAGGCCAGGGTGCTGTCCTGCAGAGTTGCTGGAAAGATGGAAGGATGGGAGGGAAGGGAAGGGCGGGGAGGGCATGAGAGGGAAAGGCAGGGGAGGGGAGGGAGGGCAGGGGAGGGCACTAGTCCTTGGGAAGCAGCCCTGGGGCTGTGCCAGGCATCCTGCTAGGTTCAGTGTGATGTTCATTGTTTCTGCAAAGTTAATCCTCATGACAACCCTACAAACTGAGTTTCTGTCTCCACTCTACAGATGAAAAACTCTAGACTGAAAGGATAAATGTGCCCTGGTCACAGAGTGAGACAGAGCAGAGTCAGTAATTAGACGTGGGTCCAGTGGCCCTACCACCCACTGGGAGAGTAGAAGTTCTCTCCAGTGAACATGCCTGAGTTTGCCAATCAAAAATCGAGTGGGCCAAGGCTCCAGCCTGTTCCTGTGCCCCCGCAGCAGCCTCATCGGCTATGTGCGAATTTTCCCTGGGCAGAGAGGATGTGCGGAAGGATCTGTCCACCTCTCCCTGCTGGGGGCACCTGTCATTTGCAGGCTGGGATCTTCAGGCTTATAAACAGCATTGTGGCCAGACACACGTTTTCACGTCTCCTCCCAGTTCTGCATGTGGAGTCAGGGCCAAATGCTTCTCCAGTGATGAGTTTGCCTCTGTAGGAGTCCTTGCAACTTGGGGAGAATGAGCAGAACCAGGCAGGATGCAGCCAGGGGACCCTCTGCTCCTTTCTCCAGTCTGTGAACAACAAGAGTGCAGCGTGGGTGGACAGGGCGGAGGTTAAGGGCCAGAAGAGCTGAAATCAAGGCCTAGAGACCACGTGCCCCCATTTTCCCCAGGAATGTTACCCATGCCTGCCCTAATGGCTCCCATGCATTTTGTGGTATTTAGACTCCTTGGAGTTCAAGCTGATCCCAACGGGCCCCTTGGGAGCCGCATTGGTTTTGTGGGGTCTAAGCGTGCCAACTGCAAGGACGCCGAAGCCCCCAAGTGTCTCCTTGAAGTATCCGTGGGAATCACAGCTTAGCCACTATCTCAAGATCTCAAATTCTCTCCTCTTTCCTCTGACCCATTCTTAGGTCCTAGATCTGGTGCGGGGTCATGAGGGTTGGGACGGTCCCTCACCGTTTCCCTTGTCAATTCTGCTTGGTACTTCGGTTAGACACGTTGCAGGGCACTTGTCTAATATCTGATTGGTTCTTCTGGCCTCCTTCTGAATATGTTCTTCTGGCCTCCTTCTCATGATCTCTTGTTAAAAAAAAGTGGGAAATCTCAGGAAGTGTATAGGTTTCCTGTTGGGCAGCTGTCTCCCTTGGCCTCCCCTGGACCCTAGGGTTCTCTGCCTAGACAACTCCTAAGGCTTGTTGTGAATCCATCCATTAGTTTATCCAGAGGCAGCAGAAAGAATGGTTCAGAATTTCTCCTGTGGAGCCAGACAGCCTGGGTCCCTAATGCCAACTCCACCCTCAGGCACATTTCCTAACTTCTCTGTGTCTTGGTTTGCTTATCTGTAAAATGGGAATAAGTAAGAATTATTAAATAAGTAAGCATTATTACTTACTTAGGTTGTCATGAGGATTAAATAAATTAATACATGTAGAGTCTTTACGGTAGGCCTGCCCTGAGTAAATGAGGTCCTGGTGTTTGCTCCTGTTATTCATCTCCATTTGAACAGCACGCTCATTTGACTCCAGGTGCTGGCTTGGCACAAGAGGCAGAGCAATGATCTGATGAGGTCTCTGTCCTCACAGAGCTTATGCTTAGTGAGGAGATGGACAAGCAAACAGGCAGTCACAACACAACAGGTTACGTGCTGGGACCAGAGAATGCTGATGTGTGTTGGGGTGCACAGGAGGGGCGCCTGCCTGCAATGTGGCTGTGTATTGCTTGACTTTGCTGGTGACTGAATTCCTACTCCAGGCTCCATGGCCACCTCTGATTTCTTTCTTCCAAGGAGCTTTAAGCTGAATTTTCTGGTTTGGATGTTTGACCTGGTCCTACAGATGCCAGGCACCAGCTCCTCATGTGAGGGGTGAGGAAGGAAGCTGAGAGCCCTGGGGAAGGAGAGGGGTTATTTGGTGATGCAAAAACTGGAGCATCACCAGAGACAGTGGCTTGGTGCTTGGTTCTTTCTGGAAGCCTGCCTTCACAAAGCATTGACCAGCCTTTCTGTCCAGCCCAGCGAGAGCAGAGTTCCCTTACAAAGACAGGAAGTGAAGTCACTTTATAGAAAGAGTCTGTTTCCAGACTAGCGAATGTGACTGGGTCCTCTCAATGTCATACATTCCTTGAGTTCTCAGGGTTTTCTGCAGGTGCCAACAGCTGGCTCCCCTCTAGCTCCTGCTCTGTCCAAGCTCTCTATCACTCCTGTCCAGATCACTGAAGGAGCAAAGACCTTCCACCTCACTTCTCCCTCTTGACATCTGGAGAGGCTATGCTGTCGTGGCCTGCAGGCTCATCCACACCTCCCCAGCCTCTCTCTGTCTGTCTGTGTCTCTATCTTGCAGAGGGGCAGTGGAGTATCAGAAAGGACATGGCCTTTGTGACTGGAGGCCTGGATTCAACCCTGACTCAGCTCCAGCTAACTTCCTCACCTGGGCAAGTTACTTAACCTCTCTGAGCATGGCTTTCCTAATCTGTAAAATGGGGATAAGGAACCCTGCCTTACTGAGTTAGAAACAGACAGGACAGCATGCTCCAGTGTCCTTACGACTCCGGAGCATCACATCCATGTTTCTGGGTATTATTCCTCAGTCTGCTGGCAACTGCCCTGCACTCTTCTCTGACCTCTGCTCTTCATAATGATCAGAGCTGCATCTGATCCCAGGCTGCTTTCTACACAATGTCTTCTTTTCCCTCCTCTCTGTCCTCAGTTCATACCACCAGGCTCCATGCCAGGCACACGCATGTTTCCCAGCCTCACTCCCATCTTTCTGTCTCAATCTCAGCATTTTCAGAATCCACACTGATCTCCACAAAAGTGGGTCAGAGCCCAGTCCCCACAGCAGACTGTGCAAGACAGGCCATGGCAAGAAAAAATGTCAGAACTTCAATGCACATTTTTAAAAATTAAATATAGAGCTTTACTGGTGTGTGTCCTCACTGGTCTGTCTGCATGTCAGCCTCACATATCTTGTTTGGTATGTGTTGTGTCCTCAGGGAAGGGGTGTTCCAGGAGACTGTGGCACTTCCTTGTGTTTGTCTTTGTCACATAACAACATAGCATGGTTCCCAGCACTCGGTTGACAGGACTTTTATGTTGCCTGGTGTTAACAAAACCAACCCTCACAAAGCAGAGAACAACTCTAAAAACTTCCCGCAAAGAAACCGTGGATTCAAAATAATACTCCTAACATAATTGCAAGCAGTCATCAGAAATGTAATGCTGATGCTCCTCAGGACGATGCTCCTTTAACATTCCATCAGCCGTATCCCAAGGGAAAAATAACAACCTATCAGATGTGACCTAAAAGGTAACCACAGAGCCAAATGATCAAGACTCTATGAAATATAGATGTGTATCTGCTATGATCAATAACAGACCTTTCCTTTAGTGTGTAATGTGCCTGGAGAAAGAGCAGCTATCATGAAATAAAATCTACTGCTATTAGAAAAAATTTGACAAACACTGAGATACTCATACTATGAATATTTCTTCCTTCCTTCCTTCCTTCCTTCCTCTCTCTCTCTTTTCTTTCTTTCTTTTTCTCACTTTCTTTCTTCCCCCTCTCCCTCCCTTCCTTCCTCTCCTAGGGATTGAACCCAGGGGTGCTTAACCACTGAGCCACATCCCCAGCCCATTTTATTTTATATTTTGAGACAGGATCTCACTAAGTTGCTTAGGGCCTTGCTAAATTGCTGAGGCTGGTCTTGGACTTGCTTTCCTCCTGCCTCAGCCTCCCAGGTTGCTGGGATTATGGGCGTGCGCCACTGTGCCTGGCTGAAAGTAAAAATATGTCTAACATGTCTCTTGGTATTTGCAAGAATCTATTTCAACAATAGAACATATGAAGAACTAATTTTTTGTAAGCCACTAAAGAAAGGAAAAGCCAGAAAACATATATTTTTTAATAATAAATGATTTATTGGATAAAAATAAGCTTCAGCAAACAGTTCTGCAAGTGTAACTGGTGGTGTTCGACTGAAATGAAAAGGAACTGTGGAGACCCAGCACACAGGCCTGTGTTCCCAGCTCCTTGGGAGACTGAGGTTGGAGGATCACATGAGCCCAAGGAGTTCAAGGCCAGCCTGGGCAACATAGTGAGGCTCTCATCTCAAAAAAAAAAAAAAGAGAGAGAGAGAGAGAAAGAAGGAATTGGGGTAAGGTGACAGGGGAGGAGAGCCAAAACCCACAGGAAGACCTGTGTAGCTAACTTGGCAAAGCCAGGGGTATCTTTTTATGGAATTCTATATGGAATAAGGCATGTGAAAGTCCCTTGTGCCCCTTAAGGACCACTTCCTATGTCTTGGCACAGGAATCATGAAACTTAAAGACGAGTTCTGCCTGGATTGTTTCGTTTTGTTTTGTTGTGGTGCTGGGGGTGGAACCCAGGACTCACACATACCAGGCAAGTGCTCTACCACTGAGCTACACCCCCCACCCACTTTTTAAATTTTTTTAAACAAAAAGATGATGTTCTGTTTTGCTGCCCTTTCCTATGAATAGTGAGCTACCTGCAGGAGCTAAGAAGGTGGGCACACTCTGTCTCTCCATAGCAATGGAGCCATGTCCCTGTTTTATTTAATGTCAGTTGTTTGGGGTTGTGGTTTCTCTGTGGAAAAGGGGGGCATGTTATGAAATCAAGGCAGGTTGTACATCAGCTTAAAAACTGGTCATCATGTCCTTGTTAGTCAATCTGCAATCAGACATCTCCTGGCTATCTGTAACTATTTCAGAAAATAAAACCTGTTGAGACATATGCTATATTGCTTAACATGAATATAGCACAATATATACTGTATATAATATTATAACTCTATGTGAGGTATGTACTCAGAGGAAAAAATTATTTTCTTTGTATTTTTAAAAACATTTTTAGCCGTTAAAATGAATCAAAATGCAGTCTATAAAAACATAAATAAATAAATAAATAAATAAATACACTGTAATCCCAGTGGCTCTGGAGGCTGAGGCAGGAAGATTGTGAGTTCAAAGCCAGCCTTAGCAAAGGTGAGGTGCTAAGCAACTCAGTGAGACCCTGTCTCTAAATAAAATACAAAATAGGGCTGGGGATGTGGCTCAGTGGTTGAGTGCCCCTGAGTTTAATCCCTGGTACCAAATTTTTTTAAGGTTAAAGAAAAAAATATATATATATGTATATATACACACACACACACACATACACACATACATACATATATGATATACAGCATGATGTTTTAAAATATGTGGAGGTGGCTAACTCAAGGTAATTAGCATGTGTATTACCTTGCATGTAATATGCATGTTAATTATTTTTTGGTGTTTTATTTTTGTGTGAGTGCACTTACAATCTACCTTCTTTGTGATTTTTCAAGTATATAGTACATTGTTGTTAATTTCAGTCACCATGTCATAGAACAGGTCTCTTGAACTTATTCCTCCTAACTGAAATTTGTGCCCTTTGACTAAGCTCTTCCCAGCCCCTGATAAACACATTCTACTCTGAGTCTGTGTGTTTGCCTTTTCACTTTCCACACAGAGGTGAGATCGTGCCAGGCTTACTTCACTCAATATCATTTTGAACACTAGCAAGGTGGGCTGAGTGGAGCTGGTGAGAGGGAGGTGGTGCAGTGACCCAGGGCGATGGCTTGCGGGGCCGGGCCACAGAGCTGCTGAGTCGGCCAGACATCCAGACTGTGCCTCACTTCCCAGTATGAGTGACAGAGGAGCCCAGGAGCTCTCCAGTGAGACCTGTCTGTACCTTCACTCCTCAGCCTCCCCAGTGATTGAAAATGGTCAGCTGGAATGCCCCCAGGGGTACAAGAGACTGAACCTCACTCACTGCCAAGGTAAGAATGACCCAGGCCAGGGCTGAGCTACAGTGGAAATCATGGGGCCTGCTCTGGGGGTGGCAACCCCCAGAAAGGAGGAATGTCTGTCACTGCCTGGGTGGCCTCCACTGGCACTGGCATGCGGAAACTGTTGGGGCTGCTGGTTCCAGAGGCCAAAGGAAGCCAGGGACTTGCTTGAGGTAGACAAGCTCCCTTCCAACTCCCCATCTTTACCTATGCCCACCCAGAGCATGGCCAGGTAGCCCCCAGGACTGTGTGTGCTCCCTGGAAAGGGAGGAATTTCCACTGAGTGAGAGATCAAGTCAGCCTGAGCTAGTGGGGACTGAGATTTTCCCAGCAAGGCACCTTTGGCTGCTCAGGCCTCCCTCCTACCTGCCTCACCCCACAGTCAGGAAAAAGAAAGAAGCTTGTGCAGGTGGCCCAGAAGGGGGACCATGAAGCTCAGCCCCTGCCCTGGCCAGGCTGATGGGCTCTGTGGGGCTGGCTGAGGCTGGGGTGTTTGCATTATAGAACCCACAGAGGAGCCTGGTCCCTGGGCACCTTGGCACAAAGGATGAAGGAGGGGTTCAGCCATGGCTTTGTCACTACTGGAAGTTAAGAGAGGATAGGAAGTGGGACCTGGATGGCCAAGGGGCTGGAAGCCTTCACTGAGAGGAAACTGCTGCCACTGAGCAGAATCAGGCTGAGCGGGAACCCTACTGAGATGTGGGCCTGTGATCTGAGCAGGTGCCTCCTGCCAGTGAGTGGCTCCGGGGCTGGTGAGGTCAGTGTGGAGCCCAGAGAGAGCTTTGACAACTGGATCAGTGGTCAGCATGATTTGCTTTGGATGAAGTTGGGTTGGAATCAGACGATTGCCTCAGATTGCCCCCCTATGTCCCCTTCCACTGGGAGGCTTCTTCAGGAGGGAGGAGCCCTAGGAAGCCTGGGTGATTGGCTGTCACCAGGGTACCAGGCTGTAGAAGGAATTTCTGGCATGAGGGTAAGAAAAGGTGCTTGGGCCAGGCAAAAGGGAAGGCCTCTGGCCCAGCCTAGCTCAGGGTCAGACTTCCTCCAAGGCAGTGGGCAAAGGGCTGGTGAACAGCAGGTGTAGGGAGAACCCTGTATTTTTGCCCTTAGTGGCACATAGGGCTGTTCCCATCTAAACCATTCTCAGCATCCTCTCCTGCTCGGTTTACCAGTCTGGAGTTTTATGGCTATTCTCAGGATCTCAAATGAGCTTCTTTCCCTTCCTTTTTAGAGCTCCTGGGATACAGGATACCAAGCGCCTCCCCCACAGTCCTGCCCCTCAACTAACCCTGTCCCATGTCTGTGACTATGGTCTTAGAAGGGACTTGCCTACCTCTGTACCCACAGGCCCTATCCCTCCTCTCTCTCCAGCATTCCTTCCTATTTCCAAAGAATATGGGAGTGGGTTCTCTGGCAACATCTACTGTGCTAGTTGCTAAATACACAGTACTAGATAAAACCCAGTCCCTTCCTCAGGTGAAGACAGTCCCCTAAACAATTACATAAGAGAGAGGGTTCTTGATGGGTGCTAGGGGAACCCATGGTGGGTTCTAATCCCAGGCTGGGAGGATGAGGGAGAAGTAATACTCAAACCAAGACTTTTAAAAATGGGCACAAGTTGGTCAGCTAAAGGGGGTGCAGACCTTCCAGGCAGAGGGGATAAGTACAGGGACAGTGTGAGCTGACTGGAGTGTCTGAGAGGTGCTGGGCTCCCAGCCTATGGACCCACAGGAGATAGGCAGCACAGGCAGCTTTGAAAAATGGAAGAGAGCTTTGGATACCATGTTATGGGTTAGGGGCTCCCTCTTGGAGTGATGAGGAGCCCAGAAGCATCTCAAATGAAGGGAGGCACATCAGGTTTTTGAGAAGATATTTCAATCTGGACAGTCTGGAGGCAGGTGGATGGGTTCCCCTTCTTGGCTCTCAGTGACATCTCCCAGGTGCCTCTGCCCTGATGGGGCATCCTACCAAGTCATACTACCACTTGGTGTCCTAACTGTGTCCTCTTTTGGCCCCTTCTTCCTGAGCCACTTTCCCCAAACCTACCGGTGAGCCAGTGACTCACAACAGTGGGCTGCCTGAGTTATCTCCCAGCCCTGGAGATGGCTGGCCCTGGCCTTCATGCTCAGTATCTATGCTGTTATCATGGTCAACAGAGGCACTGTCACCGTAATGAACCCTGACTTCTTGGAGTGTGAGGGTTGGGACTTCCCCTTGGCAGGAAGAAGTATGCAGCCTGAGAAATTCTAGACATTATAGAGGCACCTCCTTGCCTGAGGAAGAGCACGAGCCTCCGTGGGCTTGGGGGTGTGCAGCCTGGCTGAGGGGGTTTTCGAGGCCTGCAGACATGCCCTTCTAGCCCTCTGCCTCTGCTCACCCTTGCTGACCCTGCTCCTCCCTTCCCAGCCCTGCAGCACTGCCCCTCAGCTTCCTGCTTCCTGTTCCCTCCCTGCAAACACTTCCCCAGGATCTTGAGCTCTGCTCAGGGACTCTCAGAAGGACTTGGTTGTCATTTGCTTCTCCAACCCAGAAAGCCCCCTTTTATGTTTCCTTAGCATGTCACTTACCAGAGTTACCAGGGTTGAGGAGCCTCGGTTTCTTCATCTATAAAATGAAAACGTGGACCTACTTGGCAAATTTGTTTGTGAGAGTTAAATGGGGTAGTGGATGTTAAATACCCAGCATAGTTTGCAGCATGTAATAATCATGCCATAAACATTAGCTCTTACTATTAGGACCATTAATACATGCCAATTATTGAGCCAAGCAGTTTGCAATTTTTCTCTTTTTTAAGTATTTTTTTTTAGTTGTAGATGAGCAATATCTTTATTTATTTATTTTTATGTGGCGCTGAGGATCAAACCCAGTGCCTCACACATGCTAGGCAAGCGCTTCACCACTGAGCCACTACCCCAGCCCTGCTATATTTCTCTTATTTTATCCTTCCGAAAACACTGTCTTGTAGTTCTCCCATTTTGCAAGTGAAGAAACTGAGGCACAGAGAGAAGGATCACACTTAAGAAATGGCAGCTGTTTTTCTTGTCCTTGTATTTGGAGAAAGCATTCCAAGATCCCTGCACAGCCCCTCCCTGTCATCAGGCCTCAGTGGGGCCGGTGCTTGGTCATCTCCTCCACCCCTACAGATATCAATGAGTGCTTGACCCTGGGCCTGTGCAAGGACTCGGAGTGCGTGAACACCCGGGGCAGCTACCTGTGTACCTGCAGACCTGGCCTCATGCTGGATCCTTCGAGGAGCCGCTGTGTATGTGAGTGCTGGCAGGGACCAGGGGTGGGGGACACTCTCCGGGTGCACTAGCCAAGCCCAGAACAGTATATTTCCGCAGGCCCCATCACCCTGTGCCCAGGGCCGATGTCTGCTACTCAACCTGGAGTTGGGCCAATGAATAAAAGTGATCCACCCATCTGGTGGGAACAGAGGTAGTTACTGCCTCCTGTTCTACCAGAGTTTTCCTCCCAGGGCTTTGCAAGTTGGAATTCAGATTTTCTGTTGCTTGTTTTTTCTCTGATTATTTCTCTCCCATGTGCTGCCCCACTGAGTTTGGGGTACATGTACCGCCCCTGCTGTAGCATCTGGTTGAGCCATGGCTGCCTCTTCTAGAGCCTGAGCTTAGCAGTGTCACGTATCTAAGTGACCTTTCTTAAAGGACATACACAGATCAGTGATGCAGCTAACTGATCCCAGGGCCTTTCCATAATCTCATGGTCCCTTCTGAATGTCTGTGAACACATGTGTCATGAGTCATGAGCATTAGCATTGTGAACATGTGTGTGTATGCATGTATACACGGCAGCTCTGTTTCCAGTGACCTCGGTAGATTTCAGCTGGGAAGGGCCCAGGCTGGCAGCTCCCACCCCCCTTCCTGGTGGCAGAGTTGATACCACAGCCCAGAAGGAGTTTTTGTTGGGCAGGAAGGCCAGACCAGAGCTGAACAAACTGGTACTGACTGGCCCCTGGGATGCAGCCACTTCTAGCTCAGCAGGACTTCCTGCAGCAGCCAATCCTTTGGTCTACAAACCATCTGGTACTGGGACTAGGAAGGCCACAGGGAGGAATGAGACTCTGGTGCCACCCAGAGGGAGCAGCCCAAGGGAAGGGAGGCTAGACCCAGTGTCTCCAGGTAAGAACCTTAGGAGGGTGACCGGGAGAGTGAAGGAACCCAGAAAGGGAGAACACTTCCGGCAGCCCTCAGGGAACATCCTGGGCCAATGAAGAGTAATGAAAGCCCGGAGAGGCTTTCAACCCTTCCTTGTCCTCCTCGTCACTTAAGATTCCTTTACCAAGAACGTGTGTTGAACATCCAAGGTGACTCTTATTTATTAGTCCCAGGAAGAGACCCTTAATCCAGGGAAGCTCTTTATTTTCTGTCCCTCCTCAGTATTACTCCCGCCATCCTCCTCCAGTGATTCCTCACCCTGTGGGTAGGAGGTGGCAGATATGTCTCCCTCCCTGCCTCCCTGTACCTGAGCAGGGTCAGGAAAACTGTCTACAGGGGCTGGTCCAGCTTCCTGATATTCCCACCAGGGTCATCTCCCCCCTGGAACTTAGAGGGACAGAATCATTCCTTCTCAAAGGAACTGGCTATCAGAGGCAGAGACTGCTCCTGAAGATCCAGGGCTCATGAACTGACTGACAATTTACCTGTGTGTAGCACGTGACCTTGACGAGTCACTCTCACATATCTTGCTCCTATCTCCACGGCATTGGAAGGGTGTATTAGTCAAGAGTCTCTGGGTTGCAAGTGACAGAAAACCAATACAAACTGCTTTAAGTAAAAAAGAATTAAATTATTGACAAAACTAGGAAGTGTGGGAGCAAGTGTGACCTCGCCGATTGGCTTAGGTGCCCGATGTTTCTTGTTCTCTTTCCTGTGTCAGTTTCATAGCTCCTTCAAAGGTGGCTGCCAGATACTACTGTCCCACATTCTCTCTGTCTTGCAAACTCAATTTTAAAATGAGAGCCTCTTTTCTAACAACCCAGGTAAAGTCCCACAGCTTATTATCTTTGGGCCTACCTGGTCAAGTGCCCATCCCCAGCTCAATCACTGACCAGGGTTATGTACTGTGCTTCCTCAGCCAGGAAGAGGGCCAAGGCTGGGTATGGGGCAGCGTCCATAGAAACCAGTGTGTTTACACCAGAACATGGGACACAGATGCTGGACAGGCAGAAACAGAGGAGCCCACTACCAAGGCACATCAGCTCATCCTTATTTCACACATGCGGAAGCCAAGGCCCAGGGAGTTGTGTAGCTCAGCAGGAGCAGGGATTTGAACTTGGCCTGCTGATTCCTGGTTCTGACCAAGGCTCCCAGGACTATGTACTCCTCAGCCTTGATTGTTGTCCTCTTCCCCCATCCTTCACTCCCCCGTAGAGTCTAGTCTGCCCTCTAAGGAATGAAGTCTCTTACAACCTGGCCTGGCCTTCCCATCTTCCACTGAGATAATATATCAGAGACTAGTCTTCAGTATTTATCATCAAAGCACCAGAAAGGGGACACATGAGGATTTTGGTAAATACAGGAAAGCAGCAGCTGGAGACAAGAAGCTTCACTCTTACTCCCTGTTCTCCAGTTCTCCATGTGAGGAGGGCAGCCCAGGGCCTCACCAAGTGGATAACACGAGGAGACCTGGAAGCATTCCACTCAGACATTCCTCCTAAAGTTCTTGGGAGCGTTTTCAGGGTCCCCAGTTTTCCAGACTGAGACATAGGCCAGGCTAGTCTGAGCACAGGAGGCCAGACGTACTTCCACTCATGGCCCTCATTCTGCACTTTCCCCTCCCTCTGGCCACCTGCCATCACCATGGTTGTGTCTGTTGCAGCCGACAAGGCCGTCTCCATGCAGCAGGGCCTGTGCTACCGGTCGCTGGGGCCTGGCACCTGCGCCCTGCCTTTGGCCCAGCAGATCACCAAGCAGATATGCTGCTGCAGCCGTGTGGGCAAAGCATGGGGAAGCAAGTGTGAGAAATGTCCCCTGCCTGGCACAGGTAACCCCCTGTCCCCATCCCAGCTCTGGCCATCAAGGGGCTTCCTCACAGCTGGCAGCCATTTTCCCCAGACTGAATAGACCCCTCAAGCCAGAAGACTCTTCGTCTTCCCTCCCTGCTTAAGTGATTATGCTGGCCTGGGGCTTCCTCCTTCCTTGCTGCCACAATTGTCCCACACAGGGAGGGAAGGGAGGGCCTGGTTTCCTGCAGGAACAGTGTCACTCAGCTTGTCCTCTGGTGCTGGCTTTGCAGAGGCCTTCAAGGAGATCTGCCCTGCTGGTCATGGTTACACCTACTCAAGCTCAGACATCCGCCTGTCCATGAGGAAAGCTGAGGAGGAGGAACTGGCCGGACCCTCGAGGGAGCAAAGACAGAAGAGCAGTGGGCCCCTGCCCCAGCCAGTGGAGAGGCAGCCACTCCGGGCAGCCACTGACACCTGGCTTGAAGCTGGGACCATCCCTGATAAGGGTATCTAGACTGTGGGAGATACCTGAGGGATTCTGCTTTCCTCTAAGGTTTCAGCACCTCAAAGAGACTTGAGGTGTTTATCCTGAGTTCCCATTTTGGGGGCATTAAGAGAGGGGGCATGAAGCAGCAGCATGCAGCCCTGGGAACCTTCTCTCATGGCCTGGCTTGAGAGGAAGACCTCATCCCCCTTTCCTGTATGGGGTCAGAAAGTGCCACATTCCAGGGGTTTGCTTGTAGAGGTGGGAGAGGTCAGCAGCAACCCTTCCCCAGCCGACCAGGCCTCTCTACCCGCTGCCAAGCTATGCAGCTTTTGGATCTGGTGGTCACTGTGCTTGCAAGTGAATCCTTGAACATCTGTAGACTTTTGGTCTTCTGCCCTGGTCTTAGGGTCAGAACACTAATTCCAGCTCAGTTGCCTAGGACTCAGGAGGTGCCAGGCCAGGTAGAGCCTGGGTTTGAAGCTCTTTGGCAGGTGCTCTGGAAAACCATAAAGTCATGCCCAGGTTACTAGTAACACTGAATACAGGAAACCATGAGTGTATTAAGACCAGGTCAACTATATGATCACCAAAATGGCCCCAGGAATCTGGAACAGACAGGACAGGGAGGACAGAGGCCCTGTTGTCATGAATGTGAGCACTGGCCAAGCCAGGGGTAACTCCTCTCCTTCTAGAACTATTCTCTGGCCCTTCGCCCAGGGCAGGGGGATGAGTGACCCATGTGACTGGAAGAAGGAGATAGCAGTGCAAGGAGGTGGGTCATAGGACTGATGGGGTGGACTAGCCTAAAGGAGTAGGACTCCTGTCACTGGAGGCCTTTAAGGAAATCAGGAGTCTTCCCTTCACCAAGTGAGAAGCTGAGCTGGGCTATCTACAGGCCCTGCAGACCTGGGCTTCTATGGTGATCAATCCCAGTGGGTAGAAGTGGCAGGCAGAGGCAGGTAAGCAGCAGGATTTCCGCTGCTCACCATCTGGGGACACAGGGATACAGACTGTGCAGCAGCCAAGCCACGGGTGGAGGGCAGAGGGCTGCTACTTCCCCCTGACCTCATGCTCTAATCTTTCCCTCTCCAGGTGACTCTCAGGCTAGCCAGGTGAGTGAGTCCTCCTACCAGGGATGGGATAAAGGTGGTAGAAAGTGGCAACTGGCAGCCACTGGGGCCCCAGGGAAGTGTCCCATGAGGGAGGAAAAGGATAGATTATTCTTCCAAGGGTAGACTCTCCTCTCATGTCATATTTTATGAAGTAGTGGCAGGGAGGAAGAGAGGTGCTGATCTGAAGACCCTAGGCCCCTAGTGGCAATAAGAAAAACAGTCCTGGTGCAAGCACCCTCTCACTCGGATGGTCTGGTCATTCAGGAAGTTCGGTAGGACTGTGCCACTCAAGTGTTCAGTGCCACACATGAGATCTAGAGCTGGTTCCAGTTCATTCCAGATCTGGCACTTTCTGAGTCAGTTTAGCTGGTCTAAACTGGTCTCAAGGTCTCTGCGGGTGGCTCATGAGGAAGTATAGGCACACTATGAAGAGTCTCAAACCGCTTCACAGAGAAGGGACATCCATCTCCCTTTCCTGGGCCCAGAATTCCCCTGTGCTCCCAGGACTGGGCATCCTTCTAGAAAACATTCCAGAAGCAGAAGTGGGTATGCTTCAGCCTTTGCCAGGCTGCCAATCCCTGCTCTTCCCTGCACCTGTGACTTGCAAACCTGATGTCCCCAAATACTCTATCTCTGGCACAGTTGTTCTCCACCAGGAGCACCACGTGCTGTCCTCCCAGACCAAGGCTTTCCTTCCTTGTCCTCACAGTCCCGGTTCTGCCTCAGCCTTCTTTGTCCTGTGCTTCTCCCCTGCTTAGCTGCCTCTGTGCACAGCTGCTGTGAGGGGCCCCAGATGTGGCCCTGGGTTCCAGTTACACCACACTAATCCTGTAGCCCTGGATGCTCTAGTCTACCTCTGTAGCCTCTGTCACTGTCTGTGATGAGGGGATCATAGCCTTGATGTTCCACCATGTGCCTAACACTCAGCGGGCACGAAACATGCATGAGCTTGTTTAATGTTACAAACTACCATCATTAAGCAGCTAAGCAGATTAATTAAGAGCATGGGTAGGAAGTACCCAAGTGGATGCCAGGCACACAGGAAGAGCTCATTACCACCTGAATGAATGAAAGGGAAGGAGTGAACAGGAAGCCTAGGTGGAGTGAATGTGGGGGAAGATGGCATGTCATGGAAGTGACAGAAGAACCCAAAGTAACCTTCTCCTATTTTCATACAGGTTACAACCAATGTCACCTACTTACCTGCCTGGATCCCAGGTGAGTCCCTCCTCCTAGAAGCTCCTGGTAGGGGCGGGGGGAGGGTCTGAGATGGGGGAGAAGGGAGAGAAAGGGAGACCGTAGTCTAATAGTGGAGTTACAATGCACGAGCTGGTCTGTAGGGCTCAAATTAGAGGGCTCATGAATGACAGTGGCATGTGCTCACTCTGGAACCCTAAACACCTAAGGGGCTGTGGGATCAGTCAGAGACCCTGAGCTGCTTTGCAAACATTTTCCTAGCCGGGTGCGGTGGCACACGCCTGTAATCCCAGCACTTGGGAGGCTGAGGCAGGAGGATTGCAAGTTCAAAACCAGCCTCAGCAACCTAGTGAGGCGCTAAGCAACTCAGTGAGACCCTGTCTCTAAATAAAATACAAAATAGGGATAGGGATGTGGCTCAGTGGTGGAGTGCCCCTGGATTCAATCCCCAGTACCAAAAAAAAAAAAAAAAAAAAAAACCCAAAAAACCAAAACATTTTCCTGTCCACCTAACTCTTTCTGAATCTCATGGTGCCACTCAGTGTGTAAATCAGGCCAAACAGGAGGCACTAGCTATAGCAGGGTTTGCTTGGGTCCCTAGAGTTCTTTCCCCAGGGGCCTTGTCTTACCTCCTGGAACTGTGGGCCTGCCTCTCACCAGAGCTGCACTCAGAAACTAGGAGGCTGAGCTTCTGCCCATAAAATGGGCATTGATGCCTGCCCTGCTGTGTCAAGCAATAGATGTTGATGTTTGCAATAGAGTTCTGTAAATGCTGAGATCCTTTGCAGGTAGAAGGAAGAGAATATTGAAGTGCTTCAGTTCTGCTTCTCACAATTCATCTGACCTTGGACAAGTGACCATTTTTGTACACTTTAGTCTCCTTTCCTGTAAAATGGAGTGTGAGACTGAATGCATGTTAGAATTTTCTAACTCCATATAAGGCCAGGTCAGGTTTCAAGAGACTGGGAGGCACAGGGGCGACCCACCTAGGCTCCAGGTTCTTGTGAGTCTGAACGGCAGGGAAGAGGGAAAGGCCATTACCAGCCTAGGGGCCATGCTCCCATCTGCCCTCTGTAGGGGATGACATCGGAAGACCAACGACACCACTGCCTGGACAATGGATTCCAGAGACTCTGGAAGAAGAGCAAGTGACCCACACCACTGATGTGCAAGTGACCCTGGTCCCCCCAGGTAGCTACAGCAGTCCTTGGAGCTCTCTGCCCCAAT
Source organism: Glaucomys volans (assembly GCA_020662805.1). NCBI lineage: Eukaryota > Metazoa > Chordata > Mammalia > Rodentia > Sciuridae > Glaucomys > Glaucomys volans. The sequence goes on from JAJEJO010052497.1 coordinate 91,533, forward strand.
CCTGAGAGATGTGGCTGTCCAGAACTGACTCCAGGGCATGGGCATCTCCAATCAGATGATAGTCTCCTGTGGACTCCATCCAGGCTTTGTGGCCTGCTTCATTTTACAAAGAGCACAGGGTCCCCCTAGTGCCCTCCCTGGGGCACTGCTCAAGCCCAGGAGGGGGAAGGGAAGGCATGCTGGGTTGGGGGGCTTACTCAGAGGCCTCCAAGAAAATCAGGGTACCCTCTCAAGGAACAGGGGCTCATGGAGTAGGAGAAGGCTCTTCTGGGCTGTTTACCCCGAGTCAGTCAGAGCCCTGGCAGCCACCACCTGCCCACAGGGAGGGCTATTTCAGGAAGGAACCAAGTTCTATTACCCAAAGTTGTCTAAGTCCCCAGAGGAGGCAGTTTGCTCCCTCTGGTCAGCCACGATGAGTGGCGGGTGTAGGGGAGATCCCTGGCAAATCCACCTTGCTCTGGAATGCGCCCTCCTCAAAGCCCCATTGTCTGGGGACTTGGTTCAAGAGAAGCCAGGCTGGTCCTGTCCCAGCTGCTCCCTATGCATGTGTGTGCCCTGGCCTCTGTCCTCTCCAGAGGCTAGCTGTGTTCTTAGCCTCAGGGACTGAGGTCCAGAGACCCCAGTCATCTGGAGTAGGAGGTAAGAGTGGGCACAGTTCTGGACTTCCTTCAGCAAAGGGAAAGATCCTGTAGCCTGATGGAACAGTCCAGAGAGGGGGGAATGGGGTGGGCTTTTGGCTTTCCCAGGTCTCCTGCCGACCTCCCTCCCTTGGGCTCAGCTCCAGACATGATGCACTGGTGCACCAGGTGAGGGGCTCAGCTTAGGAGTGCTGAGTCTCTGACAAAGAAAAGGGCCTGGAAGAAGGGACAGGCATGCAGGGAAGCTGGGCCAGGCTCACCAGTGTCCCTCAACAATGTAGGTAAAAAAGCCCCACCAGCAGCAGCCTCAGCCTTTTACCTGATCCCCCTTCTCCCCTGCCATCCCCCAACGTCACTCTCTGAGCAGCATTTAGAACCTGACTTGGGACCTCTGCAGGTCCCCAGAGGGGCACAAACTTGGAACTAAGTCAGGGAGAGGGTAGCCAGTATGTGCATTGGATTCAGTTCAATTTAGCTAATACTGTGAAGCCCTCTGCGTCCACACACAGGTCACTTCCAATCCATTTCCTTAGGGCTCCAGGGCTCTCTCAGAGCAGTGGGGGCAGGCAGGGAGCCCTGAGTGTGTGGGCTTCAGGCTAAGACCCCAGGGCAGGCACAGAGGCTGAAAGTCTCATTCATTCATTCATTCATTCAACACACATCCCTGCTCACACATCAGGCTCATGGCATCCTGGGCCCTGTGCAATAAGCCCTCCTCTTCCATTCTCCCCTACTGCTTTCCCCCATGCACCCTACTCAACAGATCCGCCTGTCTGTCTAGGGAAAACTGGGCTGGAGTTGCCAGGGAGGACATTCCTGGACTCTGTGGGTGAGAGCACCCACATTCAGGTGAGGTCAGGCTGGTGGTCTCAGCATCCCTCCTGGCTGTTTATAGTGAATTAGAGTTACTAGAACTGGTGGCCAGGGGAATTGAGCTCCATCCCGGGTAGGGTGCAGGGCCCCAGCAGAGGTCCCATGGGTCTTGCAAGGGGCCATACTACACATAGATATAGGGGGGCCTGGCAAAGGTGGGATGGACTTCTGTTGGTCATCTGAGACCCTGAAACCCTTTTCCCCAGGCTCTCCCCACCCCACTCCTCTGCCTCCAACCCCTCTTCACCCTGCCAGAACCTCTGCTCTGCTCTGTCTCCTGCAGGCATTGATAGATGTGGTGCTGGAGCCACCAACATCTGTGGCCCTGGAACCTGTGTGAATCTCCCAGATGGATACAGATGTGTCTGCAATCCTGGCTTCCAGTTGCACCCCAGCCAGGCCTACTGCACAGGTATTCACCTGGATGTCCTGCACCTTCTTAGAGGCTGAGTAGATGGGAGCAGGGACTCGGTGATGGAGTCCAGAGTCCAGGCAGCAGTGCCTGGTGGTTGAAGAGTTAGAAGCACAGTCCCTGTGGACAAAGCTAACTTAACCTTTTGGAGAAGACCAATCCATGAGATGAGCCCCATCGGATGATCCTCCAGACCCCAGGAGAGTGGGAGGCACCCCAGCTAGCACCTGGCTACCCTTCACCCTGAGATCATCCCTCTCCTCAAACTAACCATGTTGCGGCCTCCAAAGCCAATCAGTGTTGCCGCCAGGGCCATCACTGGGTGAGAGGTTTGAGGCCAAGATTAGTCATCAAGTGTGGGCCTCATTCCTCCCTCTGCAATATTTTTGTGCAAAGGAGAAACACCCACTGTGGTCTTAAAGGAGAAAGAAAGCAATCACGGGGCCACTGGGAAAAGGGGACAAGAGGCAAGGAGGAAGTGGTAGCAGTCACACCAGCCCCTAATGTCTGAGTGGGCTTGATGGGCCAACCCTATAGCTTTCAATCCAAGATAATTTCATTTCCCCATCCTTACCCTTTCCATGCCACATAGCACTGTCCCTAGTGTGGGCAGTTTGCTGGCAGACACCCAGAGAAAGGCATGCTGGCCTCCCTGACCTCCCTCTCTTCCTCCCTCCCTCTGGTCAGATGACAACGAGTGTCTGAGGGACCCCTGCACAGGAAAAGGGCGCTGTGTCAACAGCGTGGGCTCCTACTCCTGCTTCTGCTACCCCGGCTATACATTGGTCATCTCGGGGGCCACACAGGAGTGCCACGGTAAGCCAAGCCTGTCCTGGCCCTGCTTTGAGCTGTGGTGGGCATAGGAGGATGAGTCTTGTCTAGGACCCACACAGCAAGGAACCAGACATCCACAGCCCCCAGGCATAGCAATGTGATGAGCGTGGGAACCACCAGAAGAGAGACAGGAGTCTGGCCTGGACCTGGGAGGAAGCTGCCCTGCTCAGGACTGCAAGGAGGGCAGGCCTCCAGGAATTGTGGTTGGAGCAGAGGGGATCAGGGCACGTGGCTGGAGATGGGGACCAAAAGTCAGGTCTCCAAACTCTGAGTGACAAGGATCTGCTTTCATTTTAGGGAAGGGGGGGCGGCCTGTGAGGAGGAAGGGCTGGGACTCCTGGCAGACTGAGGAGCAGGGGTGCTTCTGAGAGAGGAGCTCAGGTTCCAGCAGCTTAGAGACACTGCAGGGCTTTAAGTGTCCCTGGGAAGACCTGGCCCACCACTGGGAGACCCTTGATAAACACACTTCCAATGCAGATCCTTTAATAATATAGAATGCTCCCCATATATTTTTATGAATGAGTTCACAAAGAATATAAGGAAGCACTTTCCAAGCAGCACCTTAAGATCCTAACTGTTGGAAAGCTTCTTCTTGAGAATGGCACAGCCTGTTCTTGGAGCTCACATTGCTGGTTCTGGCCAGGTCAGCCCAGTGGTCACTCACAGTACCCCCCTGGGGTGACTGGGGAAGTTGTACATCCTTCCACTGCCAAGGTCCCCTTAGGTTCTGATCCCCCAAGAATCTGGTCTAAAAACCCAAAGCCATCCAGGTTCTCTCACTTGATTGTGCAGGGGAAGGAAGGAAGTGGGGATAGGTGACCCTACTTCATGCAGAGTGGGAGAGTTCCATGTACCATTCAGTGACACTCAAGCATGCAGCCCCTGGATTCCAGGTACTCTGCTAAGCTGAGGACACTGAGATGCATTAATGTGGATGGTGACACTGTGAAATCCAGATGAACAGGCAACTGGCTCTGTAGGAGAGAGTTTGGGAAGGTTTCCCCAATGGGGCACTTAACTGAGGTGCAATAATTATAACTGCCATTTTTTTTTCATGGTGCTGGGGGTTGAACCTAGGGCCTTATGCATGTGAGGCAAGAACTCTATGTCCCCAGCCCCTAATAACTGCCATTTAATGAGCACTTATTATATGCCAGCCCTGTCCTAATTTCTTTAGTATATAAAACTCATCATGATACCCCATACAGTCCTTATCCCCATTTTATTGTTTAGCAAGATGAGGCTCAGAGAGGTGAATTGAAATACTCAGAGACCTCACACCTAGTTGTGGCAGAACTGGAAACAGAATCAGTCACTCAGGCTCCAAAGCACGGTTTGCTTCCAATGACACGCTCCCTGACACATAGGGTGTTGGCCACCATCGTGGAGCATGAAGAGGAATGGAGGGAGCAGAAGTTATTCCAGGCAGAAGGAATAACTCTACAGAGACCAGAGTAGGATTCCCTGGCACACGCTGGGAATAATGATCAAGTCAGTGTGACTGGAGCGTGAGGTCCATAAAGGAAGTGGCAGGAGTCAAGGCCAGTTTGGGAAGTGACTCAAGCGCCAGACTGAAGTGCTTGGACGCTGTCCGATGGGCAGTGGCAGCCAGGAGAGTTTGCAACAGAAGGTGGTGGTTCGGTCAGCTGGCTGTCAGGGAGGTGGCTCAGGCAGCAGTGCTTCTCCGGGCTCCGATGGCCTGGGCAGGCACTGTGGCCAAAGAAGCTGTGCTCTCTGCATCCCAGCTCAGAGAGCTGGCCGGGATGAGCCGTGGCTGCTGCAGGGAGCTGTGTCGCCAGGACTGGCCCTGACCAGGGGTTCTGCTCTGTGCCAGCCTGGGTGTCCAGATGTTTCTGCCAGCCCCAGCAGCTAGGAGAGGGGGTGGGGCTTAAGGTCAGTTAAAGTCCTGCCACCCCCATGGGACTTGGCTGCTGCTCGAAGAGCCTTTTTCCAGCATAACACGTTCTAAATTTTGCCAGTCTCAAAAGTAGTATCTCATTTTTTTTCAGTTGTAGATGGACACAATGTCTTTATTTTATTTATTTATGTGGTGCTGAGGATCGAACCCAGTGCCCCATGCATGTGAGGCAAGCATTCTACCACTGAGTCACAACCCCAGCCCCAGTATCTCATTATTTTAATGATTTCATTTCATATTGATTTTTATTTATGAATCAGTTAATTTATATACTTAATACAAACCATTGCAACTTGTATAAGATAATATAAGTGGAAATGACATGTTATTTAAATATTAAGTGTTTACTTTAAAATTTAAAATAATATTTATATTACTCTTAGGTGTGAACATCTCCTTGCACATTAGCCTTTGGGTCTCTGCATGTGTAAATAGCTTGTTCCTGGGATGGTGGCTATTTTTTCTTGTGACTTTGTGGCAGTGTCTTGTCTATGCTGGATGTTTGTTTGGGTTTAGATATTGCAACTCTCATTCTGTTCTCTCTCTGCTAACCTTATCCTCTTGTCTGTCTTTAAACAGAAACCCTTAATATTGATCTATTGAAATTCACCTTTTTGCCTTGATTTTTTTTTTTTTTTTTTTTTTTTTTGGTACTGGGGATTGAACCCAGAGGGGCTTAACCACTGAACCACACCCCCAGCCCTTTTTAAAAAAAATTTTTTTTTAGTTGATAGTCCTTTATTTTTAATTAATTTATTTATATATGGTGCTGAGAATCGAACCCAGTGCCTCACACATGGTAGGCAAGTGCTCTACCACTGAGTCACAAGCCCAGCATCCCCAGCCTTTTTTTGTATTTTGTTTAGAGACAGGGTCTTGCTGAGTTGCTAAGTGCCTCTCTTATCTGCTGAGGCTGGCCTTGAACTCTCAATCCTCTTGCCTCAGCCTCCCAAGTTGCTGGGATTACAGGCGTGCACCACGGCGCCCAGCTTGCCTTGTTTTTAATGCTTTGGAGATTTTACTGAAGAAGCCCTTCCTTTCTGTTAAGTCACAAAATATGCTCCTACACTTTCTTTCCTAAAGGTTTTAGCTTTACCTTTTATGGGGGTCCATCTTTGCATGGCAGTTAAGAATGTAATTTTGGGGTTTTCCCCCCATTTCCATTTCTATTTTTCTTCATACAGAAGGTCAGTTTTCCCAACACCATCTTCAGACACTGATCCTAGCCCTACCTCATTTAGGGGTCTTTATCAAGTCCCCTCATAGAGTTCTGCCTACAAGTTTTCTTTTCTTTTCATTGGGATTAGAACTTCTCAAAGTGAAGACCAGTTATTTCCACATTGCCTGGAGAGTTGTTACTATGCTGGTTCCTGGGCCTCGGGGTCAGGACCTGTAGGTGGGAGCCCAAGAATGTGCATGTGACGCCTGTCTCTCTGCCATGCACTGGGGTTATTAGAAGGACTGCTGAAACGAAAACACTGCCTGTAAACAAATACTTATTATTGGGTTCCTTCAGTAAACACTTACTGGGGTTCTGGGCTGAGCTTGGAAAACACCAAGATAGCAACACACATCCCCACTGGTTAGAGAGAAAGGAGCAGTCAGTGAACAGTTGTGCTAAGGTCTGAGTCCAAAGGGAAGCTTGGGAATGGGCACACTGGCAGGAGGGAAAAGATCAGGTTTGCCAAGAGATGAGTAGGAAACAGTCAAGCTGGTGGGTGGAAGGCCACTGCAGGCAAGGGAACAGCATGAGCAGAGGCTCAGAGGCAGGTCTTGTGTGTCAAAGGCTAGGAGGTGTGTTGGAGGGTGAGAGAAGTAGGCAAAGGCCAGGTCATGAAGAATCTTTCTCCAGGCTGCGGAGCCTGGATGATGGGTAGGCTTAATGCTGCAATAATAACGTCTAACATCTTCATGCTTACTACTGCCAGGCAGGCACGGTGCTGAACTCTTCACTGGATTATCTCATTTCAGAAGGACCCTGTGAAGTATTTGAACCAATGCTGGGGAGGAGCAGAGATGAGGCCTGGATTGATTTGACTATATGGGCAGGAAATGGGGAATGGTCCCAAGGACCCAGAATTGATGCATTGAGTCACTGCTGGAAACAGGAGTAGAAATCTGCTGGCAATGGATGGGAGGAAAGACACTCCCAGCAGAGGCATTTGTGTGAATGAAGACTTGGAGGTTGGGCCAGTGGAAATCTGCTAGGCATAAGGTTATACCAAGGGTGTGTGCAAATTAGAAAACAGTGAGGCTGGGCCAGGCTTGGGAGCCAGTCTGCAAGGGCTGGAGGGCTGGAGGGGGCAGGGAACCCTGGGAGGGGATGTAAGAGAGGAGTGGCATGACAAGGCTGGCTTCAGAGTCATCATGGTGTACCAGTATGCTTGGACAATGATATAAGCCACTCCTAACCTTTAAGAAGGTCCCCAAGGGGTAGAACCAATGGCTACTGTACTGGGCCCAGGAAGGGTGTGGTATGTTGTTGATCACATCAGATGATGCCCTGCAGACTGCCACTTGATTTAAGACCAGCCCTTGCATCACGATGAAAAGATAGCTTTCAGGTTCCTTGGGGGCCCCCAAAGCAGCTACCCCTGGGAGCTCAGGAGTCTGCAGGGGTCTGAGCAGTCTCTGACCTGGCCCAGGAGCCCTCCAGGCCATCATGGCTGCAGCTAATGCAACCTCCTCGACTGGGCCTCAGCATGGCATCCTTGTCCTCAGCCTCTGGAAAGGATGCCTTGGGAACCTCCCCACCAGGGCTGGCTTTGATTCAGGACCGTCCTGTTCATTTGCAGATGTAGATGAGTGTGAACAACCAGCCGTGTGCAGCGGGGGCCGGTGCAGCAACACGGAGGGCTCCTATCATTGCGAGTGTGATCAGGGCTACACCATGGTCAGGAAGGGACACTGTGAAGGTAAGGAATGGCGACATGGGGGGGGGCCTGTTGTCCCACACACTGCTCGTCACCAGCTTCCCTTCTAGCTTGTCCCCATGATGCTGAGCCCATGCTCATGGTCAGAAACAGTTCTGTGAGTTCTTGAGCCCTTCCATCCCTCTGTGACATTTTACCTCCCCCTGTAGCAGGAAGTGCACATCTACATGACACTCAGGGAACATCTCTGCACACCTCTGCCCTCTCGCTTTAAAAATGGCTCTCTCCACGTGGCAGTGGAAGAGTAGGTTTACCTGGGAGCCACGGCCTTCTTGCTAAATCTTAGACTGTGAGCTCCTGTGGGCTGGGCCACAGACCACCTGTGCATGGACACCTGAGAAGCACCCAACAAATGCCCATTGACGAATAAATGACTGGGAGATCCCAGATCCTTCTCCCCTTGCCCAGGTACAGCTAAAAGATGGCTGTGATATTGCCAACCAGTCTCCTCACAGGCTGGCTCAAGCCTGCCTCTGTCACATTTCTCTGTAAACCTCTTGGATGACATGCCACTACCACCCTCCTGTCAGGCTGGGGTGTCAAATACCTGCAAAAGGACTAGGTCATATGCTCCGAAGAATGGTAAAGACAGGAATAAATGAGGGTAAATCAAGACTCTTTCTGGGAAAAACACTTCCCTGGACCGGAGCTTACGCTGGACCTTCCTGCTTCAAAAGGGTTCCCTGGCCAGGACTTGCCTGCTTTGGGAGGGTCCTAGAGTAAGGGATGAGCTTGTATGCCTTGAGAAGGGAGAGCCCACCTTCCCAGTGCCACCACCATGGAAGCAAAGTCCAGAGTCCCAGAAAGTCTTAGGAGAGGGGAGAGGTGGCCTCAGGTGTAAGACACAACTGTCTTCATCTGCAGTGTCACCTCCTCCTCTCAGGGCCTCCCTCTTTGTGCTCCTCCTCTAAAACTCAGGCTTATGCATAATTGGAGCTGGGACCCACTCCCCTTGTCCTCATTAGACCCAAGGAGACAGGACAGTGGGGCATTTTCCAGGTGAATGGAGAGTGAAGGCACCCACCATTTGATGGGTGCCTACTATGTACCAGGTGGCTTACTGAGTGTTTGGTGGATAGCCTTATTTAAGCATAACAACAATATTATGAATTTGACACTCAGGCTTATTAAAAGGGAAAGCAAAACTAAAGAAAACGAACCAAGAAAATACCAGAGCATTAAAAATATCAAATTTATACTAATCAGTCTGTCTTAAGGGCATAGAATCTGGTGCAGACAGGCCTGGGTTTGGCTCTTGACTCATGTCTGGAAATGGAAACCATCATGCACATCTCAGAGGCTCTAGTGAAGACCAGATAAGCTAATATTTACCAGGTGCTCGGTGCCATCTCTGGCACTTACAGACCCTCAGTAAATAGAGAAAATATTACTACCTGAGAGCACTGTATCTTTTCATGTTCAGATCACCCCCCATACACACACACACCAGTACCCTCCTCTGGACAGCCTCCTTCCCATCGAGAGGAAAGGTTCTAGACACACACCTCATGCAGAAGGTCAGGCTGAGTTCCTGGCCTGGGCAGACACTCCAAGACTGTTGAAAGAAAGAATGATGTAGTCTGCACACTTCTCCAGGTTTCCACCAGCAACCACAGACCCGGCCCATCACCCCGGGAGCTCATTCAATTTCCTCTCCCTCTTTCTTCTTTCTCCAACGAAGAAACCACTCTCTCCACTGAAACCCAAAGTCTCTGGTGAAAGGCTGAGTGGTCTGGACAGTGGCCCATGCAATAGTCTGAATGGCATTTCCATTGTACCAGAACTCTGGGTTCCCACGGACAGGGAACAGATTCTTTTGCAGACTGCCAGGGCCTTTGCTGTTCCCCACCCATATCCAAGGTCCCCTGAGCTTTTGGCCCCTGCCTAAACATCCTCTCCTCTCCACCCCATGCTTGCACAAAGAACAGATCTTGTGCTTCTGTATCTCTTCATGCAACGACTGACTTCTGGATAGAGAAGCTCAGGGATCCTCCCAGTTCATGGACTGCAGACTAGCAAGCTTATCTCTGGCATGTCGGTTTCCATGGGTCCCTTGGGGATCTCTTCAATAGCCTTATACCCAGAGGATAGTGGGCAAAATTTTTAGGCACATTGCCCCATTCTTTGGTCAGCAAACATTTGTTGAGCAACCACTGCCTGCCAGTCATGGGCTGGGAATACGGCAATAAACAGATACCAAAATATACCACCATCTTAGATTAAAATTCAAACCCTTGACTAGACAGAAAAATCTCCACCCAGTGAGTGACTGGCCCCAGTCCAGGGACTGACAGATGGCACTGAGAAGGTCATCCGGCCTTGGGACTACTGATTGAGCCCACACACAGGGAGATATCCACTCCATCCGGAATCTCCTCAGGTTCCTTTGGCTTGGCTTGGTTATATCTACTCCGTGCTAGAGAGTCCTTCTGTTGCTCAGGTGGAGAATAAGGGCTGCTTGGATCTTCTGCCCTCTCTCCTTCTTGCCAACAGACCTCTCACATATGATCCTTGCTGCCTGGGGCTCTGTGTGAGGAAGGAAGCCAGCAGTAACACGCTGGGATAGACTAGATAATGCTGTATTACTAACCACGTTAGTCACATAGAACATAGTCAAGCTCAACAATGCCATGTGTCCATCACGGGTCAGCTGGGGACTCTGCCTCATGTTTCCTTTCTCCAGAACAGGGCTAAAGGAATATCTAGTCCCTTGTATGTGACCAGTCTCTGTGGAACAAAAAGAACATGCTAGAGCATTGCACACAATTAAATGCTTTGGTCCATAAATGACACACATCACACCCACTCACAGCTCATTGGCCAGCACTAGTCTCATGACCCCCAGGGAGCAGGAGGCACAAGCCTACCATGGCCCAGAAGATGAAGAGCTGGAATAGTTTATGAAGAGCTTTGGTGGGAATCACTTGTCTCCTAAATGCCCACCATCACATGCTGCCTGCACCATCTCCAGAAGATGTGCCTAGAACATTGGGAGTAGGAGAGAGCTCATGGCCCTTTGCTCTTGGCAATCCTAGTCTTCTTATATTGCCTGGTTCTTAAAAGAGAGTTCCAAAAGTTTCATTTTTTTCTCAATATGGACTTAGAAGGATCCTTGTCTCAATTTCCTTCTTTTTATTCCCAAAGTCTTGCATCCTTAAAGCCGGGATCGCTTTCCAATGGCTTTGTGCCTCCTCCTTCAGCAACCTCAGCCAAGACCAGCAGGCCATGGAAGCGAGACACTCCCTCCTGGGTGACCAATATTAGCAGTCTTGGTCCTTTATTCTCTCCATCTCTGTCTCATTCTTTCCATCTTATCTTTACAGAGACCCTTAGAGTAGCTGAGCCTGGGGCTCATGGTTGCCTTTTCTGAGATGAGTCTTAACTTAGTGTCCCCTGAGATCACTTGGGAATTGCATCTCCTTGCTGATGTTCACCTGAATAACCATCTGCCCTGTGGATGTATCTTCCTCTTCTGGACCCTCAAGATCAAGCTTTGGGCTTGAAAGGGTTTCAGTCCTCTGGGACAGAGGTCTTTGATGTGTCCTGACTTCTATAGGCCACATAATCTCAGGGGGGACACATTTTCACCCTCCATCTTAGGGCCTTTGTCCTCCTTTGCAACACTAGCTGCTGGCTTTTGTCCCTCAGAAAAAAAGCCTGTGTTCTGCCCCTTGGCCTGTTCCCTGCATTTCCTCTGTGGTGCTGAGTAGGTCTTTCTTCCAGGAAATAGGGCCTCTGGTGGACTTCCTCCAAGAGAATGACAGCTACCTATGTAGGGAGAATAAATCCTCCTGTTTTCTTTGGAACTTGGCCAATCTGTCACCTCTGGTGACCAGGAGCTGCAACATTTGTGCCAGAGAAGCAGAATGTCCTTCTATAGTTCCAACCCAGAGTTCAGTCACTGTGGTCTGATTTCCCTACCTCATTCCAGGTCCCCTGGGTAACTTGACAATAGACTCCCCAGGATACCAGGTCACTGGGGAAAAGCCTGCTCTCAGCTTCTAGGGGAAGGATCTCCCTCCTCCTCCTTCCTGTCACTCTCCCTCCCTGGGTCCCCTCTTCCCCTGCCTATCCGGTTGTACCCAGACTCATCCTTTCTGTCTAATATCCCTGGATCTCAGCAGAGTGGGATTCCCTATGACTTTTGGCTGGAAGAAAGGCCTGACACCTCTCTGGCGGAGAAGATTTGCCAGCTTTGCCCCTTCACTCTGAACTCAGCCTCAAGGCTGGTCTGGGCCAAATCCAAGATGGGGGTTTCATTCTTAGTCCTCATTTCCTGGGGTGGGGAAGTTCATTTTGATTCCACTGCCCCTCTGGTAATCTAGTCTGGGACCTGTGGCAACAGTCCAACTGGTGGCTGTGCCAGGCACATGGTCATCTATGTAAAGGAGTAGGCCTTCACCAAGGGAGATATGAAGGCCCATCCCAGAGAGTCCAGCTCACAAATAGAGCCCTCTGACCCTCCCAAGCTGACGGCAACCACAACCTACTGTACCCACCCAGGGAGTCTCCCTTTCTTATTTTTAAGTTCTTCCAAACCTCTTTTTTCCCGGACAGTGTGTGGGAGATGGAGGTGGAGTTGGGAACACAGGGCATCTCTCATGTTTTCCTAGTTTTCATCTAGGCAGAAACTGACGTCCCTCTCCCCAACCAAGGGCAGAGTCAAGGTCTCGCAGTGTCACAGAGCCACCCATGACCTGTGGTTTCCAGGGATGACTGAAGGAGGGACTGTTGTTTTACAGATATCGATGAATGCCGTCACCCTGGCACCTGCCCTGATGGGAGATGCGTCAACACCCCTGGCTCTTACACTTGCCTGGCCTGTGAGGAGGGCTACAGGGGCCACAGCGGGAGCTGCGTAGGTGAGGGCTGCGTGCCAAGGCACTGAGAAGGCCATCCGGCCTTGGGACTACTGGTTGAGCCCACACACGGGGAGAGAAAGAGGTGGGCAGAGGGAAGTGGCTTGGAGACAATTGTCCTCCATGACCCAGCTGGATTCCCAGATGACACTGAGCATGACATGAGTGGGCTTCAGTTATGGTGCTCTGCCCTCTGAATCAGCTAGGGTGGAGGCCTCCTCTGCTCCCTGGCCACATCTGTTCTGAAGCTAGAGCCCCAGGACCCAGAAGCTTCTGTGGCTGGCTCCTGTGGGGTGGGGTGAGGAGCCCAAGAGTCTTAGGATGAGACCGAGTGGTGGGGAAAGCTGGCAGCCAGGCCCTTCTGCTCTTCGCATGATTGCACTGTCTAAACAGTACCACTCAGCAAGCAGCGGTTGTCCTCCTCCCTCCAGAGGCTGCATGGCAGCCGGAGGGAGAGTTCTCTTTCCCTTCAGCCCCCGCAAGAAGGGCCTGGGGTTCAGAATGCCAGGAGGGACTTTGTTTTGAATAGATGCTTTGAGGCTCTGGAGAGGGCAGACATTTCCCAGGCCCTCGAGACTGCCACAGCCACCCAGGCATGGCCTGGCCTCTCTCCACACTGCCTACCCACCTATTGAAGCTGGTGGTCAGGCTGGGAACATGGGTTGTTTGATGGCATGTAGGAAAGGGTCAGACCCACAGTGAGGTAAAGCTTGGGCCCTTCATTCCAAGTGTCCTGATTTGGACTGAATCAGCCCAAAGATTGGGGGACCTGGTCCCTTTTTCTAGGACATATGCAGAGTGCTCTGTGTTACTTGATGGAGTTGAGGAGAACGCACGGGAGGGGACCCTGCCCTGCCCAGGTGGGATGGAGCATGGCTTCATAGCCTTCCCAGTATAGTCTACAGCCCCTCTGAAGGCTGATTTCAATTCACATGCTCTATGCCTGCCAAGAGTAGCTGCATGAAGGAGAGGAGGCCAGTGCACCATCTTGGACTTGTCACCCACAGATGTGAATGAGTGTCTGGATCCTGGGGTCTGCACCCATGGAAGGTGTATCAACCTAGAAGGCTCCTTTAGATGCTTTTGTGAGCATGGCTACAAGGTCACCTCAGATGAGAAGGGCTGCCAAGGTACAAAGATACAGAAGCATCCCTCCTCCACAGGCAAATCCAGCCTGTGGCTCCCTCTTCTCTGTCTGTGCCCCCCATCCACCCCGATCATGTATCCCTAAGCTCGCTGACTCGAAACATCCCTGCCAAGACCTGTGCTTTCCCCAATCCCTGCCCACCTGTCTGGCTGGCTGTCCTGGCATGTCTGCCCTACAGAGTCCCACAGAGAACTCAATGGCCTGTTTCAGACGTGGATGAGTGTGCCAGCCGGGCCTCGTGCCCCACAGGCCTCTGCCTCAACACCGAGGGCTCCTTCACCTGCTCGCCCTGCAAGAGCGGGTACTGGGTGAATGAAGATGGCACTGCTTGTGAAGGTAGCCCTGGGGAGGTGGTGGCCAAGGGGACAAAATATCAGTCTTCTTACCAAAGAACACTATTTTCTGACTAGTCTTGGGGCAAGGGAGGATTCAGTTTAGGCTAGAGGACCCTATAAAGGGACTTGACCCCAAGGAGAGCTTCCATTGTCAATTCCCATGTACAAAGGTGAGGACAGGAGGAACAGGAGGTCACAGAGACCAGAGGAAGCTGAGTTTAGACTCCGCATGGAGCAATCTAGAGAAAAGGCATGGGGATTGACATATAGAAGGCCCCCAGCTGGGGCCTGTCCTTCCCCAGAGGCCCCAAATGTCCTCTAAACTTGGAGAGGGACCAGAGAGTGGGGAGGCCCCCTGGCTGGGGAAGCCCTCCTGGATCCCTGGCTATGACTCTCTGTCTGCCAGACCTGGATGAGTGCACCTTCCCCGGAGTCTGCCCGACAGGAGTTTGCACCAACACTGTGGGCTCCTTCTCCTGCAAGGACTGCCGTGAGGGGTACCGGCCCAGCCCCCAGGGCCGCACCTGTGAAGGTAAGAACCCCCTTGTGTGGGAGCACAGTTGGGATACAGGGGACTACCCTGCTCCTCTACAAGCAAGAAGGAACTGGGGCCTCTCTGTCCACCTAGGATTGTGGGCTGGCTGGGGACACATATTCTCTCTCCTCCTGGAATGGAAGTCAGAGAGGTGACCACAGACCTGGGTCTTATGAGCCAATCAGCTGCTGGTTCACAGGCTATGGTGTGCATGAGCATCACTTAGGGGCATGGTTCACTGTGCAGCTTCCTGGGCCTTGTCCTAGACTTACCCGTGAACTCAAGGGGCCTTGGAATCTGTGCCCTGGCGAACTCTCTAAGTGTTCCTTGTAAGGGTGGCTGCTGGGAGAACATTGACCTGTACCAGGCAATCCGTGAGCCAACTTTAAGAATCAAGTTTCTGGTACCTTCTCAGGTTCCCTGTATGTTACCTTGTTTTCCATTGCTTCTCATTGAAATCAGAGGCCTCTCAGCAGCAACAGAGGCATAAGGCTTTGGATCACTGGGCCAGGGCTGCTGGGTAGTGTGGGTGGTGAATTAACCTTGTCAGAGCAGGTTCCATTCTAGATGTGGATGAGTGTGCAGTCGCAGACCAGTGGGGTCAGGGGGACTGGTCAACACCAAGGGCTCCTTCAACTGTCTGTGTGAGACTGCTTTCCAGCCCTCCCCAGAGAGTGGGGAGTGTGTGGGGAAGAGATGCTACTCCCTCACCAGCTTCTCCCAGTTGCTCTATGCAGGGAGGATGGTCCCAAAGGTCCAGTCTCCATAGGCAGGTGACAGGTCCTCTGGAAACCTCCCCCTTAGTCCTGACCTTGGGAAGCTCCATCATCAGCTGCCTCCCTCCCCTCTGTGGCCCTGCAGATGTGGATGAGTGTGAAGACACCCAAAGCAGCTGCCTGGGAGGCGAGTGCAAGAACACACCTGGCTCCTATCAGTGCCTCTGTCCCCCGGGGTTCCAGTTGGCCAATGGCACTGTGTGTGAGGGTGAGTGACCCAAATGGCCCCCTTGAGGGTTGAGACAGTGAGTGTAGGGGGAGCTGGGGACTGTGGAGACACTCACTGCTATCTTTGCCTTGCAGATGTGGATGAGTGTGCAGGGGAGGCCTACTGTGCGCCCCGTGGTGAGTGCCTCAACAGCCACGGGTCCTTCTTCTGTCTCTGTGCACCTGGCTTTGCCAGCACAGATGGAGGCACCAGCTGCCAAGGTGAGAAACCAGCGTGGCTGAGTCTGGGGGCCAGGACCAGGGGTGCTAGAGGCTATCCAGAGGCTTTGTCCTTCTACACACCAGTACTGAAATAAAATAAAATGCTCAAGGCTGCATGCAGGCAGGAGAACATGGAGAAGCAGGAGTGATGTGGGAGCCAGGAGGGCAGGGAGGAACTCGGAGCCTCTTGGCAGAGCCTCTGTGATGTCTGTAGCAGGCACACCCTCTCCAAACTCACAGTCACCCTATACCCCCTGACAGAGGCCTGGCCCCAGCGCTCCTCCCTACAGCCTTGTCTTCGATTCCAGCCCTGGACTCTCCTTAGGATTTTCAAGCCCCTTCCTACCCTGAGCCACTCTGTAGCCATCTTATGGGCTACCTGGGGCCCAGAGGAAGCGGAACAGGGTCGTAACAGGGAAGAGACCATTGGCTGGTCTGCTGACAGGTGTCTCTTTTCTAGACGTGGATGAGTGTACGGCCACAGACCCATGTTTGGGGGGACACTGTGTCAACACCGAGGGCTCCTTTGACTGTCTGTGTGAAACTGGCTTCCGGCCTTCCCCAGAGAATGGGGAGTGTGTGGGTAAGGACTCAGGAGTGGACAGGGCTCTGCCCGATGTCTGCTCACCTCCACCCCCATCTGGTCCTCAGCTCCCTGGAACAAGAAACTGCAGCTCCAGGGAAGCAGAGCACTTTGCACAGATTAATCATCTGATGGATGATGCATTTATTGAGCCTCTGCTGGCTCCAGGACTGTCCAGGCTGACAAAATGAAGACAATCATCATTTTTGTGCTGGCAGAGCACACAATCTAGTTTTAAAGGCCAAATTGACTCAGTCAACATTAAACACCTGCTGTGTTCAATGTTCTTGACTAAGGCAAACAGTTATAGACAATCAGGAGACAGATACAAAGACAGCTCCCTGTGATCCACTATGGAAGGGTTGCATGCTCTGCTGGTACATGCTGGGGAGCATGATGGAGGAAAAGGAGTGTCACAGAAGGCTAAGCGCTCAGTGCTTCTCTTTTTTTTTTTTTTTTTTTTCCAGTACTGGGGAGTTGAACCCAGGGGTAGTTTACCACTGAGCCACATCCTCAGGCTCCCCCCCTTTTTTTTGAGTACCAGGGATTGAACACAGGTGGACTCAACCACTGAGTCACACCCCCAGCCCTATTTTGTATATTATTTAGGACAGGATCTCACTAAGTTGCTGAGTGCCTTGCTTTTGCCGAGGCTGACTTTGACCTCCCAATCCTCCTGCCTCAGCCTCATAAACCACTGGGATTACAGGCCCCCAGCTCAGTGCTTCCTAAATAGCAGACAGTTCTCTTTCTCTATGCTCAGCCCTGCTGGGTTGGAGGAAATTGCCCTGAACTCGCTGTTCCAGGATTGAGGTGAGCACAGTAAATTGGACAAGATCAAAGATCCCGGAGATTATGGGACATGACC
Organism: Glaucomys volans; assembly: GCA_020662805.1. Classification (NCBI taxonomy): domain Eukaryota; kingdom Metazoa; phylum Chordata; class Mammalia; order Rodentia; family Sciuridae; genus Glaucomys; species Glaucomys volans. Next base: position 108,673 of record JAJEJO010052497.1, read on the forward strand.
TTGTTGCAATGCCAGTAAGGTGGGGCCAGAACAGTGACCTGGCCACATCTGTCTCCTCTCATGGCTCTGGGGACAGACATTGATGAGTGTGAGGATAACGGAGAGCCAGTGTGTGGGGCCTGGAGGTGTGAGAACAGCCCTGGCTCCTACCGCTGCATCCAAGGCTGCCAGCCCGGCTTCTACATGGCCCCGACTGGAGACTGCATTGGTGAGTAGGAGTGGAGGCAGAGCGGGAGGGCTGAGGACATCTGTTTTTCCCTGTATGGAGCTAGAAATGACTTCCTTCTGAGGGTGCTGTTTGTACAGCTGTTTGAAGTTTGTATATTTTCCATACAGCACAGCTTACACAAAAATTGAAGAGGAATGTTACTGTTAGAGTGTTCTTGTCCCATGTTCAGAGGTTGCTTTTCACAGATCTTGGTGTTAATGGACCAGATAAATAAGTGCTCACACACACACACACCCTCTACCCTGGCCCCTGCTGTCCCACAGACATAGACGAGTGTGCCAATGACACCATGTGCGGAAGCCATGGTTTCTGTGACAACACGGACGGCTCCTTTCGTTGCCTCTGTGACCAGGGCTTTGAGACCTCGCCCTCAGGCTGGGACTGTGTTGGTGAGAAGCCTGCGGGTCACCCAAGGTCTGGGCCAGGGAAGGCCATTGGGTTCTTCTTCTTACCTCCAGGGGTTGTGACTGTCCTTGAAGGAAGCCCTAGTTCCCTCTTCCTGAATCATTCGTGGGCTCATGGCTGCATGATGGGTTTCCAAAGGGTGGGCCAGGGAATCCTCAGGGAGGAGAGAGATTTTAAATCCCCCCTCCAGTGGGCATCTCGGCTGGGCTGGTAGGGAAAGCAAGCTCATGAAGGAAGCACCCCTGCCCACTCCCTCTTCCCTAGAGACCTCGGGGGCTCAAGAGATGCCATGTTTGGAGAATGTTCCGAGGGAGCTAGCCCTTTCTCTTTGGCCCTTCTGTGACCCCTTTCTACCATCCTCTCTTCTTTCCCATACCCTCTGCCAATCTGTCCCTCCTTTTGGCTAATTCATACCCTCTTTTGCTTCTTCTGCCAAGGCCTAGCTTGGTTCTTTTGGGGGGATGAGGACCTGTCTGGCTGAGCTGGAGTCAGGGACAGGGCACGTGGGCTTCCTCTTCTCTGCCCATGAGTCTGTCCTCACGCCTGGCAGATGTGAACGAGTGTGAGCTTATGCTGGCGGTGTGTGGGGCTGCCCTCTGTGAGAATGTCGAAGGCTCTTTCCTGTGCCTCTGCCCCAGCGACCTTGAAGAGTACGATGCACAAGAGGGTCACTGCCGCCCTCGGGTGGCTGGAGGTGAGACCTGCAAGCGACAGGACCACTCCCCATCCCCCACCCCTCCTTCCCTGTTGTCATTTACCATGATGACTCTCTGCCTTACAAAAGGCATCCGCTCCTCTAGTCTCTAGTTACTGAGAGAGAGCCTAAGTCGGGGACTTGGCAGTGTTGGAGGTGCAGGCTGGGAATGGAGCATGGGCAGGGAGGGGTGCAAGAGGGCTGCAGGAGCCAAGATGGGGTGTGCAATGTCCAGGCTGCAGGGCCCTGACACCTAGAGGAGGCTCAAGGTCTGACACTGACTTAGTGTAGCCCCAGGGACTCAGATTGAGTCCTGGAGGGATCCTAAATTCATCCAATCCCTGGATGAATCTTCAGTATGAGGGGAAATTTGAAAGTGAGCTAAGCTGGACTCTCCCCCTCCCCCTCCCTCTAAACCAACCAAGGCTGGGCTGGGTCAGTTGGCTTCAGTGACTTTGGGAAAGAAAGGGTGACCTTGCAAAGAACAAGGAAGGGTGGGAAGGACTGGGTACCTGTGAGGCAGAGTGGATGAGATGACTGCCCATAGGGTACACAGCAGAGAGGGGAAAGGTATAGTGCGTACTTCTGGAATGTCGAGAGCACCAAGCGAGACAACAGAGCAACAGTGTTTGTACACTGTAATGCTATATAAATGTTGAATTTGAAGGATACGTTCAAGGGCTGGAGTGACTCAGAGGGTAATGAACCAACAATAAAAAAAGGCATCTAACACACACAGCTCAGAACATCCCTGAGGCCCCAACAGGAGAGCACGCTCCAGGCCCCATTCGCATGGTGTGCTACTCGGGGCAGAATGGCCACCTGCCATGCTCCAGCCTCCTTGGCCAGAACTCCACGCAGGCTGAGTGCTGCTGCACCGAGGGAGCCAGGTGGGGGGATGCCTGTGAACCCTGCCCATCTGAGGACTCAGGTAAGCCTCAAGGGTCCCAAATCCTCTTAGGGCCAGCTCTGCAGGGTGACAAAATGGGGAGGGAAAAGGGGGCACATCCCTCCCTCTCTGAGCTTGGATGCCTCCTTACAGTTGAATTTGGCGAGCTCTGCCCCAGTGGTAAAGGCTACATCCCTGTGGAAGGAGCCTGGACGTTTGGACAGACCATGTATACAGGTAACCCCCCTCAACACACACCTCCCAAAACTCTCTTTGCCAGAGTAGGCCCTAGTTTTGTCCTCCAGGAGGTCCCTAGGGAAGTCCTACAACCAGCCCTGGCCTCCATGACTGCTTCCATCTTTTTTGTCCAAGGCCTGACTTCTTGCAGAGTTTTAGCTTAAGGTTCTAACCCAAGCTCCTCCTGGAGTGTCCACACGACCTTCGCCTCAGCTTCCCCAAGTCTGTACCTTCCAGAAATAAACTATGGTGCCTTGGCTAACCCTCACCTACCTGTTTATGAGCACAGGGACAGAGCAAGTGTACTGCTGCACAGGGGCCAGACACAGTGGCCTATGTCGCTGGCCCCATTTACAAAGCCAGAAACTTGGCAGAGCCCATATTCCCAAATGGGAGTTTCAGGTACTGAGCCCTCAGTACCTTAGTCCTGAAGCTAGTCCTGAGAAGGAAATAATAGAAACAGAAATAGCCTCTGTGTGTGTGTGTGTGTGTGTGTGTGTGTGTATGTGTGTTGTCCTGGGGGATGGAACCTAGGGCTTCAAGCATGCAAGGCAGGAGCTCCACCATTGAGCACCACAGCCCCAGAAGGAGGTTCTCGTGAGTGCTTGCTATGTGCTAAGCACTAGCACCTTTTCATCCTCATGATAATTAAAAGAGGTGAAGTGGTATATCCACCATTTTTTAGCTAAGCAACTAAGGAGAACTGAAGCAACTTGCCCAGTCACCCAACTCAAAAGTAGCAGGCCAGGATTCAAACCCAGACAGCCCCACTTTGAGCCCCTGGTCTTAAGTACCACCGCATCCTGCCTCTCCCTGTCCTCTCACCTCAGTTCTACTCTCCCACAGATGCCGACGAGTGTGGGATGTTTGGGCCTACTCTCTGCCAGAACGGCCGATGCCTCAACACGGTGCCTGGCTACATCTGCTTGTGCAATCCCGGCTACCACTACAACATCTCCCGCAGGACATGTGAGGGTGAGGACACACATGGCCCCTCCCACCCGAGCCCCTGCTGGGAGACCCCTTCCTGGGGAAGAAGCCCATTGCAGGCAGGTCTGAGGTGAGGAGAGCTCAGGACCATCAGTAGTTGTCCCTGGGGAGGGGCCTTCCAGGTTGGGCTGGATCAGAGAGAGAGATCTTCAGGATCAGCCACAGGCACACCTGCGTCCATGAATGTAGTCCATGGACAGGCCACGTTGGCCTTGTCACACCCCTCCTGCCACCACAGATCACAATGAGTGCCAGGACATGGCCTGTGAGAATGGCGAGTGCGTGAACACGGAAGGCTCCTTCCACTGCTTCTGCAGCCCCCCACTCACCCTGGACCTCAGTGGGCAGCGCTGTGTGAACAGCACCAGCAGCACAGGTGAGTGGCCTCAGGTGTGGGCAGCAGGGGGCGGGGATTAGGCTGAGAAGCTCATGTGCCCCTGGGCCCTGTGCCACCAGAGGACCTCCCTGACCATGACATCCACATGGACATCTGCTGGAAAAAAGTCACCAATGATGTGTGCAGCCAACCCCTGCGTGGACACCGTACGACCTACACGGAATGCTGCTGCCAGGATGGCGAGGCCTGGAGCCAGCAGTGTGCTCTGTGTCCCCCAAGGAGCTCTGGTGAGGGGGACACCTGCAGGGCTGGGCCCAGTCCTGGGGAGGGAGGAGCAGGCAGTCAGATTAGTGGCCTTATCTTACATTCTACTTGTTTGAAAACAGAGAGGTGGCAGGGGAGCACTACCAGGAACTCCCAGGAGTCATTAGTCCCCATGTGTTCCTACCTCCTGGAGGAGTGGGCCAGGTGAACTAGCCCACCAGGCTTTAGCTAGCAGGAGTTGAAGCCCAGCTTGCTTTCTCCATCTTCCCTGAAAGAGGTCTATGCTCAGCTGTGCAACGTGGCCCGGATCGAGGCAGAGCGGGAAGCTGGAATCCACTTCCGGCCCGGCTATGAGTACGGCCCAGGTCCAGATGACCTGAACTACGGCCTCTATGGCTCAGACGGTGCCCCCTTCTACAACTACCTGGGCCCTGAGGACACCATGTCTGAGCCTCCATTTCCCAACATGGCCAGCCACCTGGGGGACCTCACACCAGTCCTTGAGTCTCCTCTGCAGCCATCTCAACTCCAACCCCACTACATGGCCAGCCATCCAGGTATGTTGTTGCAAAAAGAGGAAAGAGGCAGACACTGAGGCTGTTTCCCTTTCATCTCCTCCACCTGCCAATCATACTGCCAACAGGGTGAGGCTAGAGAAGGGGAATGCTGCGCCAAGCCACAGGTCACTCAAGACCCAAATACCCTGCTCAGACCCTACCAATTCCCAGTGAACTAGCCCAGGGACACAGGTATAGGACATTGTCCCAGCTTTAAAAATTCCCTCTGCAGGTGGGGAGAAAGCAGGTATGTTCTCCCTCCACACCACTTACAGGATATAGAACAACTGCTCTAAGGAAGCCTGGCATTCGAATTTGTGACCTGAAATGAGAATTAAGGATTCCTAATGACTTTAAAGGTCCACAATGGTGACCCGTCCCCACTCCCAAGTTGGTGAATGGTGACTGCCCCAGAGTCAGGCCTGGCACCTGTGCCTGGACACCTGGACACAGTACACACCACAGGCACAGCCCCCGCATCAGACTGATTAGGACCACCCAGCCAGGCAGGATGGGGTTTTGTTCAGGGGGTGGGAGGTGCTTAAAGAAAAGGGGTAAGGCAGATCGGGGAGGAGTCTCGTGTTGACTGAGGCCCCCTGCTGTAAAAATCTTAAAAATACCCCCCCCACACACACACCAAACCTGAAAACTATATAGAAATACCCAACTGCTGGGCGTGGTGGTATATGCCGAAAATCCCAGAAACTCAGGAGACTGAGGTAGGAGGATCACAAGTTCAAGGCCAGCCTCAACAATTTAGCAAGACCCTATCTCAAAATAATTTTTTTTAAAGTGTAGCCCAGTGGTCAGGAGGCCACTTGTGAAAGCAGGGAGCCCAACCTTTTGGAAGACCTCACTTGTCTCCCACCTAAAATGACAAGAATGTGGCCTTTTGCTTTAGCACCTTTCTATGGGAATTTTATGACCTCCCAGCCCGCCCCCACCATCAACAGGGGCAGCCTTTGTCACAGGGCTGAGATTGGAGTCTGGGCACGAGCCTCAGCTTCCCTCTCACTCCTTCCTGCCAGAGTCCCAAGCTGCCTTCGAAGGGCTTCAGGCAGAAGAGTGCGGCATCCTGAATGGCTGTGAGAACGGCCGCTGCGTGCGCGTGCGGGAGGGCTACACCTGCGACTGCTTTGAGGGCTTCCAGCTGGATGCGGCCCACATGGCCTGTGTGGGTAAGTTTAGAATCCTGATGGAAAAGTGAGACCGCCCCCTGCCCACAGTCACGGGACTGCGCTTGGGAAGGTTGGGAGAGCCGCTGCTGCCCCCTAGTGGGGTGCCGGGCTTCAAGCCAGGGGTGAGAAAGCCAGAGAGAGGAAGGTTCCTGGTGGGCTTGTGAAGCTCTTCCATGGAGGTTGCTAGACAGAAGGCAAGAGGGCAAGGTCTTGGGCACACTGGGAGGTCACTGCCCCTTTCTTTTTGTCCTTGAGTTGTTTGGTTTGGGGAGGTGACTCAGCCTCTGTCACACCAGGATTCCTTTGTGGAGCAGGGGCCAGGGCTTAGTGACTAGAGGGCAGAAGGCACCCTTCAGCTTTCTCCTTTCCCTTCCTCTTAGATGTGAATGAGTGTGATGACTTGAACGGCCCTGCTGCACTCTGTGCCCATGGTCACTGCGAGAACACAGAGGGTTCCTACCGTTGTCACTGCTCCCCGGGATATGTGGCGGAGGCAGATCCTCCACACTGTGCTGCTAAGGAGTTGCACTGAGGGGTCAGTGTGGGCAGCTACCTGGAAATGGCCTCCAGCCACAGGCAGGGGTCTTGAGGATGCTTTCCTAGCTGGGAAGATGCCATGATATCAGGCTGGGGCCCTAGGCCCAGCTCCGACAGCCTTGCCTGCTTTCATCTCTCCCAGCTTAGGCTTTGGCTGTGAGCTTCCACCACTGCCTCCATGCCCTTGCTTGGCTCAGACACCACCACTTTAATGCTTCAGCCACTGGCCTTGAGGCCCAGCACACCACCTAGCTTGGCCTTGCTATGGGATGCTTATTAAAGAACAGCTATCATTCACCTCCCAACCCCAGGCTGTGCAAACATGCAAGGTCTCATGGTCTCACACTCAGACACCCCTTTCCAGCCATGATCCACAACCAATGATTCCACAACTGGGACAGAGGCTACATCTGCCCTGAATGGTCCTTCAGAATCTGTGGTACAAGAAAGGGTTTGGGAGAGTTTGGGGGATGACTCCAATGCCCCCTCTCAAAACCATCACCTCCACCTAGCCACCTGCTCTGGGCCCTGATTTTGCCACAACTCCATCCTATAGCCAGTTCTGTGGCCCCAAGGAGGGGCAGAAGATACCCTCATCTCAAAGAAGCAAGACTGGTATTAGCTTGCTGCTAAGTGTAGGAGACACAAATGAAGAGAGGCAAAGAGCCAAGAAAGCTGCAGGAGGGCAACATGGAAAATATGAGTCAATATGGAAGGGGGAGCCAAGGCTTCACTGCAAGTCTAAAGAAAATCCTAGTTTGGGGTAAATATTCAAAATCCACCCAGTGATGGCCCTTGTGCACCAGCAGCAAGGGCTGCCTCAAGACAGAGGATCCATCTCCAAAGACTTTTATTAAATATGTATGTTTCTTCCAGGAAACAAATCTCTTCAGGGCTCTTTTTGTGAAAATCAGTTTACTCATCTGACAATAGAAAGGTTTATTTTCTGGTGTGGTCTTGTTCAGCGGAAACCAGATTGCCAAATTGTGTTTCTCCTCCCTACTCAGAGGCCCCCTGGCCTCTTCCCCTTCAGAAAACGAATGTCCAGAATCCCTGAGTTTGCAGGGCCCCAACCTGGGCTAACTGGGAGTTCAGAACCATGGTGGAATAAAAAAAAAAAAAAAGAAAAAAAAATGTACATCTGGCTCTTCTGTTCTTGTTTTTATTTCATATTAGACCAACTTTTTTTATTGTGTTGGTTAAGTCAAAATGTTAGATATGAGACTGTGCCTTCCCATGGCCAGCTCGGGCAAAAGTCTATCAATGGGTTCCAATGGGAAAAGGTTCTTCACTATTCCAAGCCAAGGACAACTCCAACAGCATTTCTCTGATGAATGGCAATGCAACCGAACACGGCTGCATGTGACCAGAGACAAAGAGATGAATGCTACTTTCTTAATTTAATCTGTCTGTCCTACCTGCTGCTCTGATTGTCAGCTCTCACACAATAATTTATTGAATGCTTGCCACATGCAGACACTGTGTTGAGTGCTGGGCATAAATTTCACTTAATCATCTAACTATGCTACCTACTATTTTCATCCCCAATTTACAGATGAGGAAATTGAGATAGAAAAAAAAATTGCTCTAGATCACTATACTAGTTGTTTTAAACAAAAATAAATGGTTCTTAAACATGTGAAAATAGTCTTTCCTTTATAATAAAAGAAACTGAAAATGCAGTGAGGTACCTTTTTAAAAATATTGGCAAAGACCAAAAAGTTTGTTAAGACTCCTAGTTGACAAGCATCTGGGGAAACACACCATGAGAGCTGATGGAAGTACAAATTGGTACAACCTCTGAAGAGGACAATATGGCAGTGTCTTTCAGAATTATAATAGCACTAACTCTTTGATCCAGTAATTCCACTTCTAGGAATTTAAGCTTCAGATATATTCTCACCAAATGTGAAATGACTTATGTAAGAGGTTATTTATTACAGCATTATTTGTAGTAGCAAAAGATTAAAAACAATTGTTATGGAACCCTAAAAAGGAAAAAAAAATTGCCTTGACAAGAAAGATATCCAGGAAAAAGGGGAGGTTATATAACAGTGTGTAACATGCTATTTGTCTTAAGAGGAAAGAGAAGTGGATAGCTTGTATCTTATCCTTGCCACTCCTCCTTCACTCCATTATTCAGAGAACTTTTTAGCATTCCTCAAATACACCCTGTTGGCACTGTGTCTTCCTAAATGCTGCTCCCACTGCCCTCCAACTCTTCCTGCCTATTGTAGACATACTGTGTCTATACATACATTTCCTCTTATTAAAAAACTCAAATGGCACAGTATGAGTGCTGTCCTGCACTTCGCTTCTTCTGCTTTATGCTTGCAAATAAAGACCTGATTCTATTTTTTAGCTGAATACTATTCCACTGAATGGATAAACCATAATTAATCATTGACTCATCAAAAGATATTTCCATTATTTCCCATCTTTTGCTAATAATGCTGTAATGGATATCCTTGGGCACATGTTATTTCATGTTTTATCTGTGGGATTATATCTCTGGGATACGTTCTTAGAAACAATGGTGGTTGGTGGGGAGGGTGACAGGGTGGCCACGTACCATAATGGAACACTTTCCACTGTATCCCCCTTTGTGTCTTTTTGAATTTGTACATGTATTACTTATTCAAAAATAAAATATTTTTAAATAAAGCTGCTGGCTACAGACTCCTTCTCCCTTTATATAGTTGTCTGATTATAGTTTACAATTAAAGTCAGGTGATGATTATTTCAACATTCCTTAAAGAAAACTTCCTTTAAGTAACCCTGTAGCATTTTTATGGGAAAAGAAAGAAAAACATGGATTTTTTTTTTTTTTTTGAACCGGGGATTGAACTCGGGGGCAGTCGGCCACTGAGCCCCATCCCCAGCCCTATTTTGTATTTTATTTAGAGACAGGGTCTCACTGAGTTGCTTAGGGCCTTGCTCAGTTGCTGAGGCTGGTTTTGAACTCACGATCCTCCTGCCTCAGCCTCCCGAGTCGCTGGGATTACAGGCGTGCGCCACTGCACCTGGCTAAACAAGGATTTTAAGAGAGTAATTGTAAACATCAGTCCCAGACATCAAGAAAAGGAAAGGAGCTTCCTTCCTTTCAGACAATCATGCAAAACCATAATGTTGCAATGGACAGTGG
>JAJEJO010052498.1:7425-40483 GCA_020662805.1 Glaucomys volans
GTGAGAGAGGAGTGTTAAAGTCTCTGAGTATTATTGTTTTTTGGTCTATTTGATTCCTGAAATTGAGAAGGATCTGATTGACATACATGGATGCACCATTGTTTGGTGCATAAATATTTATGATTGTTATGTCTTGCTGATTTATGCTTCCTTTAAGCAGTATGAAATGTCCTTCTTTATCCCTTCTGACTAACTTTGGCTTGAAGTCTGCTTTATCTGAAATGAGAATGGAAACCCCAGCTTTTTTACTCAGTCCATGTGCATGGTATGTTTTTTCCCAACCTTTCACCTTTAGTCTGTGGGCATGTTTTTCTATGAGATGAGTCTCTTGAAGGCAGTATATTGTTGGGTCTTTCTTTTTAATCCAGTCTGCCCGTCTATGTCTTTTGATTGATGAGTTTAGGCTGTTTACATTCAGGGTTATTATTGAGATATGACTTGTATTTCCCGTCATTTTAGCTTTTTGGGGGTTTTTAGCTTAACTTTGTTTCTCCTTTGATTGACTCTTTCTTTAGGGTAGTTCCTCCCCATGGTGACCGAGATTGTTATTTTTCATTTCTTCCTCTTCGAATATTTTGTTGAGAATGTTCTGTAGAGCAGGCTTTCTCTTTGTGAATTCTTTAAGCTTTTGTTTATCATGGAATGATTTTATTTCGTCATCAAATCTGAAGGTAAGTTTTGCTGGGTATAAGATTCTTGGTTGGCATCCATTTTCTTTCAGAGCTTGAAATATGTTGTTCCAGGCCCTTCTTGCTTTTAGGGTCTGGGCTGAGAAATCTGCTGATATCCGTATTGGTTTCCCCCTGTAGGTAATCTGCTGCTTTTCTCTCGCAGCCTTTAAAATTCTATCTTTGTTTTGTATGTTAGGTATTTTCATTATAATGTGCCTTGGTGTGGATCTGTTGAAATTTTGTGTGTTTGGTGTCCTGTAGGCCTCTTGTAATTGATTTTCCATCTCATTCATCATATTTGGGAAATTTTCTGATATTATTTCATTGAACAGATTGTTCATACCCTTGGTTTGTATCTCTGTGCCTTCCTCAATCCCAATAACTCTTAAATTTGGTCTTTTCATGATGTCCCATATTTCTTGGAGGTTTCGTTCATGATTCCTAACCATCTTCTCTGTTTGTTCGACTTTGTTTTCAAGATTAAATATTTTGTCTTCATTGTCTGAGGTTCTGTCTTCCAAGTGATATATTCTGTTAATTAAGCTTTCTATTGAGTTTTTAACTTGGTTGATTGTTTCCTTCATTTCCTTGTTTCCTTCAAGGATTTCTGTTTTTTTTTCTTCAGAACTTCTATCTCTTTATTGAAATGATTTTTTGCTTCCTGCAATTGCTCTATTAGCTGATTATTCATAGCCTGAATCTGCTCTCTCGTCACCTCATTCTCTTCTCAGATCATTTTAATTTTGAACATTCTGAACTCCATTTCTGTCATTCCTTCTACCATGCTATCTTTGGGATCTCTTGATGTATCATCTAGGTTTGTTTGGGACACTTTCTTCCCTTGTTTTCTCAGGCTGCTCATGTATCTTCCCCTCTAGTAGTGCAAATCAGAGGGATTGCAATTTCCCTGTAAAGACTTAGGGTGTCCCTGCAGATTTCCAGTAACTCACCAGATGTTTGAGAGGTGCTTGATCAAGTGGTGACCCAAGATAGCTGCTGTCTCACTACCTCCAGGTTGGGAATGATCAATGCTTCTGGGCAGAGGCAACCAGGAGATGCAGCACCGTGGCCCTGGAGCTGCAGCAATGTGTCCCCGCGGGAAGGGCTGAGCTTATGTCCGAGGGCTCAGACAGCTGAAGATGGCGTCTCTCTGCCAGGGAAGCTGTAGAATGGCGCCGACCGGGCCCATATTCCCCACTGGAGCCGGCAAGCAGCTCTGCTCCTGGCCAAATCTCACCTGGAGCCGCAGCATCATGTCCCCGCGGGAAGGGGTGGGCTTAAGTCCGAGGGCTCAGACAGCTCAAGATGGAGTCTCTCCGCCAGGGAAGCTGTAGAATCTGATTGCCTTTTGATATACATAAAATTTTAATTTTAATGTAGTCCAGTTTATCTGTTTGTACTTTTCTTGCTCGTGCTTTTGGTGTTGTACCTATATAATCATTTCCAAATTCAATGCCATTAAGCTTTTTCTACATTTTTCTTCTTTTATAGTTTTAGATCTTTGCTCCATTTTAAGTTTTTTCTTTTTTTATATATAGCATAAGTCAATGGTCCAACTTCGTTCTTTTGTGTATGGGTATCTCATTTTCCCAGTACCATTTGTTGAAGTGACTGTCTTTTTTTTTTTTTTGTGGTGCTGGGAATTGAACCCAGGGCTTTGTGCTTGTGAGGCAAGCACTCTACCAACTGAGCCATATCCCCAGACCTAGAGACTGTCCTTTCCTCTTTGAATAGTTGGCATTTTTGTCAAAAATTATTTGTATATGTGAGTGCTCATATGTGATTTAAAAAAAGGCTTTGTTTTATGTGTCACATAGTCTACCTGTTAAAGTGTCAATTCATTGGCTTTTAGTTAACATTCAAAAAGTTATGCATCCATTACCAGAATCAATTTTATAATATTTTCAGAATCCCCCCGCCTCCAAAAAAACCCCAAAAAACGAAAAACAAAAACAAACAAACAAAAAACAAACTCCATACCTAAAAAATCCATACCTATAAAAATTCCCTAACCCCACTTTTACCCTTTGGCCCTGGGAAAGCATTAATACACTTCCTGTATTTATAGATTTGCCTCTTCTGGGCATTTCATGGAATCAGACAATATGGGCCCCTTTGTAACTGGCTTCTTTCACAAACCATAATGTTTTCAAGCTTCACCTACATTGTAGCATACATTAGTACTTTATATTCCATTTGTGGATGAATAATATTCCATGACATGGATGTACCACATTTTGTTCATCCATTCATCTGTGGGTGGATTTTTACTAGTTTTTGGCTACTATGAATAATATTTATTATAAATATTTGTGTATGATAATGTGTTTTCGTGTGGGCAAATATTTTTGTTACTCTTGGAGTTCACACCTAGGACTGAAATTGTTGGGCCTTATGGTAACTCTGTGCTTCTTACGCAGATTTTAAATATGAGAGAAGATCTTACTTCCAGGAAAATGAAGAAAAAGCTAATAAAGTATAGAGAACAAAATACTTGTGGGTCTCATAAGTTTTAATAATGTATGAAATTGAGTAAGGAGCCAGGAATGATTAGTTCTCAAACTATTTTAAAATTCACACCCAGTAGTACTAGTTTATCAGGTTGCATTCCTAGGACATGGTGTAATACAAAGGAACCAGGCTAGAGATGATGTAATATGAGAAATTTTCAGTGAAAAAGGAAATAACTGGTATGGGGAATCCCATAGTATAAATGAAGAAATTTTTTAAAAAAGGGGTTGGTTATTGGCAGTGTTTTGATATTCTTTAAAGTAGAGGATTATAAACTCTTTAATTCTGAAGTTCTTCCATAGTTGCAAGATAAAGGAACATAGGTTGATTCACAGGCTCAGATGCTCATAAAGACCAGGGAAATAATGTAAATTAGTGAATCATGCTGGGCTTGGTGCAAGACAGTGGGGAGTGGTGGGGAATTTGTGGTGTGAGAGCACATGTCTATCTAAAGGCCATTTGAATTCAGATACTCTTGAAAATATAATGCCAGCCAATTGAAACAGGTCTGCAGGTAAACCAGCCCTGAGCAGTGTAACCCCTGCACTAAAGGAATGACGAAGGAAGAGAGAAGAGATCAAGAAAGAAAGGGCAGTGGGGGAAGAAGGGAGTCAGAGGGAAAAAATGAAGTATGCTAGTGGATAAAAATTAAAGAGAGGTAGCAGGACAAGCACAGAACAGGACTGGAATTGAACACAAGCAACCTCCAGTGATGACTCATTTCTTGTTTGTTTTCATTCTTTTCCTCCTCCTCTTCTTCCTCTTCCTCTTCTCTCTCCCCTTCTCCCTCCTCTCCTCCCTCTTCCTCTCCTCCTATTCCTCTTCCTCCTTCTAAATTCTACTGCTGAACTACATCCCCAGCCCTTACTACTTTTTATTTTGGAGACAGGGTCTTACTATTACTAAGTTGCCCAAGCCAGGCTCAAAGATGAGACCCTCCTGCCTCAGCTTCCTGAATAGCTGGATTACAGGTGTACAACACCATGCCCAGGGACACCTCATTTTTCTCACATTTCTCTTGTTACCATGAGATTTTGTTTTCACTGAAACCACTGCTTCCCTGAAGCCCTCTTTTCTAAAGCATGAGTTGAATGGGTGAGGGTAGGAGTGTGGCTGCTGCTTCTACTTCAGGACGAAGGTAGATCTCTGACTCCTAAACCACTACTTCTTGTTAAAAATATATATTAATATAGATTTTGGTTCAGTAGGTCTGAGATTAGGCCTGACCTGCTGTTTTTTTTCCAACAAGCTCTCATGGTGGCTATGTTGTAGATCCTCATAGATCACACTTTGAGTAGTAAGGCATTAACTCCTAGTTAGAAGAAATGAAAACTACAATCTCATTGTATTTAGAAATAATTAGTAAGGGATATAGCATACTTAGGGGTGTTTCCCCTTTTAGGCCAGACTGTTCTCTGAGTTTTGTAATCATGGTAAGATATTTCAAGATATCAAGAGGCGAGGACCAGTCAAAAATGGGTGGGTATTCTTGGCAGTCAAGTATGACCATGTGACTCAGTTCTGGCCAATGGGAGGAGATCATTAGGAAGGTGAAATTTTGCTTATGCCTTCAGAAAAGAAGAATGTTCTTCTTCCTTCTCTCCCTTCTCTGTGGCTGGAAGTCAGACAGAGGTGAGCTATTTTGGGCCACATAGATACAAATATCAACCTATGGATGACTAAACAAAAAGATAGAAAGGACTTAAACTTTCTGTGTTTGTGTGGTACTAGAGATTGAAGCCAGGGACACTCTACCACTAAGCTATATCCCTGCTTCCTCCCTTTTTTCCCCAAGTATAGGAATTGATCTCAGGGACACATGGCCACTAAGCCACATCCCCAGCCCAATTTTGTATTTTATTTACAAACAAAGTCTCACTGAGTTGCTTAGGGCCTCGCTTTTGCTGAGGCTGGCTTTGAACTTGAGATCCTACTGCCTCAGCCTCATGAGCCACTGGGATTACAGGCATGTGCCTCCATGCCCGGCTCCCTTGCCCTTCTTATTTTTCATTTTGAGACAGGGTCTCACTAAACTTCTGAGGCTGGTCTTGAACTTGTGATCCTCTTACCTCAGCCTCCTGGGTCACTGAAATTACAGGCATGCAAGAAATGCCCAGCTAGAAAGTACATAAACTTTGCGGAGCAGGACAGATTTCTTTTTAATGCCTGCTCAGACATTTCAGAGAGAAAGTTCTAACTTTTTAGAGCTGCTACGATTTTGGGTCTAGCAAATACAATCAATTCTATATCATCAGTAGCATAGAACCACACAGCTAATTTTATTTATTATAATAATCAAGTTCAGTTATAGATAACAGAATTCACTTTGTTCAGTTTAGGAAGATTATTACAGGGAATTGAATTGCTTATAGAAATGTTGAGAGTGTGCTGGAGACCAGATGCTGGGTGGAGCCTTCAGAAATGACTCAGAAAACCACATTCAAAATGGTGTCACCAAGGCAGCTGTTGTATCTTCCACATCAGAAGCCACTGCTACAGAGAAATATAGTCCTGAAGAGGATGCCACCATGATCAGGCATTACTGATGCAGTTACAGCATCTGCTATGATCTCCATGAGTAAAATTATTCCCTATGCCTGTCTTACCATATTCACAAAGCTAGTGACTGGCACTGAGACCTCTGCTAATTCAGCTGCAGAGAAATTAATCATTTCAACTGTGCCTGCCAGAGGATGCACAACAAGGCCTGCCTCTGCCTTTCCTCTGCCATCCAAAACTTGCTTGCATGCATCTGATTGGATAAATCTAAATGTCCTTTAAACCCCTCTCTGCTAGGGAGTTTGGGAAATATAGTTTTTAGTTTTCTGGCCTCTACAGGAAGGCCCATGAGAAGCAGGGTAGAATGAATGTTGAACACTAGTCTACCATTTTCACAGTATTCACACACATGTGCGCACGCGCACACACACACACACACACACACACACACACATGAGTGATGTGCTTGAGTGCAGTTTTGAGTACTAAAAGTGTATTTAAGCAGAAATTCATAGCCATAAGTGCTTTAATTAGCAACCTGAAAGTGAATTGAACACTCAATTCAAGGAACTGGAGAAAGAACAACAAAATTGACCTCTAAAAAAAAAAAATACAGCAGGGCTCAAGACAAAAGAACAGAGACACACAGCACTAGTCTGCTCCTCCTTGGGATGGAAACAAAGGTGAGTAACTGTGTGTGAACAGTGGAAATTGACAGCATAGAAGATGAAATCAGATAAATTTCAGAGATAGGGAGAATAAAAAGAAAAAAAAGAGAAGAGGAATGCCCTAGCACCTGGTACCTGGCACCTGAGTTGGGGGACAGAGATCTTCTGAGAGGTAAGGGTGAAAAAGAAGAGTTAGTGTGTTGCACAAGGCTGACCCTGCCAAAGCACTGCCATTAAATGAATGGATGACTTGAGGTCTGCACAACAAGCTAGCTTTAGAGAAGAAATTCACTGCATCTCTCAGCAAACTTTCAGAGTGCTATAGCCAAGAACTATATTTAGATGGGTCCTATCATCAGGGACTAAACTGCTCTGAGGGGGGATGTGTCAGAAAACTGATCATAATCTCATCTCAAGATCCCGCCAGACACCCACTCAGTTGTCTGGGCAGTTAGTAGCCACACAAGGTAGTCCTGGCTTGGGCAAGTGGAGTGTCTCTGACACTCACCTGATGAGAGACTTATGCTTCAGGGACATGAACTTTGATGGGGAGGAGAGTGGAGGACACAGCAAGTCAGTGACCTTGCCCTCTGTGACATAGAATGACACCAGTCACGTATGGTTTCTTGTAGGGGCCAGGTCTGAAGGCACCAGGAGTGAGGCTAACTACTCACTGGGTCCCTCCACCTGCCTCCAGCACTGATTTTGGTGATTCAGTTGCTCCTCCCCATTGGAGATACTCCAGGGACCCACATGTGCAGATTAAAATCATCTGGAGAGAATGTACCTTGGTATGATCAACATTCTGCTTCAACCTGTTCTGTGAGAAATTTGAGTCACAGCTTGAATACTGCCCCAGCTCATTTGGAAGAGCTGAGAGGAATTACAAGCTGATGTAGTGATCAATTCCCTCCCCCAATTCTTGGATAGTTCCAACCTTAGGAAACATGGAAAGAACCCCTTGGCTTGGAGGTATTTTTGACTCTTTTATTCCCCTCTCTATTCTTTTGCCATTACTATTATTTCCTTTAAAATTACTTTTCTTACCTTTTTTATTTTTAAAAATTTTCTGCTGTCTCATTTTCCCCCTTCTTATTTTTTTGTCTTCCTTATCCTTTTTTTATTTATCTATTTTTATTTGTTATTTTCTTCTTCTTTCTCTTTATTTTTATTATTATTTTTTTTATTCCTGGTGTTAGGGATCAAGCCCAAAGCCTCATACACATTGAGCAGATAGTCTGTCTCTGAGCTGCACTTCCAGCTCAGTTGGAAGAAATTAATCCAGCTCTAGCTACAACTCATTCCTGTTCAAACCTTAGTGAACACTTCTATTTAAATAAAAGATGTGACACAAGCTCCCAGCTGTTGATGCATCCTCTGGTGAGCATAGATTGGGGCAGCTGAAGTTCAGCTCCTGGGCAGATAGTCCCATAGTAGAAGCAGAGAGAAAAACACAATGATTGATGACATCACATCTACATGGTCCTCTGCAGCTATTGCAGCCATCCCTGGTCAGATCTCATAGTGCTGTAAGTCTGAAGTTGAGTCCCACAGAGAGGGAGATATAGCCAGCCCCCACCTCTCCTGTGAAGCACCTGGATCTCTATCAGTATATAATCAGAGGACAAGAACTTCAGGCCTTTCTACATGACTGGAACAACCAGCATCAGAATTGCTTTCAAGTTATAGAGCTCATTAATAGTGCCTATGGAAATCCCCAGCTCCTGATGGGGGCTACCACTCCTTTAACAGGAGTAACCACAGACGATGCATCCCACATAACTCTGCTGCCTACACCACATCTGCCTAAAATATGAGAGTACAGGTCTACAGAGACAGTGGGTCTTTCCAACCTTGATATAATACACTTTGTACCCAGACCCATGTACTGCAACCAAAGAAACTACAGGGAGATTACACTCTAGGGTCCAGTTTGAAATAAACTAAACATTACACAACAAACCGGTACCCCCAAGTCACACTGGCAAAAGACAGCTATATACCTGGAGGCTACTGCATAAAAATAAAATAGCTATCAATTCCAACATATGCATAACTCTCAACATAGACACAGATTGTATGAAAAAAGGCAGATGCCACTTTCTAAAGTTCATAATTCCATAATAACTGATTCAAAGATGAAATGCCAAAGAATTCAAAAGAATGGTTTAAAAAAACTCAGTGAAATCCAGGAGAATACAAATAAAAAGTTGTATGAATTAAGGAAGACAATACAGGATATGAATGAACAATTCAATAAAGAGACTTTTGAAAAAGAACCAAAGGAATCTTGGAAATGGAATGCTCAGTAAGTCAGATAAAAATCTCAGTTTAAAAGCCTCACAAAACAGATTACATCAAGCATAAGTAAGAGTATTTGAATTTAAAGATTACTGCCAAAATATTATATTCACATAGCAATAAAGAAAAAAAAAACGAGAACATACATCTTCAAGATCAGAGCTTGATTCTGATAAAAATGACTCTGCCAAAATATTACATTCAAACAGTATTTAAGAAAAGAAAGAATGAAGAAAATATAGAAGATCTCTGGGACATCATCAAAAGCTCAATCACCCATACATTCAGCATACCAGAAGGAAGAGAGGTGCATGTTGAGGGCATAGAAAATGTATTCAGTGGGAAAACAGAAACCTTCCCACATTTCAGGAAATACATGTACTTCCAGGTACAGGAGACATTTAGAATTTCAAATAAACATGACCAGAGAAGAATCTAATTATGATGTAGTTAAATTGCCAAACTACAGCAGCAAGAAAGAACATTAAAAGCTTCAAGATAGAAGCACCAAGTTCACATTTAAGGACAAATCCACTAGACTAACAGCAGTTTTGTCAGCAGAAACTATGAAATCCAGGAGGGCATGGGATTGCATATTTCAAATCTTGAAAGAAAATAACTGGCAAACAAGACAACTGCACCCAGCAAATCTATCCTTCAAAATTGAAAAATAAATAAAGACCTTCCAAGGCAAGCATAAACTTAGGGAATTTGTAACCATACAGCTGCTTTAGGAATTCTCCACCCAAAAAGGGAAGGAAGACAAACACATTCATGAGAGTGCATGAAAGAAAAAAAATGTCATTAGAAGAATAGAAAGACAAATGAGAAGTAGGAAAAACTCAAATATCGATACAATAAACCATCAAATCTCTAATATGAATAAGAGGAAGAAATGAAGACAAAAGATTGAAAACAATTAATAAATGATAGGAACAAGCACATACCATTCAATATTAATTCTGAATGCAAATGGTCATAATTCTCTGATTAAAAGACAGACTGAATGGATTAAAAAGAAGACCCATCAATATGCTATGTACAAGAAACTCACCTCACCTGCAAAGACAAACATAAACTGAAAGTGAAAGGCAGAAAAAAGTGATTCCAAGTAAATGGAATCAAAACAAGCAGGAGTAGCTGTGTTTATATCACAAAAGAGACTTTAAGACATAGTCAATTAGAACAGACAAAGAAAGCCACTGTATATTGATCAATGGAACAACATATCAATAAAATATAGCAGTTATATGTTCACTGAATGTTGGAGCATCAAATTTTATTTCAATACTAGATATAAAGGATGAGATAGGCACCAATACAACAGTAGCAGTTGACTTCAATACCCCACTCTCACCAATAGATACATCATCCAGACAAGAAACCAATAAAGAGTCATCAGAGTTAAATTACTCTATAGATCAAATGAATTTAACAGACAACTATAGAATATTCCATTCAACAGCTGCAGGATACACTCTCTTTCATCATCATGTGGAACTTTTTCCAAAATACACCAAATATCATGCTACAAAATAAGTCTTAAACAAACACAAAACAATAATTTCTTGCATCTTAGCTGATCATAATGGAATGAAACCAGGAATAAGCAGCAAGAGAAACTATAGAAAATATAACAATGCATGGAGATTGAACAACAAACTATTGAATAAACCTGGGGTCATTGAAGAAATCAAAGGGTGTTTTAGTCAACTTTTTCGCTGATGTGTGACCAGAAGACCTGACAAGAACAATTTTAGGGGAGGAAAAAGTTAATTTGGCATTCATGGTTTCAAATTTCTCAGTCCAAAGATGGCCAGCTGCACTGCTCTGGGCCTGAGGTAAGATAGAATATTATGGTGGAAGGAGGAAAGAAGCTCAGGACATGGAAAGAAGGAAGAAGAAAGAATAAACCTCACCCACCAGGGACAAAATATATACCCTGAAGGCATGTACCTAGTGACCTTACCTTCTTCTTACCTAGTACCTACCTTCTTCAACCACAGCCTATCTAACTACAATTACCACCCAGTTAATCTATTCCAGTAGATTAATGCAAACTGATTAGGCTCTCATAACCAAATCATTTCACCTCTAAACTTTCTTGCATTGTCTCACTTATGAGCTTTTGGGGAACATCTCATATCTAAGCCCTAACAGATGGGAACTTTAAAAATTTCTTAAATCAAAAGAAAATGAAAATGTTACATACCAAAACCTATAGGAAACATCAGAAGTAATACTAAAATGACAACTTAGAGCAATGAAGCCCTACATTAGAGGGAGAGAGAGAGAGAGAGAGAGAGAGAGAGATAGATCGATCGATCTCAAATAACCTAATGGTTCAACTCAAGATATTAGAAAAAGAAAAGCAAACCAAACCCCAAACCAGAAGAAGGAAATTATAAATGCCAGAGCAAAAATAAATGAAATAGAGACTAAAAGAACAATATAAAGCAACATTGAAACTAAGAATTGGTTCATTGAACACAATAAACAAAATGAACAAACATTTATCTAAACTAACCAAAATAAAGAGAAGATCCAAGTAAATAAACTTAGAGGTAAAAAAAGAGACATTAAAACAGATACCACTGAAATTCAAAGGATTATTAGGAAATATTTTGAAAAACTTGTATGCTAGAATATTGGAAAATATAGAAGATTTTGGACATATCTAACCTACCAAAATGGAACCAAGAGGATATTAAATAACCTAAGTAGGTCAAGACTTTTTCTTCATCTATTATCATGTGATTATCCAAGCAAGTAATGAAATTGAAGCAGTAATATGTCTTCCAATAATGGGAAGTTCAAGACCAGATGGATTCATTACTGAATTGTATCAAACTTTTAAAGAAGGACTAAACTAAGAGTTTGCTCCTCAATCTCTTCCACAAAAAAGAAAGGGAAGAAACCATTCCAAACTCATTCTGTGAAACCAATATGACCCTGTTATTGAAACCTGTAAGGACACACACATGTACACACTATAGACCAACATGGCTGATGAACATTGGTGCAAAAATCCTCAATAAAATACTTGCAAACTGAATCCAACAGCACATTAAAAAGATCATACACCATCATCAGGTTGATTTCATTCCAGGTACACAGATGTTTTAACATACACAAATCAATAAATGTGATACAGCACAAATGGAAACAAAAATAGAAATCATAATAGCGTAAAAAATAAAATACTTGGGAGTCAATCTAACAAAAGAGGTAAAAGAGCTCTACAATGAAAACTACAGAACACTAATGAGAGAAATTGAAGATTTCAGAAGATGGAAAGATCTCCCGTGTTCTTGGATAGGCAGAATATTGTCAAAAGGGCCATACTACCAAAAGCGCTATACAGATTTAATGCAATTCCTATTAAAATCCCAATGACAGTCTTCATAGAAAGAGAAAAAACAATCATGATAACTGACTTGGAAAAAATCCATATGTACTAAAATGAAACTGAACACCTATCTTTCACCCTACACAAAACTCAATGTGGATTAAGGACCTAGGCATTAGATCAGAGACCCTGTGCTTACTAGAAGAAAATATAGGTTTAACTCTCCATCATTTTGGCTTAGGAACTGACTTCCTCAATAAGACTTCTAAAGCACAAGATGTAAAATCAAGAATTGATAAATGGTATGGTATCAAACTAAAAAGCTTCTTCACAGCAAAGGAAACAATCAACATGAAGAGAGAGCCTACAGAATGGGAGAAAATCTTTGCCACCTGCACCTCAGATAGAGCATTAATCTTCAGGATATACAAAGAACTCAACACCAGAAGAACAAATAACCCAATCAATAAATGGGAAATGGAACTGAACAGGTACTTCACAGAAGAAAAAATATAATTGGTCAACAATTATATGAAAAGCTATTCAACATTTCTAGAAATTAGAGAAATGCAAATGAAAGCAACACTGAGATTTCATCCTACTCCAGTCAGAATGGCTATTATCAAGATACCCTAAATGTTGTTGAGGATGTGGGGGAAAGGTTCACTCATACATTTCTGGTGGGATTGGAAATTGGTACAACCACTCTGGAAAGCAGTATGGAGATTCCTCAGGAACCTTGGAATGGAACCGCCATTTGACCCAGTTATCCCACTTCTCGGCATATACCCAAAGGATTTAAAATAAACATACTACAGTGACACAGCCACAACAATGTTTATAAGCATTGGTGCTTGGAAAACTGGGTATTCACAAGTAGAAGATTAAAATGAGTCCTTTGTCTCTCACCCTTAAAAAAATAAATTCAAATTATACCCATGACCTTAATATAAGACCTAAACTCTGAAACTGCTAGAAGAAAACATAGGGTAAACACTTGAAGATATTGGCACAGAATGATTTCCTGAATAGGACTCCAATAAGCCCAGAAAACATAGGCAAGTATTGAAAAAATGAATCATATCAAATCAAAAAGGTTCTTCCCATCGGAGGAACCTACAGAATGGGAGAAAATCTTTGGCAGTTAATCATCTGACAAAGAATTAATATCCAGACTATATAAATGACTCCTTAAACTTAACAACAAAAATAATTTGATCAATAAATGAGCAAATGGCCGGGCGTGGTGGCACACACCTGTAATCCAGGCGACTTGGGAGGCTGAGTCAGGAGGATCGCGAGTTCAAAGCCAGCCTCAGCAACTTAGCGAGGCCCTAAGCAACTCAGTGAGACCCTGTCTCTAAATAAAATACAAAATAGGGCTGGGGATGTGGCTCAGTGGCCGAGTGTCCCTAAGTTCAATCCCTAGTTCAAAAAAAAAAAAAACCAAACAAATAAATAAAAAATAAAAAAAATAAACAAATGAGCAAATGATCTGAGTAACACTTCTCAAAAAGAGGAAGTAGAAATGATCAGTAAATATATGAAAAAATGCTTGATGTCTTAAGCATCATGGAAATGCATGATGGTTAAGATATCAAAACTACACTTACAGTCCATCTCACCCAGTTACAATAGCTATTATCAAAAACAAAACCAAGCAAAATGACATGTTGATGAGAATGCAGAAAAAAAGAAACTTATATGCTCTTGGTGGAAATGTAAATTAGTATAGCCACTATGAAAAACAGTATGAAGGTTTCTCAAAAAACTTAAAAAATACTGTATGATCCAGCTATACCACTCCTGGGTAGTCGGCGTATAAAAGATCCCCTACATACCCGTGTTTATTGTGGCATTATGCATAATAACCAAGATATGGAATCAATATATGTGAATAAGTCTAGATGGGCAAAGAAAAAATATATTTACAATATATTCTTTACAATGACATATTATTCATCCTATTATTCATCCGTAAAAAGGAATGAAATTCTGCCAGTTGTAGGGAAATTAATGGAACTGGAGGACACCATGTTCAATGAAAGAAGCAAGACACAAAAAGAAAAATATCACGTGTTCTTTTATTTAAATTTTTTTCAATTTTTTTTTAGTTGTCAATGGATCTTTTATTTTATTTATTTATATGTGGTGCTGAGTATCGAACCCAGGGCCTCACACATGCCAGGCAAGCACTATACCACTGAACCACAAATCCAGCCCCTCACATGTTCTTTTTTATATGTGGAAACTAAAACAAAACAAGACAAAGATGACCTGAAAATAGAAGAGGGACTATTAGGGTCTGTAAAGGGGTTCTTGCCTTCAGGAGAAAATATATTTTTCCCTTTAGGCCCCATTGTTGGATTACGTTACTTGCCATCCAAAAGACACACCTCTGTTCCCTTCACCTGGAAGATTATTTCCTGACCTTTTTGTACTGTTAGTTAATTTATAGTTCCCCTTTAAAAATTAGTCTCTAATTCATGATTTCTGTGAAGTTCTTGACACATTGTAAATTTCCCAGTCTGTCTTCCTCTATTTTATCATTTTAGTGTATATGATTAGCTAGTACAGGGAAGTAACCTGAGAGAGAAAAGATATGATAGAGTTCTTGGATAATTTGTGTTATTTAGAATGCCTTCTTTCTGTACTTGAAGAAAGTTCTGGTCTGAATGGAAAATGACATCTTGTAACCCACCTGCTTTGTACTTCTTTGGGTCTTATCAAGCTATGCATTGAGGATGTCTCAGAATTCTGGGATCGTGGGGTATAGTGAATGTTCTGTGTATATGGAGCAGCAACAATAGACACCTGTATTCTGCCTATATTCTTTGCCCATGCATGTGTACCTTTATCCTATTGGACTTCACATAAAAAAGTTCAAAAATAAATTTATGAAGAATTTTAAGACAGTAATAGCAGACAATTAAACCAAACGTGGGGCCCATCTAAGTGCAGGACGCTGTACAGCTCACATACGCATGAAGGTGGCTCTGAGACTAGCAAAAACATTTTTTAAAGGAAGAGTAATGATGGAGAGGATTTATTATGCAAATTTAAAAATAATACTGTTTGATAAAGATTTTGGCCTTGTCCACTACTGGTCTGAAGTTTGTCCTTGGTTCTGGGAGGTTCTGTTATATCTGATAGGAATGTCTGTGTTGAGGGTGAGAGTTAACACTCTGGTCTTGCAGGTGGGATGGCAATGCCAGAGATACCAACCGTGTGATTTAGTGTGGGGGCTTTTGGGTCACGTAGTATCAATCCATCTAGAGACTGAGTTCAATCACATAGGGAATCAGTCAATCAATCATGCCTAAATAACTACCAATAAAACTATGGATACTGATCTTTTCTGACTAGCAATATTCCATGCATATTCCTGGCATTGATGTCAGGACATTAGAGTGTCCTGTCTCCATGAAGAGGAAAATGAAAGTTTTACTTTTTTGTGGGGGGAGGAGGGTCATTGGGATTGAACCCAGGAGCACTTAACCATGGAGCCACATCCTTATCCCTTTTTTTAAAAAAAATAGCTCTTTGTAAGTTTTTTAAAATTTATTTTGATTCATTGTACACAAATGGGGTACAACAGTTGTTTCTCTGGTTGTACACGAAGTAAAGTCACGCCATTTGCGTAATCATACATGTACATAGGGTAATGATGTTTGTCTCATTCTGTTATTTTTCCTTCCCCCCACCCCTCCCCACCCCGCTTTTTCCTCTATACAATCCATCCTTCCTCCATTCCTGCCTCTCTCCCATTCCCATTATGTATCTTCATCCACTTATCAGACAGATCATTTGACCTTTGGTTTTTTGGCATTGGCTTATTTCACATAGCATGATATTCTCCACTTCCATCCATTTACCTGCAAATGCCATAATTTTATTATTCTTTATGGCTGAATAATACTCCATTGTGTATATATACCACAGTTTCTTTATCCATTCATCTATTTCAAGGGCATCTAGGTTGGTTCCATAATCTAGCTATTGTGAATTGAGTTGCTATAAACATTGATGTAGCTGCATCACTCTAGTATGCTGATTTTAAGTCCTTTGGGCGGTGGGATAACTGGGTCAAATGGTGGTTCCATTCCAAGTTTTCTAAGGAATCTCTGTACTGCTCTCCAGAGTGGCAGCACCAATTTGCAAACCCACCAACAATGTATGAGTGTACCTTTTTCCCCACATCCTCACCAACACCTGTTATGGCTTGTATTCATGATAATAGACATTGTATTGGGATGAGATGAAATCTTAGGGTCGTTTTGATTTTATTTCTCTTCTTACTAGAAATGATGAACACTTTTTCATATATCTGTTGATTGCTTGTAAATCTTTTGTGAAGTATCTGTTCATTTCCTTAGCCCATTTATTGATTGGATTATTTGTGTTCTTGGTGTAAAGTTTGTTGAGTTCTTTATACATTCTGGAGATTAGTGCTCTATCTGAAGTGTATGTGGCAAAGATTTTCTCACACTCTGTAGGCTCTCTCTTCACATTGTTGATTATTTCCTTTGCTGAGAAAAAGCTTTTTAGTTTGAATCTATCCCAATTATTGATTCCTTCTTTTATTTCTTGTGCTTTGAGAGTCATATTAAGGAGGTCTGGTACTCAGCTGACATGATGAAGATTTGGACCTACTTTTTCTTCTTTTAGGTGCAGGATCTGTTCTAATTCCTAGGTCCTTAATCCATTTTGGGTTGAGTTTTGTGTGCAGGCTGAGAGATAGGGGTTTAGTTTCATTTTGCTGCATATGGATTTCCAGTTTTCCCAGAACCTTTTGTTAAAGAGTCTATCATTTCTCTATTGTATGTTTTTGGCACCTTTGTCTAGTATGAGATAGCTGTATTTATGTGTCCTCTATTCTGTACCGTTGATCTACCTGTCTATTTTGGTGCCAATACCATGCTGTTTTTGTTACTATTGCTGTGTAGTGTAGTTTAAGGTCTGGTATTGTGTTACCCGCTGCTTCATTCTTCCTGCTAAGGATTGCTTTAGCTATTCTGGGTTTCTTATTCTTCCAAATGAATCATAATTGCTTGCTCTATTTCTATGAGATACACCACTGGGATTTTAATTGGAATTGCATTGAATTTGTATAGTCCTTTTGGTAGTATGGCCATTTTGACAATATTAATTCTGCCTATCCAAGAACATGGGAGATCATTCCATCTTCTAAGGTCTCCTTTAATTTCTTTTTTTAGTATTCTGTAGTTCTCATTGTAGAGGTCTTTCACCTCTTTTGTTAGACTGATTCTCAACTATTTTATTCTTTTGAGCCTATTGTGAATGGGGTAGTTTTCCTAATTTCTCTTTCAGAGGATTCATCACTTAGGAATAAAAATACATTAGATTGATGAGCATTGATTTTATATCCTGCTACTTTACTGAATTCATTTATGAGTTCCAGAAGTTTTCTGGTGGAATTTTTCAGCTCCTCTAAATATAGAATCATGTCATCAGCAAATAGGGATACTTTGAGTTCTTCTTTTCCTATTCATATTACTTTAATTTCTTTGGTCTGTCTAATTGCTCTGGCTATAGTTTCAAGGACAATCTTGAATAGAAGTGATGAAAGTGGGCATCCCTGCCTTGTTCCAGTTTTTAGGAGGAATGCTTTCAGTTTTTCTTCATTTAGAATGATGTTGGCCATGGGCTTAGCATAGATATCATTTAAAATGTTGAGGAATGTTCCTACTCTATTTTTTCTAGTATTTTGAGTATGAAGAGGTGCTGTATTTTATCCAATGCTTTTTCTGCATCTATTGAATTAATCATATGATTCTGTTGATGTGATGAATTACATTTATTGATTTCCGGATGTTGAACCAACCTTGCATCCTTGGGATGAAACCACTTGATCATGGTGCACTAACTTTTCAATATGTTTTTATATGCAATTGCTAAAATTTTGTTAAGAATTTTTGAATCTGTGTTCATTAGGGATGTTGGTCTGAAATTTTCTTTTTTTGATATGTCTTTGGTTTTGGTATCAGGGTGATATTAGCCTCATAGAATGAGTTTGAAGACTTCCATCCTCCTCTATTTCATGGAATACTTTGAGGAGTATTGGAATGATTTCTTCTTTGAAGGTCTTGTAGAACTAGGCTGAGAATCCATCTGGTCCCAGACTTTTCTTTGTTGGTAGGCTTTGGATGGCTTCTTCTATTTCATTGCTTGAAGTTGATCTATTTAAATTGTGTATGTCCTCCAGATTCAGTTTGGGTGGAATATATGTCTTTAGAAATTTGTTGATGTCTTTAAGATTTTCTATTTTGTTGGAGTACAGATCTTCAAAATAGTTTCTAATTATCTTCTGTGTTTCAGTAGTGTTCATTTTGATATTTTCTTTTTCTTCACAAATTTTAGTAATTTGCATTTTCTTTTTCCTCTTCATTAGTGTGGCTAAGGGTTTATCAATTTTGTTTATTTTTTCAAAGAACCGACTTTTGGTTTTGTCAATTTTTTGAATTGTTTCTTTAATTTCTATTTAATTGATTTCCCCTCTGATTTTAATTATTTCCTGTCTTCTACTAATTTTGGTGATGAACTTTTCCTCTTTTTCTAGGGCTTTGAACTGTAATGTGAGGTTGTTTATTTGTTCACTTTTCATTCTTTTATTGAATGCACTCCATGCAATGAATTTTCCTCTTAGCACTGCTTTCATAGTATCCCAGAGATTTTGATATGTTGTATCTTTGTTCTTGTTGACCTCTAAGAATTTTTTTTTATTTCCCCCCTAATGTCTTCTGTTATCCATGTATCACTCACTAGCATACTATTTAATCTCCAGGTGTTGGAGTAGTTTCTGTTTTTTATTTTATCATTGATTTCTAATTTAAATCCATTATGTTCTGATAGAATGCAAGGTAGTGTCTCTATCTTTTTGTATTTACCAATAGTAGCTTTGTGGCATAACATATGGTCTATTTTAGAGAAGGATCCATGAGCTGCTGAGAGGAAAGTGTATTTGCTTATTGATGGATGGAATATTCTATATATGTCTGTTAAGTCTAAATTAGCGATTGTATTATTGAGTTCTAAGGTTTCTTTGTTCAATTTTTGCTTGGAAGATCTGTCCAGTGGTTAGAGAGGTGTGTTAACGTCACCCAGTATTATTGTGTTTTTATCTGTTTGATTCCTGGAATTGAGAAGGATTTGATTGATGTACATGGATGTGCCATTGTTTGGGGCATAAATATTTATGATCGTATGTCTTCCTGATTTATGCTTCCCTTAAGCAGTATGAAATGTCCTTCTTTATCCCTTCTAAATAATTTTGGCTTGGAGTCTGCTTTATCTGAAATGAGGATGCTTTTTTACTGAGTCCATGTATGTGGTATGTTTTCCCCAACCTTTTACCTTTAGTCTATGGGTATCTTTTTCTATGAGATGAGTCTCTTGAAGGCAGCATATTATTGGGTCTTTCTTTTTAATCCAATCTGCCAGTCTGTGTCTTTTGATTGATGAGTTCAGGACATTAACATTCAGGGTTTATTGAGATACAATTTGTATTCTCAGTCATTTTGGCTTATTTTTGTTTTTTAACTTGACTTGGTTTCTCCTTTATTTGGCTATTACTTTAGGGAAGTTCCTCCCTATACTGACTTACATTGTTGTTTTTCATTTCTTCCTCATGAAATATTTTGCTAAGAATGTTCTATAGTGCAGATTTTCTATTTGTAAATTCTTTTAGCTTTTGTTTATCATGGAAGGATTTCATTTTGTCCTCAAATCTGAAGGTGAGTTTTGCTGGGTATTATATTCTTGGTTGGCATCCATGTTCTTTCAGAGCTTGAAATATATTGTTCCAGGCCCTTCTAGCTTTTTGCGTCTGGGTTGAGAAATCTGCTGATGTTTGTATTGGTTTTTCCCTAAATGTAATCTGATTTTTTTTTCTTTTGCAGTCTTTAAAATTCTGTCTTTATTTATTATTGTAGGTACTTTCAGTATAATGTGCCTTGGTGTGGATCTGTTGTAATTTTGTACATTTGGTGTCCTGTAAGCCTCTTGTATCTAATTTTCCATTTCTTTCTTCAGATTTGGGAAATTTTCTGATATTATTTCATTGGATAGATTATTCATTACTTTGATTTGTATCTTTGTGCCTTCCTTAATCCCAATAATTCTTAAATTTGGTCTTCTCATGATGTCCCATAATTCTTGTAGGTTTTGTTCATGATTTCGTACCATCTTCTGTGTTTGATCATGTCTTCCAAGTGATCTAGCCTGTTGATGATTCTTTCTATTGAGTTTGTAATTTGGTTTATTGTTTCCTTCATTTCTAGGATTTCTGTTTTTTTTTTTTCAGAATCTCTATCTCTTTATTGAAATGATCTTTTGCTTCCTGCATTTGTTCTTTTAACTGTTGAATGGTCTGATCATTTATTGCCTGCATTTACTCTCTTATCTCATCATTTGCTTCTCTGATCATTTTAATTATATAGATTCTGAATACCCTTTATGACATTTCTTCTACCATGCTATCATTGGATTCTATTGATGTAGCATCTAGGTTTCTTTGGGACAATTTCTTCCCTTGTTTTCTCATGTTGTTCATGTATCTTCCCCTCTAGGGTTGAGGATCCGAGGTATTAAGGTTTCCCCTCTATAGGCTTATAGTGTCCCTGCAGGTTTCCAATTTCTCACCTTGAAGTGAGAGATCAATATTTGTAGCACACCATACAACCAATATGCATCCTTAACTCAAATAGTCCCTTTTAAGATATTGACCATATTTTCTTAATAAACAGAGATTATGGCTTTGATTATTATCTACAACTTAGCCAATAGGATTGCAATAAGGACCACAATTTCCAATGGTGGACAAAGAGGATGGGAGGCATGTAGGATGTAACATTAATGAGAAAAGAAGTTTGTCTATTAAGGTACTATGTCATAGGGGTAGTGAAAGTGGAATTAAAAGAAATTGGTTGTTAGCTTGAGAAAAAGGAGAAAAAGTCTCTAAGGACACAGATAGATAAGAGGAAAATAGAGAGGGAGACAAAGATATTAATAAAAGAAAAGAAAAGTAGGAATAATAGTAGGTATAATAGGAATAATCATAATATTACTAATGAAAAAACTACAATGAAACTATACTGTTTGGACCTCCTAGTCTTCAGTAGCCTTATGCTTGGGAGGAACTTAATAATGTGGTATCCCAAGAAGGGTGCTGCCTTTAGGTACAGTCACCTCCCAGTGGGGTGTAATCCCTGCTAGTGGGCAGAGGCACCCCCACGTGTTGATTGATGGTCAACTGCAGCTCCAGTGCTAGACCACAGGCTGGGGCCAAACTGGGCTTGGCCTGGGTCTCTTGACTGGGCCTCCCCAGTGTAGCTAACCCTTTTTTTGAGACAAGTTCTTGTTAAGTTGCTTAGGATCTTGTCAAGTTGCTGAAGCTGTCTTTGAACTTCCAGTCCTCCTGCCTCAGCCTCCTGAGCTGCTGAGATTACAGCCATGAGCTACCATTCCTGGGTTTGAAGGTTTTACATTTGGAACACTTCCAGAAACTTCCCTTTGTGCTTCTTCCTTTGACTGATTTAGTCTGTACCCTTTCTGTTTTATGAACTATAACAATTAACACAATATCTTTGAGTGAATTTTATGAGTTACTGAAGGTGATTTTGGGAACCCCTCAAATCTTTAGCCAATGTCAGAACTGAGGGAAGTCTTGAGTTTTGCACTCTCAAATTTTTTAGTTTGACTTAATCCAGGTAAATACCATACAGGAATAATAATGAAAATGATACACTAATAAAATGTTGATACTAGCATAAATAAAAGATGCTGTGGATCAGTAAGTAGCATGATCTATAAAGTATAGAAATGGATTCAATTCTACATAAAAATTTAGTATATGACAAAATGGCATTTTAAAACAATGAGGATAGGAAGGGTCTTTTGAAAAACGATGCCATGACAATTGTCTTGCCTTTTAGGAATGTTTTATTACTTACACACAAAATTAATTCCATGTGGATTAAGAATGTAAATGTGAATAATAAAAATATAGGGAACTGTATAATCTGGTGATATAGATATTTCTAAGATTTTTAAAAAAAAATTTTGAAGAATGTTGAGATATTTGATGATTTTTAAATAAAGCAATATCTGATCACCAGAAAACATCCATAAACAGAAACAAAAGTCATATGAAAAACTGAGAAAAGACATAATTAGAATACATGACACAGGAAAATTTACCAAATTTAGTATTTTTAAAGCCCTTAAAAAAAGAACAATTAAAAAAACTTGAACCATGATCAAGTGGGGTTTATCCCAGGGATGCAAGGTTTGTTCAATACCTGAAAATCAATAAATGTAATTCATCACATAATAGACTTGAGGTTAGGAATCTTATGATTATTTCCATAGATGCAGAGAAAGCATTTGAAAAAATGTAACACCCCTTCATGCTTAAAGAAAATAGAAAAATTAGGGATGCAATAGAAAAAATAGGGATGGTGGGAACATACCTCAACATTGTAAAGGCTATTTATGCTAAGCCCACTGCCAACATCATTCTTAATGGAGAAAAACAGAAAGCATTCCCTTTTAAAACTGGAACAAGACAGGGATGCTCACTGTCACCACTTCCATTCAACATTGTGCTTGAAATACTAGCCAGAGCAATTAGACAGATGACAGATATTAAAGGAATATGAATAAGAAAAGAAGAACTCAAGCTGTCACTATTTGCCAATGACATGATTCTATATTTAGAGGATCCAAAAAACTCCACCAGGAAATTTCTAGGCCTAATTAATGAATTCAGCTAAATAGTAGGGTATAAAATAAACACACATAAATCTAATGCATTTATATACATAAGTAATGAATCATCTGAAAGTGGATTGAGGAAAACACCTCCATTTACAATAGCCTCAAAAAAAAAAAAACCAAAACTTCGGGATCAATCTAACAAAAGAGGTGAAAGACCTCTACAATGAAAACTACAGAACATTAAAGAAAGAAATTGAGGAAGACCTTAGAAGATGGAAAGATCTCCCATGTTCTTGGATAGGCAGAATTAATATAATCAAAATGGCCATACTTCCAAAGGTGTTATACAGATCTAATGCAATTCCAATAAAATTCCCAATGGCATTCCTCATAGAAATAGAGAAAGCAATCATGAAATTCATCTGGAAGAACAAAAGACCCAGAATAGCCAAAGCAATCCTGGGCAGGAAGAATGATGCAGGAGGTATCACAATACCATAACTTAAACTCTACTATAGAGCAATAGTAACAAAAATGGCATGGTATTGGCACCAAAATAGACAGGTAGACCAATGGTACAGAATAGAAGATGTAGAGACAAACCCGCATAAGTACAGTTATCTCATACTAAACAAAGGAGCCAAAAACATGTAATGGAGAAAAGATAGCCTCTTCAACAAATGGTGCTGGCAAATCTGGAAATCCATATGCAGTAAAATGAAATTAAACCCGTACCTCTTGCCCTGCACAAAACTCAACTCAAAATGGATCAAGGATCTAGGAATTAGACCTGAGACCCTTCACCAAATAGAAGAAAAAGTAGGCCAGGATCTTCATCATGTTGGCTTAGGACCAGACTTCCTTAACATGACACCCAGAGTGCTAGAAATAAAAGCAAGAATCGATAAATGGGACAAATTCAAACTAAAACCTTTTTCTCATTAAAGGAAACAATCAATAATGTGAAAAGAGAGCCTACAGAGTGGGAAAAAATCTTTTCCACACACACTTCAGACAGCACTGATTTCCAAAATTTATAAAGAACTTAAAAATCTTTACACCAAAAATACAAAGAACCCAATCAAAAAATAGGCTAAGGAACTGGGCAGACACTTCACAAAAGAAGATATACAGGTGATCAACAAATATATGAAAAAGTAATTAGAGAAATGCAAATTAAAACCACCATAAGATTTCATTTAATTCCAATTAGAATGGCTATCATCAGGACCATGAGCAATAATAAGTGTTGGCGAGGATGTGGGGAAAAAGGCACACTCATACATTGCTGATGGAGTTGCAAATTGGGTGCAGCTACTCTGGAAAGTAGTATGGAGATTCTCAAAATACTTGGAATGGACCCACCATTTGACCCAGCTATCCCTCTCCTCGGTTTATATCCAGATGACTGAAAATCAGCATACTAGAGTGACGCAGTTACATCAATGTTTATAGCAGCTCAATTCACAATGCCTAGGTTTTGGAATCAACGCAGATGTCCTTCAATATGTGAATGAATAAAAACACTGTGGTATACATACACAATGGAATACTTCTCAACCATAAAGAAGAATAGAGTCATGGCATTTGCTGGTAAATGGGTGGAGTTGGAGAATATCATGCTAAGTGAAATAAGTCAAGCCTAAAAACCCAAAGGCCAAAAGTTTTCTCTGATAAGTGGATCATGATGCATAATGGGGGGATGGGGAGGTGTGGTGGGGAGGGGAGAAGAGAAGAAAGGAAGAACTTTGGTTGGTGCAGAGGAAAGTGGGATTGGAGGGGAGTGGGGGAAGGAAAGATAGTAGACTGAGACAGACAATATTACCCTATGTATATGTAAGATTATTTTAATTGCGTGAATCTACATTGTGTACAACCATAGAAATGAAATGTTGTACCCCATTTGTGTACAAGAAAAAAAACTTGAGGAAAAACTGAGGGAATTTACAAAGTGTTCACACACACACCTCTCACAAATAGCCAATAAATACATATAAATAAGTTCAATCTGGAAATGCATATTAAAACAATTAGAAGATACTAATTTTTTCTTTGTCAAAGATATTTTAAATGATACTCAGTTTTGATAAGGATTCAGAAAAGTTAAATTTTCATACTGAAGTAGTAGGAGTGATAATTGGCATAGGTTTTCTGGAGGGCAATGTGGCAATATGTTTCAGAAGACCTTTTTTCTGTGTGTGGTGCTGGGGATTTGACACAGGGCCTTGAACATGCTAAATAAGTACTCTACCACAGAACTACACCCCTAGCCCGCAAATGACTTCAGAACATTTATGTCCCCTGATAAAAAAAATTATTCTTTGCAAATAATAATGATGTATTTGCCTATGAGGATATATATAGTAACAACTTTTTGGAAAGGTCTAACAAAATATCTAATAATATCAAATAGTTAAGAATGGATACCATAACTGAGAAATGATTGTTGAAGAATAATGTCATAGAAGAAGGATATCAACTTCCTATTCAGCAGAATAGGAACTTCTGATCTTCATTCCCTCACAGAAATACATATTCAACAAAATACCTTTATGAGAAGTCAGTCATGTAGTTAAAAAGTTACAGTGCTTCAAAATCAGCACAAGATCAAATTCAGCTGTAGTGAAATGTTATGAAGATAAATTTCACTTTATCTTCATTAGCTCTTTGCCCAAACCAGCACAGGTCAGGGACCCTAACATTATGGCTAGTGGAGGGATTGTGGGGAGAATGCCTGATGTCCTTGCCCTTTCAGTGGGCTCTATATGGAACTGCATTACCCCAAACAAAGTGCTGAAAGGATTATCTTATCCCAGATACCTGGGGAAGCCCAGGAAAGTAGGCACTTTACTGTGAATGGAATGGCTCTATGAGCTTTGGAGAAGGTGTAGAACTGAGACCTCTCCTCTGGAAGGAAGTAAGGAGCAGAGTGTGGCTCCAACATTCTGGACATTTCAGAGTGCTTCCCAAGGGCCTGATTTTTGCTCTGTATCCCACAGAGTGCCAGAGAAACTGGAATTGTTCAGATGAATGAGGAAGCTGCAGTTGGCATGGCGAGGCAAGATCAGAATAATGCAGGTAACTGAGGCTTCTCTCTCAGGAGACAAGCAGCAGGGTGGAGCATGCCCCCAACTTGTGCTGATGGAGGATCCAGTTTCTATCTTGCCCCACACGGTGCTGGTATAATGGACATCATTAAATACCAGGTAGAGCAAGATATTATGGATTTCTGGGGGAAAAAAGACTGAATTCCTAGAGCAGCTAGGGACAAATGCCCAGAATCTCTAGGCACATTGACTGGGTGAAGATATTTCTTAGTGAAATCCATTCTGTAAAGACTGGGAGATGGGGCTATTTCTTTAGATGTGTAGATAACAGTGCAAAACTCCAAGGAACATAAAGAATCAGGAGAACATGACACAACCAAAAGAACACAATAATCTTCGATTATCAATCCTAGGGCAAAAGAAAAATCTATGAACTACATGGCAAAGAATTACAATGATTTTAAAGAAATTCAGTAAGTTGTAAAACAACAAATACAACTAAACAAAATCAAGAATATGATAGGTGAACAAAATGAAAATATGAATAAGAGATAGAAATGATAATAAAGAAGAATCAAAAAGAAATTCTGAAACTGAAGAATACAATAACAACTAAAAAATAACTGGAGGGGCTCAACGGCAGAATCAAGCAGAGGAAAGAATATGATTCAGATTGTCAAAAGTCAAGGATAAAGAGAATTTTAAAAGCAGCAATGGGAATCCATTAGAAACAAGGGACCCTCCATAAGACTATCAGCAGTTTTCATAGAAGAAACCTGCAAGTAAAAGAGATGATCTATTCAAAGTATTGAGAGAAAACAACCTGCCAGGCAAAAAACTTTACCCAGCAAAACTGCACTTCAGAAACAAAGGAGAAATGAAGACCTTCCCATACAGACAAAAGCTGAAGTTCACCACCACTAGACCTGACATACAAGAAATGTTAAAGGGAATTCTTCAAGTTAAAATGAAAGGACACTAAAGAGCAATGTGAAAGCATATGAAAGATAAAAGTCAAGAGTACCTATGTAGACAAATGCTGAAAACTATAATAATTAATGTAATTGTATTATGTCAGTCACTTTAGCTTTAATATAAAAGTAAAAAGACAAGTATTTTAAAAATAACTAAATACAAAACTTTGTTAATCAATACACAATATAAGATAATATAAAGTATGATAAAAATGTGTAAGACGAGAGGGAAAAATGTAGTTTTTGTAGTTTCTGTATGCAATTAAAGGCTATCAGCTTACAATAGACTGTTATAATTGTAAGATGGTTTATCGAGGCATGTGACTACAAACAAAATATCTATGAGAGATGCACACACTACACACACATACCCACACAGAGAAATCAAAGCATTTCAGTATAAAAATCAGCACATCACAGGAAGACAGCAAGAAAGGAAATAAGAGACAAAAGAACTATAAGACAGAAAACAACAAAACAGCAAGTAGTAAGTTCTTACCTATCAATAATTACTTTATGTAAATGGATTAACATCTTTAATGAAAAATGGCTAGATGAACAACACAGGCATCAACGAAAAATGAGATCCAATTATATGCTGACTACAACAGACTCATTTGAATAAGAGACATATTTAGGCTAAAAGAGAAAGGATGGAAAAAGATATTCCTTTTGAATGGTAATCAGAAGAGGGCAGGGATAGCTATCCTTATATCAGAAAAAGTAGACTAAGTAAAATACTGTCACAAGAGACAAAGTCATTATATAATGATAAAAGGGACC
This sequence comes from Glaucomys volans, assembly GCA_020662805.1. Taxonomy (NCBI): domain Eukaryota; kingdom Metazoa; phylum Chordata; class Mammalia; order Rodentia; family Sciuridae; genus Glaucomys; species Glaucomys volans. The sequence goes on from JAJEJO010052498.1 coordinate 34,966, forward strand.
ATTTATCATAAGCTATAACAATTACATTTGCATCCAACATCAGAGCTCCTAAACATAAAAAGCAAATGTTGATGTATCTGAAAGGAGAAATAGACTGCAATGCAATAATAGTATGTGACTTTGATACCTCATTTTCAATAATATCTAGAATATACAGACAAAAAAATCAATAAGGAAACAATGGACTTAATCATATAGACCAACAGACCTAATATATATATATTTATATATATATATACACACATATATATAAATATGTATATTTATATACTTTTATATGTGTGTGTATATATATATATATATGCACACACATATATATTTCCACCTAGCAACAGCAGAATACACATTCTTCTCAAGTGCACATGAGCCATTTTCTAGAATAGATAATATATTTGGCCACAAGACAAGTCTTAACAAATTCAGGAAGACTGAAATCATACCAAGTGTCTTTTTTAACCACAGTGGAATGAAACTAGGAATCATTAACAGAAGGAAAACTGGAAATTCTCAAATATGTGAATTTCCTTTGACAGCTCCTATTCATCCTCATCCTCAAGATTAAATTTAGGAGAGAGCTTCTATGGGGTATTTGTCTTCATGTTCCAGGCCTGTACTGTGTGTTTCCTTAGCCTTCCCTTCTGGAGGAGGTTCTGGATATCAGCACAACCCCTGAACACATTTTTTTTAGAATGTAAAATATTTGAAGGCAGGAACTGAGATTATCAGTTTTGTAGTCACTGTGCGTCACAAGTGAATGATGCTTGATTTGGTGAATGTTTGCCGAAGAAAAGAATCATTCTTATTGTTAAATACCACATTCCTATGTAAGAACTTTCAAGTTCGACTTCATCTTATCTCTTTTGAAATATTCTACCATTATTCCAAACTCAAGATTAATGCCTAAGAGGGCCTAGCAGTTTCTTTAAACACATCAATCAACTTAGAGTAAAGAGTGTTAGGCCTTTGGTGAGCTGACAAGTCCCTCTAAAGGCAAATTTTAAAATAAAAAAAATTTTTAAGTGTGTTAAGGAGGGGGAGCACTGTAGTGCATGCCTGTATTCCAGTGACTCTGGAGGCTGAGGTGGGAGGATTGCAAGTTCAAGGCCAGGCTCAGTAATCTAGTGAAGCCCTAAGCATCCTAAAGGGATCTTGTCGCAAAATTTAAAAAATACATATATATAAAAAGGGCTGGGAGTGTGGCTAAGTGGTTAAGCAACCCTGGGTTTAATCCCTGGTACAGAAAAAAAAAAAAAAAGAAAGAAAGAAAGAAAGAAAAAGGGAGTGTGGTATAAACCCCACATGATATATAAAATTAACCATCTTAACACTTTGAAGTTTTAAATTTAGTAGAATTGAGTGTGTTCACATTCTTGTACAGCAGATATCCAGAGCCTTTTCGTTTTGCAAAACTGAAATGATGGTTAAACTATTCTGTATTTCCCTTTTCCCATCAATCCATGGCAATCAGTATTTTACTTCTACTTTCTGTGAGACTATTTTAAATACCTCATATGAGTGGAATTAGACAATGTTTGTCTTATTATGACTGGCTCAATGCACTCATTATAATGTTCTCAAGCTTCATTCATGTGACCAGATTTCCTTCTTTTTAAAGGGTGCATAATATTCTGGATACATATATAATACATTTTGGTCATCCATTGATCTGGATATGAACATTTGGGTAGCTTCCACCTCTTGCCTATTGTGAATGCTGTTGCAATGCACATGGTGCTTGCAAATGTTTCTTTGATATTCTGTTTTGAATTCTTTGGGGAAGAAAGTGGTTTTTAAAAACCTTCTGCCAGTCAAACAAAATATAGCTTCTAGCTAGAGTCAAACGGTAAGCTGCCAAGTTGCCCTCCTTGTTATTTTTTACTTATTTTTCTAATCTGGGACAATGGAAAGCCGATGACTGACCTGACAAAGAAGAGAAGGCTCTGAGCAGCGTCTAGTAAGATGAGAAGAAGTTATTCAAATGAAGATGTGTAAGGGAAGTTTATTCTGGGCAGAATGACAGTATTAAGAAGAAACTGTGGGGGAAGATGGATGCCTGGAGATTCCTGAATTTGGGTTGGCAGGGATAACAGCAATGAGAGGCAAGAGGGTGCTACTGTCTTGGAAGGTAATTATCTTCAATGCTACATGTCTTTGAAATTTGAGGGTATCATCACTCAGATTCCTAGGCTAAAGGACTCTTCGGGTAAGGTGAAGGTGTTAGCAGGCATGGAAGCTCCCAAAGAGCAAGCAGAGAGAACAGTAGACAGAAACAACAGCAGCAAGTGACTGTGGATAAAATCATCAGATAGAGTTTCACATAGATATGAGGCATTAATCTGCATTTGGAGGTGGGGAGAAGGGGTAATGTGGTCTCCAGGGGGCAGTACTCAGAGGAACATTCGTGCCCCAAGCAGAGTTCTGGTGAATGGAGCTTCAACTGATCTTGTCTTGCAGAGATGCCCACTCTCCACAAAGGACAGAGAGACACCAGTCTGCCTTGATGGCATCTGCAGGTAGGGAACAGGGGCCATCAGAGTGGAAAAATGGGTTCATCAGGGTCTGGTGTGTGAGGGTCAAGATGGCAGGTGTTGGTTTGGAGTTATCTTGGGGCATCCTCAGGGGGAAACAGGCCTCCCAAACAAAATTTAGTTCAGATGCCAAGACTGATGATGCCACACATTCACAATAGGGTGTATATAAGTCTATTCACACTATGAGACTTTCTGGGTGAGTAGGGTAGGCTCCCAGAGAGGCCTAAAAATGCCCTGAGAATTCAGGGAGGGGTGGATGGTCTGGGGTTTTATAATGATTAGGGAGTAGGGTTTAGGTGAGTGCTCCCTCACACTGACCAAGGTTTGCATGGGCTGAATGTCACATCAGGGCCAAAGGAGGGTACGCCCAAACTTTCTTGTTGGCCTGTTCAGATGTGGACCACAAAGGGAAGGGGGAGGCACAGGACATGAAAGCTGTCAGCCATCATGCAGCAAATGCAGACCTGACTTTATCACAGAAGACTAGAGTGTATTAGTGAGCCTGAACTTTGACAGAGTGAAAAGCATAGGGCTGCCTATTGGACACCCAGAGGAAGCCAGTAACCTGGGACTTCTGAGGCCACGACTGTAGAGCTGCTGGGAAATTTTGGAGTGTTTGTAATTTTCTGTGCTTCTCATTTATATTATTTCTAGTCTGTTTCCTGTTTGGATTATCAAAAGCATTTTATATAACAAGAAGGACCAGTAATATTGTCAGCTGGGGTAGCGTGCGTGTCCATCTGTGTATGTGTGTGTTTGGATTTTAGGTACAGCTGAGTGCTAACTCAGTAGCTATTCTACCCCTTTTTATTTTTTATTTATTTATTTATTTTTGGTGTCATCCTGTACGGTAGAGGCTGGCAAACTGGTGACCACATTTCCCCAACTCTCCTGGGTGAATTTATTATGCACACTCTGATTTTAGCCTAGAAAGTAGAAGTGAAACAGAAGCCCCCTCCCTCCCAATTTTTTACTTTTTCTGCTGGTGAATAAGCTCTTGGACCATTTCCAAAATCTTGAGGTTTCTCTGAAGTGGTCTAGTATCCAGCCACCCGTTTTATGGGTGTTGAGAGGCAGTGGTGGTGTGGCAGTGGTAGCTTCCTGGTCCTGACATTCTGATTGCAGGGTCACAGCTATTCCTGTAGTTTCATGAGCTCAGCAGTTGGCGGTGTTGGCCAATGGACTGCTCACCGTCTTGTCTGCAGCAGAGCCAGTAGCTTGCCTGGACAGCAGTTCTGCACTGCTCTGGGACCATTCTTGCAGCCACTATCTAAGGCCAGTTCTCCTTATGTAATCACTCAGTGCTTAATATAACTATCCAGGATTCTATATCCTGCCTTGAACTCCTACTGTGTGTCTTAGTGTGGGGACAAGAAATTGGGGACATGATACTCAAATCCAAACCCTGTTTGGAGACCGAGGAATTTATGGACCCCACAGGTGAGAGGGAATGGTGGCTTCTAAGAAAAGGTCATTTGGGACCTGAGAAAATCTTCTGGGTCTGGGTGGTGAGGGGGAAAAGCCAATGGGGTTCCCAGAAACCCTCCCTCTGACTGTACTAATTGTGGGGCTGCAAAAGAAGATAAATGGTCTTTGGTGAGTTTCTTGAATCAGTTGATAAAGGTGCTCAGTATTTTATTTATTGTCTTGTGTATTCATTGTTTTGCTTCTAAATTTCTGGAAGCTTATTCTAAAGTTGTTTTTTTTTTTAACATTCTTATGTACTTAGAGTACTTGAAAAAAATCTTGTTTTTTTTTTTTCTTTCCTTTTTTCTATGACAGAGAAGAAGTAACTTGAGTATGGTCTTCTTTCAAATTTGTACACCTATCCCTGAATTTAGTAGAACAAAAATAAAATTTGCCTAAGGAAAATATACTGATAATTTTTAAGACTAAAAGTTACCTTGATGCTTTCATACTGAGCTACCGTGCTAGGGAGGAAGCAATTCCTTGATTCAATTTAGCAAATACTTCTGGTTACATTATGCTCCGCGACTTCCCTGGCCTCTGGCAACTCTTCCTCCACTCCACCTTAGCCAACCATTCTCAGGACACACCTTGCAGCTTGTCATTACCTGGAACTGCACTACCTCTGCAGTATTTGTGTCAGACACGTCATTTCTGATTCCAAACTCCTTCTAGCATATGGCTGTGCTAGGAAGGCTATTTCAGTGAGAAAGTAGACATTTTTAGTCGGGAATTTCCTCAACTATTTTAGTTAAATGAGTGGACTTGTTTTTACTCACAACCTCTTCCACTTGCTTTACTCAGTTTTAGAAGTTCATCATTTAAAAAAACACATCTATTTTGGGATATAATTTACATACCACACAATTCACACCCCCCTTTTTGTGGTGAGGGGAATTGAACCCAGGGCCTTGTGCATGTGAGGCAAACACTACTCTACTGAGCTGTGACTCCAGCCCTAATTCACCCTTTAAAAGAACATGATTCAGTGGTTTTTAGTATGTTCAGAGTTGTGTAGCCATCACCACAGTGAATTTTAGAACCATGAAAAGAAACTCCTAAGCCATCCCACTCCAGCCCCTCATGGCCCCCAACCCCAGGAAAACACAAATCTCTGTCTTTACAGACCTGCCTGTTCTGGGCAATTCATGTAAGGAAATCCTCCATGTGGCCTTCTGTGACTGACTTCTCTCACATAGCATCGTTTTCTATTAGTGCATCATTATACAGGGTAGTGAGTTCTGTCGTGGCATATTTGTACTCACACATTACTTTGTTCCATACCTCAGCCCCTTCACCTGCCCTTCCCTCATCCTTCCCCCATCCCCTTTCTCTACTTTATGTCTGTTCCTTCCATTTTCATGAGATTCCTTTTTCTCCCTTTTTTCTCTCACTTCCCCATATCAGAGAAAGTGTATAAGCCTTTACTTTCTTAGTCTGGTTTATTTCACTTAAGATGATGTAAATTACATAGCTTCATTCTTCTTTATGACTGAAGGAAACTCCATTCAGTCATACAT
>JAJEJO010052500.1:0-21949 GCA_020662805.1 Glaucomys volans
TATCAGCCTTCTGAACTCCAGAGCTATAATAGAATACATTTTTGTTGTTTTGAGCCATTAAATTTATGATAACTTGTTATAGCAGCAGTAAGAAACACATACATCTTCAATGTCTGAGGCTCTTGGAAACTGTGAGGGGGAAGTCAGTAAGAATTCTCATCTTAGCATTCCCTCATTTACATAGATTCTTACTTGTCACAGCAGCACCTTCAATCAAAGACTAGCTTTTGGTAAAGGAGACATAGGCAGGTAGAAAAAGAACTGAATTCGGAGTCCAGGATTGGCTCTATTACATAGAATATGTGTGATATTGAATATGTGACTTAGTCTCTTAGAGCCTCAATTTCCTCCTTTTAAGAAGGTAAAATACCCTTTTATAGATTTCTTGTGAGCAATCAATTAGAGAGCATATTTACTGACACTCAGGACCACAGAGCTACTTATTTATTTATTTATTTATTTATTTATTGGTACTGGGGATTGAACCCAGGGTCACTCCACCACTGAGCCACATCCCCAGCCCTATTTTGTATTTTATTTAGAGACAGGGTCTCACTGAGTTGCTTAGGGCCTCGCTAAGTTGCTGAGGCTGGCTTTGAACTCGTGATCCTCCTGCCTCAGCCTCCCAAGTGCTGGGATTACAGGCGTGCGCCACCGCGCCCGGCCATAGAGCTACTTATAGTAGTTAGTGCCATCTGTGTTGGTTCAGGACTCACCTCCTCCATGAGGTCTTCCTTGATTTCCCCAGTTCTCCTTGTTCTACATCTTTTACTCTATCATTTCAACATGCGGTCTTTGATTTTTACTTTTCTAACCAATGTGATGCCTAGACAATGTACTGCAGAGCAATTCAGGATACCTGGCTCTGTCTAAGATGTATGAACTCACGCCAGTCCTTGACCTTCTCTGGTCTTGTATTTTTTTTCTTCAGTACTAGGAATAAAACCCAGGGCCTTGCTTATGCTAGGCAAACACTCTACCACTGAGCTACACCCCCAATTCTTGGTCTCAGTTTTGTTGTCATTCAGATAAGAAAGTTAGACCTTCAGAAGGGTCCATTACAGCTCTGATATCTGTGACACTACAAAGGTGATCATGAATGGCAAACCCAGGTATCTGTGTGACTTTGCATGTGTGTGGCCTCTTCCTCCTTGATTCGGTTACAATGTACCCACCGAAAGACCTTGTCTTCCAGCTTCTGCATACAGCAGTGGTCCAGCCAGGTGGCTTTTCCTGGGTACAGAGTGGAAGTATTTGGGGTTTAAACTCCTCAAGAATCAACCTTAGTGGCTCCGTATCTGGGGGCTGTGGCTTGAATAGCTTTGGGGAGATTGCCCTACCCCACATCTTAAGATAAGGTGACTAACTAGTTTCTCTGACTGTCCCCAGCCCTCCAGGAAGATTGGGGATAATCTGATTTAATGCCATCTGAGATTTCAGATTTTAGGGCTCTGGAGCTGTCATTATTGGGAGCCAGGGCATAATTAGGGTCAGCAGAATAGACTCAGGTACATGCAGGACATGTTTTCTACCCCTGTTCCCATCAAATAACTATCTCCTTTGTTGAGATCATAAAGGTTCCCAGACTCCTCTGATTCATTTGTCTGTATATTACAGGGTGGTGGGTCTGATAAAGCTGAAAAGTGCAGAATGTGGCTCATCCTGTTCCATGCGGAGCAGGTGCCTCTGGAGAGCTTACCTAGCTTGTGAATTCCTGGGGGGAATCCACCATTCCTCTCCCTTCCCTTCTCTTTGTGTCACCTCCACAGGGAGTCTGAGTCAGAACCATGGGAGGAGCTGTGGATCATAGGCTCCTGGGGCCAGGGGGATTTAAGAGGCCACCTGATTCCACTTCCTTGTTTCAATCCCAGCACGTGCACAGAACTGTCTATCAGCTGCATTTTTTCTAGGCAAGGAGAATGAGGTACCAAAGTGCTGAGGCCTTGTTCAAGGTCATGTGGTGAGCTTGTGTCTGGTCTGGACAATGGAACATGGAAAAAGCATTCAGGGCATCACTGAATTGGAGATTCTTTCTGAGTTTCAAAAAGACCAAGATATAGACCAGCCCGTGGTCCTTAACAGTTTTGGGAACATGATAAGATACACATATGTACATGTCTTACCTTCAGGGGCCAGGGACCCCAGGTTAAGGACCACTGATACAGGCAATGGGGAGAAATAACGTTTCCAAATGGCTTAGGTTTGCTGTTGGTCTTCAACCATTTCCCTTTTGAGTCTAGGTTCTGAATCATCTTGTCTTAAATCTGGGTTAGAAATCTTAGACTCTTTCGACAATGAACTCACTTGTGACTTTGGTTCTTTCCCTCTCTGGATCTTAGTTTCCTCACTTAGTCACTGAGTGTCCTAAATCACGCCACATGTCACTCTGATGTTCAGTGATACCGCAGTCTCCCTCTGGCTCCTACTGTGAGCCCAACTTGGGAATGAAGTGGAGGGAAGGTCTTCCAGTTCTATTTGCCTTCCAAGATATCTGTCGTTCCTTCCTGTAACTTTCTCTTCCTCCAAGCTGTTGCTTCCCAGAGCAGAAGGCAAACAGTTCTTGCTAAGGTAGATGGGACGGGACTGCATGTGCCGAACCAGGCATTCAAGTGTTGTTGGCCCCGTGGTTTTCTAAGCTCAGTCACCCATGCAAAAATTGTTTCACATCATCACTCCACTTTCACCCCATGATGGGACTTCTGTTTCATCCTTCAGGTGAAGATGCTGAGACCCTTTCCTCCCACAGAGGCTAAACAACTTTCCCAGGCTACACAGTTGGTTAGTGCAGAGCTAACTGATATCTATGTGATGTCAAGCTATTTTCCTTTAACAACGCTGCCTTCTGAGGTGGGAGACTGCTCTGAGGAAGCCTGCATATCCCTGGAGAGGCCAGGCAGGAGGAGCATCTTGTAGCCTAAGGAGAAAGTGGTCAAGGACAGGTTGGGACCAAGACTAGAGCTGCCTTTATTTCAGCCTCAGGCCCCCCATATTCAGTTCCTTCCCCTCTCTTCCTACTGCCAAATTCTAAGGATGACTGTGTAGCGAGGTTAGGGAGCACAGTGGACAGAAGCTTAGTTCAGAGCAACTTGCTCTTTTTTGGAAAGATGCCCCAGTGCCACTGAGAACCTACTCCTCTATTCTTATTGAGTGTCTGCTACATGTGCCTGGCTGTCATCTCAGGGAGGTTAAGTTCTAGTGAGAGAATCAGATTATAAACGAATGACCAGAATACGGTATGATAAGCATCCCAGGGAAAGAAGGCATGAATGCTCTAAGAGTACAGACGGACATCTCCTGGGGTGGGGGGTGGAGAAGATCCTTGGAGCAAGTGACTCCTGAATTGAGTTAAAGGATGAGGATTTGCTCAGCTGGATCATTTAGAGGAGGGCTCAGTGAAGAAAGAATTGGAGAAGAAGCAAATACAAAGTCATGAAGGCCAGAGACACTGCTGTGTGTCTGATATGCCAGCAGTTACTTGCTCCTGGGCTGCAAAGTTCTAGAAGGAGATGGAGAAAGGGTGAGATAAGGCTATGGAAGGAGGCTGGTGCCATATCCTGAAGACTTTTGTATGACTGGTTAAGTCATTTGAGTGGCTCTATAGGCAAAGGGGAGCCTCCTTAAGAATTTAAGCAGGAGAGTGTCATGTTTAATTTTGAGTTTTTAGTGATGGTTCTTAGCTGGACTCAATTGGAGCTAGAGCTGGAGGAAGGTGAGCACTGAAAGCCCAGTAAGAGGTTCCAGTGGTGTGGGTGAGAGATGATCAGGGCATTTCTGGTGGGAAAAGCCATAGATCCTCTGTCTGAGTAGAATTCCTTTGAGCCCAGGAGAGAGCACATGGCTCAGGAAGTGAGAGGAGAATGTAGGTTTCATGCATCTGGAAGACATCCTGGCCTGTATTTTACCATCAGTTCAAATCTTAGCCTTTCTGTGTTTGGCAAATGACTTTACCATATTTACTGATTTTTTTTTTTTTTTTGTGGTTGAGCATCAACAGCTGTGCATAGAAGCAGTTATGACTTATCATCAATAAAGTCTTCCAGAATATGCCTTTGCTCGTGTCTCTGAGCTGGAATCTTTGGTCATGTGGAACCACGGCAGGAAAGCGAGGGGCTGGTTTGGTAATGACACACATCTTGCCATCTCCTCAGTTGCCATTCACACGTGGAAGTGGCATATGTTACTAAGGTCCCTTTCAGCTTCAAAGCAAGACGTTCTTGTGACTCTGTGCCCAGCACTATTAGAGCCTTGACTCAGCTCACAGTCAGTTGCCTCCAGCTGTCCTGGTTTGTAGAAGCCCTCTTATCAAGGCCAGCTATATTCTTCCTGATTCTTGAGAAACGGTTCAGGGGAATCTGTGGTGGTGTCTCCTTTTGGGACTGTCTTGATGGACCTTCACAACTCTTTTGCCAAGCAAGGAGGGGTTTGGTCCTGCCCCACCTCATTATCTGTGCACCATCAGGTTGGTGCCGAACAGATTCTGGTGATGTCACTCTTCAGGTGTTGCTTATTTATACAACCTCTACCGTTTGAGGCAGAGCCCTGGTGATCGCCGCTGGGGCTTGGAGTAATTATAGCATTCTGTGGAGAGGTGGTATTCTCATCACCTTCTAGCCATCTTCCCCAGAATTGCCTTTGATCCAGTTCTTTGTTGGGAAAGTAGCCATTAAAAGATGTCTATCTTCTGTTTCATTTACATGGGAGAAATAAGAACTAAATTGGCGAAGAGTGCTTTCATGTTCTTAGAGCTGGCTTCCTCCCAGTCTGTGCCCAAACTTCTCAGAGAGACCTGGAAGGCCACAGCCTCTGACCCATGTTCTCATGGAACCACCTTGAGAGCTGGGTCTGAGCTCCTATGCCAGGAAGGAAGGCAGCCAAGGCGAGATGCCTTTCCCATGGTGCATGCTCCCTACACGTTCTTCTTCCCCAAGTCTTTCTGAGACTCTTGGGGGTCCCCTCTGGATGTATTCATGAGCCATTATTTTATTATTATTTTCTGTTTTCTGTTAGAAAACAAATAAAAGCATATTACGAAAATCGAGGAACCAGTGAAAATAAAAACCCTTGTCACCTATAACCCTATTGTCCTAAAATAATGAGAACATTCACAAATTTCCTTGTTATTATTGACAGGAGCTTCTGGCTAATATATGCTATATGCTGCATGTTCAATGGAGGTCTTACTTTTTTCTCTTTTAGAACATTTTAACAACTGTGAAATATTCCATTATATAAGGGGTCCAAGTTTATTTAATCAAACCCCGATATTTAAATTCTTTCTAAGTTACTTGATGATGATCACCTTTTAAAATATAGTTCCCCCACATTTTGAAATTATTATTTTTGCCTAGCTTTGATGAAGTGGGAACCAAAGACTAGATTGTTGTATGCTTTTAATATATACTCCTATATTTGCCAAATTGTTTCCTAAAAGGATTTTTTTTTTCTTCTGGCACTGGGAATGGAACCCAGGGGTACTTTGCCAGTGAGCCACAGCTCCAACCCTTTTTATTTTTTAATTTGAGACAGGGTCTCTCTAAATTGCAGAAGCCAACCTTGAACTTGAGATCTTTCTGCCTCAGCCTCCTGAGTTGCTGGGATTACAGCCATGGGCCACACTCTGCTTGATGGTTTTTTAAAAGGATTTTTTTTACATGGCAGTCAACAGTGGCCCTCTTTTTAAACACTGGGATTATTATTTAAAAGTAATAGATGCTAAAGGATGTCACATTATTATAATCTCTCTGCCTCCTCCTTTCTTTTTTCCCCTCTACCATTCCTCCCTTGCCCTCTTCTTTTCGATTGCCTTTGAGGTAGGTGTGCACAGTCCCTAAGGCCCTAACCCAGGTGTCCAGAGGTCCCCAACATCCAGCAGACACCTACCTCTCTGTGTGGCTCTGAAGTCTGGGGACTCCAGCCCCCATCTGTGCCAGCATCTGAAGCCCTTCATGTTAGAGAAAGCAACTAGTAGTTTTCACATCTAGAAAACAAGGGGAAGCATTTTAAAGACCTTGTCTAGTTTTCTTGTTCTAAAAGTTGACCTCGGCAACTCACTGATTTCATGACCTTGGTCAAGAGGGGGTCCCTGGTATCTTTTTCTTATGCACAATTTGGACTATCTGTCCTTGGCACACTTGGTGCCATCCTGAACCATCTTCCAAAGGTCCATTCTTCACAGAAGGATGGAGAGCTGTTGATGTGTCATGATTCCATGGAGAACCACCGGGCTCTTTCATCACCTCTTATGACAGCAGAGAATCCTAAAACTTTTTCTTTTTAAATACTGTGGGCTATAGTAATTCGCAGCTGGTTTTATCTGGGTAGCAAAGCCCTGTCATCTGCTTGGTCACAGGGGTGGGCTCATGACCTTCTAGGTGATCAGGTTCCTTTCCTGGAAATAATAGGAGCATCCTTGTGTTTGGTTTGTCCTCAAGTTGGGTCTGCAGCTGGTCAAGGACCTTACCATAGGAGGGGGTAGATGATGGGCAACTAGATGATGATGGGGAACACCTGAGGAAGAAGAGGGGACTGAAATTATAGGGTGAATCCACTCACCCAGGCTCTGAAGTGCTGGTTTCTGCAGTTCTCTCACTTTACATTCTATTCCCATATAATACCCAGTAGTATGAATGAATAAATTCCCTTTTGTGAATTATGCCAATTTGGCATGGACTTTAACTCCTTATAATCCCTACTAACATGGCAGCTGTGAGTGCCTTCCCTGTTCATCCCTAATTGTGGTTGACCCAGATGTAAAACTCTTTGTATGTAAGTTTTTATTTTGAAATATTACAGATTCACAGAAAGTTGCAAATATAGAGGTCCCATGTACCCTTCACTGAAATTCTTTCAATAGTAACACATTACATAAATATAGCTCAGTACCAAAACTGGATAACTGACACAACTTCTTTTCTTTTTTTTAAAGATTCTCTATTTGTGTGTATATAGGGGTGCATTAGAACATGACCATTGTGCTCAGGAGACTCACAGCCTAACCATGAAGAGGAGAACAGAGAATTTAAGTTCAGGTGTGATGAGTGTTACACGTGGGCATGTGTTGGGCACTTCCTTCACCTGGCACCCGATAACCCAGGCACTCAGCATTTATTCACACCTAAGCCTCACAGCAATGCTATAACAATTGCACTATTAGCAGCATTGTTTCTTTTGCAGAGAGAAGGAAAGTGAGACACAGAGAAGTTAAGCAACTTGAGTAGGGTTGCGAAGTTGATGGGAAGCAGAGCTAGAGGGTAGAGCCAGGCAGCCTGTACCAGAGACCTTCTGCCTAAGCACCCACTTATGGGTGCTTAAGACCTTTCATGGCATAAGCCTATGCCATGGAACCAACAGCAGAAGTGGTACAATGTCTTTTCCTGAGCCTTCCTGGACATTTTGCCAGCATCCTACTCCTCTTTCCCTTTCTACCTCTCTTTCTTGCTTCCTGGGGTTACATACCTTACCAGCTGCTGCCATGTGTATGTATCTCCCACTCTTTGCTCTAATAGGAGCAGGTGTTCCCTGGGTACCCCCTTCAGAAGAGGCACCTCTCTCTAAGCAGCAGATGGGTTGGTGGGGGAGTGGGGACAAAGAGGAAGCTGGTCCTTGAAGGTTGTATGACAGCGGAGGTCTGGGGTTTGGCCTCATTCCCCAGGGATTGCCTCTTGGCAGCTCAGTGTTCTAAAACACAGCAACATAAACTTAAGTCCACCCAAACACCAGAAGTCTCGCACAGCAGAGGAACATGTTTACTGGTCACTTCATCACTTCATGGTTTCAGGTCCAGCCCAGAGCGTTGTACATGGTGATGGTGGTGGTGGTGGTGGTGGTGGTGGTGGTATTTGTTAAGCCCACGGTGCCTCACTCTGGAGGTGGGCAAGGAGGCGGGCAAGGAGGCGGGCACTTGGGAGGGCAGGGCTTGACACAGGGCTTGGGGGGACATGGCACAGGGCACGGCGGGGGGCATGGTGGAGGACATGGGCATGGTGGAGGACATGGGCATGGCGGGGGACATGAGCACTTTGGTGGACACTTTTCTCGTGGGCACTTGTCAGAGCAGCGTTGCAGCAGTTTCTTTAAACAGCTGGGCTGGCATTTGGGCTCGCACTTCGGTTCACACCTGGGTTCGCAGCATTTGGGGTCGTTCCTGGGCTCACTAGATTTATTCTTATCATCATTCGACATGGTTTCTTGAGTATGAAGGCCCTGCAAAGAAACACGAGACAGGTTGTTGTCAGGGGAGGATTGCACAGCTTTCTCACATCTCCTCCCCGCTTGTTCCTAAGGACTCTTCCGGCATGTGTTGGGCTCTAGAACTTCTCATTTAAGCTGCTCTCGTCCTTGTTGTAGATTCCTGGCAGCATATCTTGATCTCTCCTCCCAAACTCTGATTGGTTTTTCTTATCCTTGTCTCCATTGCATAGACTCTAGTGAGAGTTCCTAACCTGGGGTCCTGAGACGTTCCCACCTCAACTCCATGAGAACCATATTTCCAGCTGGGTGGGTGCAGTGTTACGCACCAGTAACCCCCAGCTTCAGCAACTTAGTAAGACAGTGTCTCAAAATTTAAAAGAGAAAAAAGAAAAAAAAAAATGGACTGGAGATCTGGCTCAGTGGGAAAGTGCCCCTGGGTTCAATTCCCAGTACCACGCAGAGAATGGTATTTCCACAGAGTTGGCATCATGTGTTTTATGTAATTCACTTAAACCATTATTTCAAGGATCCGTAAGTTTGATCATCCTGTCAAAGTCTTCGTGGCACCGCAAAGAATTTAAAGAACTTCTGTAAGGCCACTTCTGCTATCCCTCCGGAGAAAAGTGTGAAGTACACTGAGTGAACTTTGGAATTCAAGGCTCTTCTCTCAATTCTGTGTCCTACCGAAGCTGCCCAAATCTCAAAAATTACTTTCTTCTCTGGACGACTGAGCCAGGGAAGGTAATTGAACCCTACTATGAATGGTTCCCATGGGCCACTCTAGAACTGCTTCCTCCTTCACCTCCACCCAGGTTCTGCCAAATGAGTTAGGTAAGGGAAGAAGAGAGGAGAAGGAGATGAATTAAGAGATTTTAATTTGTCAAAAACATGAATGTTAGAACCACAGAATATGATTTTCAGATGGGAGTTCCTTTTCTCTTCTTTTGGATTTTCCCCTAGTCAGGTGTTTCTCTATGGAAATTTAATTTCTGGTTATGGATAGGTTTTTTTGGTCTTTGACAATACTTCAGGTGGGATCTAACTGGCATGCCTTTGATTTCCTTTAAAGGAAAATTTAAATATAAAATAAAAAATATATAATAATTTCATTGCATCTAATTTAATTTTTTCAAAAGTGACTCTCTGGAGGAGGCAGACCATTACATTGAACTCTAAAATTGTTAAGACTCTCTATTCCAAGGTGAAGTGCACCTAGTTCCTGCTACTGCAAGTGACAGGAAACTGTCACCAAACATAGCCCTCCCAACCCTGCTCAGTGCCTGGGGTGCTGCAGGTCACTGTCAGGACAGGAGAGGCAAAAGAGCAGCCATTTCCAGTTGTCCTGATGCCACTCACCCCTTTGTGTTGGTAGTGAACTTGACAAGTAGGCGAGTGAAGTGGATGGTATGGTTGTGACCGGGAAGGTGAATTTTCCCTCTGGTTCCTCTGTGTGGCTCTAGGAGGCGAGGGGGTGGGATAGGGGCAGGCTCCATTTGTGACATCATCACAGCATCACAAGTAGGGATTGTTGGGTGACTCCAGGGCTCACAGTTCAACCTAAGCCCTTGATATGAGAATAGAGCCACAATTAATCACCCTTTTGACTGTTCCATCCACCACCCCTGGGTTCCTCAAAACTGGTGCTGGAAAAAATCAGGCAGCAGTGAAGATTCTTGAGCTCCAGGGTCTGGAGACTCATTACTGCTGGGAACAGGAGAGTTGGCTCACTATTTACCCATGGCCTGTGTTCCCTCACCAGCCTCCCAAAGTTTTAACTCCTCTGAACTTGCTCCTTTTGCACCTATGTGGAAAATCCCTCTGGATTGCCCACAGCCATTCTGACTCTCCTCTTTTCCCAATTTTTCCAATGTGAGATTCTAAGGATTACTGTGATTTTCAATGTCCCTGAACAAATTCATTGTTTCATTGTGTGTGTGTGAGTGTGTGTGAGTGTGTGATGTCAGTCACTGATCATATTTTCAATCCAGACGTGTTCACTCCTTGAGATCCAGTCTGACATTCCCGACTACTCCTGATCAATTGAGTTAACCCCAGATTCTGTCTCAGGGAAGAAAGGTTTTCTTCTCAGAGTTCTGTCCTGAACTTTTCAAAGGCAGGGCCAATAGATTTTTGTGATTGGAAGAGGGATGCATCTTGGTGGTACTGGGAGGTGGGTGTGGAAAATTAAGTGGTGGCTCAGACACAGCGCTTGAACTCAGGTCTAGGATGTTCATCTTGGTCATCATTCGCTAATGAATCACAAGTGACTTTTGATTAAAATTGTGATCTTATCATGTTGAAGGTATTGAAATTCTGATGGCAAAGTATGGGATGCATTGGGAGCTGGAGTGGTGCAGTAAAAATGGAATCAGACTATTTCAAAGAAGTTGTCAAAATCTCTGTTTCTGAAGGAAAGGAGTAGTGTTAGAAAAAGGGAGCCAAAGAGAGAAACATTGTCAGAGAGGTGAATAGATGAGTGATTACTACTCTGGGTAGAAATTAATAAATATTTGAAGACTACTCAGGTTTCAAGATGTCAGTGTTAACTGTTTAGCAGGAGCTGAGGGATCAAACAGGGTTGTTAGAGGAATAGGGATTTGAGTCTTAGAGAAACCCGAGTGTTGTGGCAGTGAGACATCTTGTGTGGTTATTGGGAAATATGACTTTGGCCCTAGTGCCAATGGGCAGATCTGCTACCTTAAATTTATTTTAGTCCAACAAGTTTTATTGAGTGGACAGGCATGAGCAGGTCCAGAGAGGAATTGGAGGAGAGAAAAGGAAAGGGACTGGGGAAGATGGAGAATCCTAATTTAGGAGCTACTCTGGTATTCACAGAGAATGAAGACTACTATATACAATTAAAACCCAAAAGAACCTAACTGGGAATGAAGAATGAGCCAGAATTTAACTTCTTGGGATAACTGGTGTTACAGCCAAGTCTTGGGGCAAACCATTTCTCATTTTCTTTCCTCTGTAATTTTATTCATGAGTTCTGTCTCCCCAAAGCTGTTGAAAAGCAGTTATTGCAAACATTTGAGGAGACCCAGCTCCACCTACTGTTCATCTCTGAACCCAAACTACCAATCTGGATGTGGAGAAGGCAGTCATTTGTGACTGCAATGTCATAAGATATGATTTCTACTAGCTGTTGTTATCTTCCTCTCCCCTTTCCTCCCTCTCCTAGTTCTTGCTCAAGAAGTTTTCAGTACAGTTTATCGCCCACTGAACTTTCAGCAGAACATAATTTGTTCATCATGTTCTTGACTTTAAAACACTCCTCTCTTAGTATCTCAGCTATCAGCCTCACTTTGGGCTCACAGTTTGATGGACAGCTGGTTGGCAGCAAAGCACTACTGACATAAAACACAGAACAGGCTTCTTAGGTGTCTGGGCCAGAGGGCAGAGGCTGCAAAGGGATATGAGTGAGCATCAAAGCCCTGCTTAGGTCAGTGTTTAAGAGCAAGGCCCAGGAGTCAGATTCCCGGGTTCCAATCTTTCTTTCATCCTTTACTTGTCTAATGACCTTCAAGTCATTTACTTAACCATTCCGAGTCTCAATTCTCTATCTGTAAAATGTCTTAGGATAATATATAACCTAGATTGAGTTCTTTTAATGTGCCAAGCACATTTCTAAGTGTGACTCCTGTGCCCTCATCCACTGCACCACCCCACTGTATTCATAGGGTTGTGGTAAGGACTAGAGATACTATGTATGGGGAGCCTCCAATAAATGTTTGCTGTACACATTTGTTATTATTTTTGAGGGTGTGGGCCAGGCTTCTTTATCCCTTGGCTTGCTGATTGTCTCTGTCTCCATTTCTCATTTTCTAATCTTGGCTATGAAACCCCACATTTCCTTGAACCTCTTCTTCATATCATTTCTCTGCTGCTTTCTAGCTTGTTCCTGGTGGTGTTCACAGCAAGATTTGATATTTTGATATTAACCTTTAGTGGATGATTTCAGTTCTGAATAGAGTGAGTTGATATGTTATTAATAAAAGTAGTAATTTAAACATTGAGACGAAAAACACATTCAATCATTCACTGGTTTATCTGTGTAAACCCAAAGGTCCTGACTGTCTCTATATTTTATGAGACTGAGAAGATTCCAAATATTAGCAATTTTGGGGGGACGGGTATCAGGGATTGAACCCAAGGGTGTTCAATCACTAAGCCACAGCTCCAACCCTTTTTAAAAATTCATTTTAGTCCAACAAAGTTTATTGAGTGGACAGGTTTGAGTAGGTCCAGAAAGGGCCTCATTAAGTTGTGTAAGTCCTTACTAGGTTGCTGAGGCTGGCTTTGAACTTGCAATCCTCCTGCCTCAGCCTTCTGAGCCCCCGGGATTACAGGCATGCACCACCATGCCCAGCAGCAATTTTAACTTCACTGGGATTTCCCTCTGTGTTTGGCAAAGTCTTTCACTGTTTTTTTCTGTTTGACTCTGGTTCTGTATAACTCTTGCTGAACAAGCATCACTTGAAGGGTAAAGTCGGAAAACAAGCTTATCCCTTCTTTTGATGCTTCTTAAAACCCTCCCTGAGGGATTGACTCTTCTTTTCCTCTCGGGAAGAAATCTTTAGCAGAAGTTATTGACTTTAAGGGTCATGCTAAGAAATAATTTATCTGGACACTTTTAATTATATCAACAAGCTTATTTCACTAATTAGAAGGTTGATTTCTTTGGGAGTTGGATTTCCTTTTTTTCCCCACTTGGGACTGCTGTATGTGGGAAACCCTCATGGGAAAAGGGCATCCTTTCTGCTGCTTGGGGTTTCTATTCTTCTTCCCTTGGTCACCTGGGTGCCACTGTTCTTTGGGATAAGAGCTGAATAGGGTGGAGAGATAAGGAACCAAAATATTCTGAATGGACATAGGACCTTTCTGGGTTTGGCAGGTGCTCAAAACTGACCTCTTCTTGTGAGGAACTTGAATGTGCTCTTCAGGGTAGCCTTCACCCCCTCTCAATCCTGTCCCATGTCTTGCTGGGGTTTGGATTCGCTTTTTATCATTGGCAGACATGTCTGCTTCACTAGCTGCCTCCTGCAGTGCCTAGGCATTCAGCAGGGTCTTTTCCAGCTTCTCTTGGCTGGGACTGACTTGTCTGTGGGGGTCCTTTGGACAGAATATTTTAAACAGCTTAGGCCATCAGTTCTCTCTCTCCCCTGTGGCCCATATGTGAGCCATGGGAACCAGTAATGGTTTCCCCTTTCACTCTTCATCAATCACCACTAGTGATTATTTTCCCGATATTGATGCTCACCTGTTATATATAGGGGGAGGAGGGTTCCATGATACCCTCATGGACATGGTTTGGTTTTTATCTTATTTGACTTTAATGCAGTTTTTGAGGCTGTTATGTATTTCTCTCCTCTGTCTTTTGGGTCTTCTATAACCTGAATATTCTCCTGCTTCTCTCGCCTCATCTACTCTTCTTCCTGAGCTCTTCCTCCTCTGCTGATCCTTTCAATTTTTCTGGGGTCCTTTCTCCTTACCCGCTTGCTGCTGATTTCATTCTCCACCCTGCGGTAACTATTACCTTTTCAATGATGCATATTTAATTGCCCTTCTAATCATTCTCTAGCAATTGATAATTTTAGGTTTTCCATTTGTTCTTGGATAAGTTGGGTAACACATTTTACCAGTGGATGATTGATTTTGTCTACTCTAATGTAACCTCTCGTGTATTTTTGGCTATGGATAATGTCTAAGTTGTAATGTGTTTTATTTTTGCCCCTCACTCATTCTTAATGATGCTAGCCTGAGAATGGGTGAGCTACCTCATTGTCTTTTAGAAAAACTACATGTGTACTTATTGATCCTCTGTAGCATTTTATTCTGTTTCATTATTTGCTTCTTTTTATTTTTATAAATTCTGCCTGCCAAACAACTGTGTATACTTTTGTGCATCTTACTTCTTGAATAATTTGTTCTTTTTTTTTTTTCTTGGTCATTTTTTTTTCTTTAAAAAGAAAATCAATCACAGCTACAAATTTTCTTGATTCACATTGTTTTTCAAAATTATGGTGATCTCCTCTATTGATTATTCAATGTTGATTTTCAATTTGATTATCTCTTTGTTTCAACAACTTCATAGGAAGAGTGAAAGCGGAATCAAAAGAAGTTGGTTGTTAACATGAGAAAAGGGAGATAGAGACTTGGAGGAAACAGGTAAATTAAAGGAAAATGGAGAGAGTGAGAAAAATAAAGAAATAAAAACTTAAAAATTTTCAAAAAGGAGAAAAAAAACTACACTATAAAAGTCATGTACTATTCAAACCTCCCATTCTTAAGTAGCCTGATGCATTAGAAGTACCTGACAATGAGCTTCCAGTTTCCAGCAGGGGCCTCAGGATGGATTGGCCCCACCTAAAGATGGCAGCTTCTGCATCCAGGACAATCCAAAATGGCTGCACTGGCTTCCAAACGTGTTGGCAAATGGGGAGCTGCAGTGTAGGGCTTGGTCACACCAAGTCGGTGTGGGGTACGGTCGGTTGGGCTGGGGGTCCTGGAGGTAGGTTGTGGTCAGTCAGGCTGGGTGTCCTGCAGGTCCTGGCTATTGTCCCAAAATGAAGCAGCCATGTGTAACCAAACCTGCAAGGACTGTGACAGTGGACTTCCCGGCAACAACAGGCAGCTGGAAATTCACTGGCAGTCTGTTGGTGGTCTGCAGGCTACCAGTGGACGATCGGCAGGTGGACCTCGGGCAGTGGGTGATGGGTAGGTGAAAAGCAGGCAATGGGCAGGCAAGAGGTAATCAAATGGGCAAATGGCAGACGATAGGTGGCAGCCAGTGAGCGATCTACACTCAAAAACTAGTTGATATGCTGGCAGACTGCAGGTGATTGAGGTGGACAAATGGGGTAAAGAGCAGGGGATTCATGAGCAGCAAAGACTGCCACACAGAGAAACGGATTTTCCTCTACTTGAAACTGGAGTTATGGAACAACAAGAAACACAGCCTCCCTCTAGTCCACCATCTTGGATCTAACTATCACCTTTAAACCAAAGAATTCCAAAGCCCATACTCTTCCTTGTTTGCTAGGTTCAAATGTTAACATCCACTGGATGTACTTTGGAATCTCCAGCTCATTTACCAAAATCAGAATTCATCACTTTCAATATCTTCCTAACGTGATCCCTTTGTGAATCCCAACTCTGAATAGCATCCCCATTCGCCACCAACTTCTAAGCCAGAAACCTGCCTCCTGCTTCCTCCAGCCTCCTGCCTCCCACTCAGTCCCACATTAAGTATTCCATGAAGTTTTGCCAATTCTATTTCCTAAACCACAGGCTCTGTGAGAAATAGAAAGTCTGGTGGTCCATTTTCAGAATATACAGTATCCACCCTTAAAAATAAAATTGTGGTGTAAGAACGGCCTCCAGAGGGGACATAGAGCAGAATGAAAAGTTATAAGCAGTTAGCTCACACAATAGTACCATAGCCTATGGATGTAGTAGATCCACAGTCCATGCACCTTGACAAACAGGAGGTGGGGCAAGGGGTCAATCGGTCTGACTAGCAGAGATAGAAATCTCTCTATTAAGAAATAGTAATTTAAGTAAAGAAGAGCTGAGTACATATCAGAATGCACTCACCACAAGAAAACTTTCCCACCACAAGAGAACAAAGGGTGGTGAGAACAATTAAAGATGTATTTCTTTAAGTAACCCAAATAGGCTAATTCTGGAAGACTGTGCACCCCATAGTACTCAGCCAATGAGGAACTGGGGGAGGTAATCTTGCACACCAGGGGATAAAATACTGATGGAACCACTCTGGGTGTGCAAGGTGCAGGACCACCAGGCATGTGATCTTGCAAGACCAGCATTAAGAAGTCTCACTTTTTTTCCTGTACCTTGGATCTCAGAGCTCATTCTTTGGGTTTGGACAGGTGATTGTGTTTCTCACAACTCCTAACCAGGCTATATTTTGGAGCCACACTGTACACCTCCCTCAAGTCAGTCCCATCCCTCTCTCTCCCCAATGGTGTTTTCACTGTGGCTGCCATTGTCACGGTCCTCGCCTCCAAAGCCACTCACTTCACAGCATTGCCACATAAGCTTTATAAAACAAAATCTTAATTAGAAAACCTTTTTTATTGATGCACAATTGTTGCGCAGAAGAGTGGGATTCATTGTGGCATATTTGTATATGCACAGAACATAATATGGTCAATTTCATTCCTCAGTACCTCCCCTTCCCTTCGCCTCCTTTCTCTCCTTGACCCTGTTCCTCTCCTCAACTGGTCTTCCTTTTATTTTCAGGGTATTTCCCTTACACTTTTCCCATACAATTTTTTTTCCTCTTTAGCTTCCACATATGGTAGAAGACATAACCCTTGACTTTCTGACTCTGCTTTTTTTTTTTTTTCAAATTTGTTTTTTTTAAAAAGAAGAATGAGATTATGGCATTTGCTGACAAATGGATGGAGCTGGAGACTATCATGCTAAGTGAAATATGCCAATCCCCAAAAAACAAAGGTCGAATGTTTTCTGAGTCTGTTTTTATGATATGGTGCTTTCTCTGTCCATCCATCTTTGTTCAAATGATATAATTACATTCTTCTTTATGGCTGAATAAAACCGTTGTGCACACATACCAAGTCTTTTTTGTCCATTCATTTGTTGATGGACATTTGTGCTTGTTCTATAACTTAGTTATTGTGAATTGTGCTGCTATAGGGGTATGTATGTATCTCTACAGAATGCTGACTTTAGTTCTTTTAAAAAATATTTTAAAATTTTATTTATTCTTTTTAGAGATACATGACAGGAGAGTGCATTTGGCATATTATACATACATGGGGTATAACTTAGTATCCCATTCTTGTGGTTGTATCTCCATTCATGATGTGGAGTTTCTGACTTTAGTTCTTTCGGATAAATACTAAGGAAAGGCATAGCTGGATTGTATGGTGGTTTTGTTGCTAGTTTACAAAAATATCATTTTACTATCACATTGAAGATGAGGACCGAAGTTGTTAGTTAGGTCTACAAAACTCTTACTAATCTGCTTTCAGCTCAGTCATCTACTGTTGTCATTGATTCTGGGGTCAAATTACTTGCAGTTCCAAAAATTTACTGAAATCTTTGTTTTAAGGAACTCTATGTTTTTTCTTTGCCACTCACATCCTTCCTTCTCCTTCCTCAACCTTGAACTCATAGGAAATTTACCTTAAGCATGACTTATCTGACTTCCCTAGGCTGTTAGTTGCCTTAGCCAAACTCATTTTGAGAATTTTGTCTCTTGCTTTGTAGTTATTTATGTCCCAATCTATCTGCCTCACCTGATGGGCTGGTCTAGAGATCAGGATTCACTTACCTTAATCTCTGAACCCCCGACTTTCCAGTGCATGATCCAGCATGTTAGTCACTTAACAATAAATGCTTATTATCAATGAAGAGATACTATTTCAATAGCTTTGCAATTACTTTTCTTTCTAACTGGAATATCCTCCCATCCTTTGTCTGATTATATCTACTTTTTTCATCTTCTAGGCACAACTTGGAAACCCTGCCTTCTATGCAGACTCCCTGGTCCCCTTCACCACTGTAGTTAAGAGATGCCATCTCTGAACATCCCCACTCCACTCCTAAAAGCGTAGTTCTCCCCTGCCCATTCATCTGGAAAGCAATGGCTGTGTACATCTGTCTCCTGTCTCATGTAGTGCCCTACTCTGGGGAAGGGACTTATTATTCTTTGCATCTTCAGTGCTGATCCAGGGCCTGATATAAAAGAGATGCTCAGTGAATGTTTGGGGAATACATGGATGGATATGCAAGACAGAAGTTAGCAGAGGAGTTGAGAATCAAATAAACTATCTGTCAGAGGATGGAGCTCTGAGCTCATGCAGGTGGGGATCTGTCTCTAAGGGTCAGTTCTCATCATCAGTATATCTCTATCAGGCCCAGAGAGCCCCGGAGATGGGCTTGAGACTTGTGGGCTAGGAATCTCAGATCATCCTGCATTTGTCCAAAATACAGCCCCCATCATATGCAGGACTCCAAGCAGAGATGGTCTCATGTATCAGGCTTCACGCCTGAGCTTCAGTCTCCCTTCCCTGGGCCTAGTGTCTCCCTTTCCCTGAATCTCTACTCTGTCCCCCAACACACACACACACACACACACACACACACACACACACACACACACATTTTCTGCTTGGCAAGAACTTCTTCAGGAGTAGGAGAGGATCTGGGATTGTGGACTTGGAAGGGAGGCAGCTGGGCAAGGGGCCTGTGAGGGAGGCACTTTCCTCCCTGGGTAGATGGGGGTCATTCTGTTGAGTGAAGCTGGGATTCCTATTCTACTTCAAGGTGCTTCCTACGACTTCCCATCAAGCTCCTGCTTGTTTTAGCTTCCTGTGGTTCCATCACTTTCCTAGCTTCCAGCAAGGGGGATAAACTGGGATATTACCTGGGGTAGGTAAGAGCAGAGATTAAGAGGAAATCCCTCCACATGTTGGAAGTGGCTTCAGCAAGCTCAGAGTGCAGAGAGAGAAATCTTGGTGCATGCAAAGAGGATGAAAAAACAGGGACCTAGTTCCTGCCTTGAATGTAAAATGGCAAAGTCAGGAAATTCTGGGGGGAATTTTCAGAAGATTTAAGATAGTGCTGGTCAGTTTTTTGCTTAAGATCTCCATTTTTTTTTTTTTTTTAAAACAAAATAAGGCAGTTTGGTTTTTGTAATGATCTTCTTTTGCCACCAGGAGGCAGCAGAAGTTCAAACAGTAGCTAATTTGGAAACAACCTAAATGTCTCCACATATAAGATATAATAATGTATAATATATATAATGATATATAATAAATAAACCTCCAGATGAAGGGATGAGGAAAATGTGGTGTTTACATAGAATGGAATACCATTCAGACTTAAAAGAGGGAGATTCTCCCATATTCAATGACATGGAGGGACCTTGAAGATATTTTTCAAAGTGAAAGAAATCAGACACAGAAAGATGAAGATTCCACTTATACGAGGAGCCTAAAATGATCAAATTCCTAAAATCAAAGACTGGAATAGTGGTTACCAAGGGTTTCAGAGAGGGTGGAAATGGAGAGTTATTAATCAACAGGCATAAATTTTCAGTTTGGTAAAATGAATAAGCTCCAGGGATCTGCTCTACAGTATCATATCCGGAGTCAGCAATAGTGCACTGTATGCTTCAGTTTGTCAACAGGCTAGATCTCACACTGAGAGTGTTTTTACCACAAAAGGAAAAGAGAGAATGGAGAAGGGGAAGAATGGTACCCTCGGCCTCAAGGAAGGTCCTGAGAGTACTTTTGTATAATCCCTGATGCTCCCTTAGAGAGATCTGGGAAGAATCACCTACCTCTGTGGAAACCAGTGGTCTGTGAGGATCCTAATTTTGGAGCTTGAAGATCTGGAGTCTTGAAGGCTGTGGGGTGCTCAGGGTGGGAGTATGGGGGAAGGAAGTATATGTATACAATAGAGATCATCTGTTGAAGGGCACATAGGTTGGTTCCATAGTTTAGCTATTGTGAACTGAGCTGCTATAAACATTGATTAGCCTGCATCACTGTAGTGTGCTGATTTTAAATACTTTGGGTATAGGCTGAGGAGTGGGATAGCTGGGTCAAATAGTGGTTCCACTCCAAGTTTTCTGTGGAATCTGCTTTCCATAAGGTTGCACCAATTTGCATTCCCACCAGCAATGTATGAGTGTACCTTTTCTCCCACATCCTCGCCAACATTTTTTGCTATTTGTATTCTTGATAACTGCCAGTCTGGGTGCATATGTATATATATATTTATATATATGTGTGTGTGTATATATATGTTTATGTGTATATGTGTGAATATATATATATATATATATGATGGAATATTACTCAGCCTTAAAGAAGAATGAAATTACAGCAGTAGCCAGTAAATGGATAGAGTTGGAGAATATCAGGTTAAGTGAAATAAGCCAATCCCAAAACACAAAAACCAAATATTTTCTCTGATATGTTGATGCTTATTCCCAATGGGGAGAGTGCTAGGGAAAATAGAGTTACTTTAGATTAGGTACAGGGAATAGAAGGGAGGGGAGTGGGTAAGGGCATAGGAAGGAGAGTAGAATGAATCAGACATTATTACCCTGAGTACATATATAACTATATGACCTGTTGGGTACTACATCATGTATAACCAGAAGAATGAGAAATTATACTCCATTATACATGATGTATCAAAGTGCCTTCTATTGTCATGTCTAACTAGTTAAAACATAACAAATAAGAAAATAGAGGTCATATGTTGTTTGAAACCTCTTGTTTCATTTAGTATTGCAGCTCAAGATGGCCTAAGTACTTAAATACAATTCAAAGGGAATATTTTACTCTCCAATCTCCTGAGGGTCTCCCATCCTGCTCTACCAGTAGCTCCACTGCCAGTGGGCGGCACTTCCTCTTCTTTGTGTATCTTTCCTCTGGAAAGGAGGCTGAGTAGCTAAGGCGAGAGCACATTTTGGGGACCCATCATTCGGGTTTGGAGACGGGGAGAGGGATTCCTCCTCATTTCCCTGGGTCCTGTTTCCTTGGGTGGGCTGTTAGTCCTTTCCCTGTAACTTGCTGTTCCCTAGTGGCCCAACCCCACATGTGTACCCCCACAACAGTCAAGATTTCTCAACCATAACATCTTTAATAGACCAAGCAAAGAAGCTGGAGCATGAATCTGAGAGGATGGGGTGGGGACTGCAAGAGTGTTGACCTAAGCGCTAATATGGGAGGGGGTGGGTTGAGGGGCAGGGAAGGCAGGGGGCTTCGACACCTTCTCTGTGACCTGTAGGAGGGGAGAGTGGCTTCTCAAATGAGTTGTGAGCTCCTTTAGGCGAATCCTGTCTTCTGAAGAAGATCTTCTTGTTTGTTTTGCCCCATGTGGGGTTCCTCTTCAGCCTCCTGAGGTGGATGCTCTCAGGCAGGGACTAGCAGCATTGTGGATAAAGGGTGCAGCCATGGGAGGATGGGTCTGGTTTTGCCCACTGTAGGTGGCAGCAGCAAGAAAAGCATAGGCCTGTCCTGGCTGAAAGAAGTGCCACAGCTGTCCAATCTGCTATCTACGGGGTAGATGGGAGAATCTGGATGATTAACTGTGAAGGTTTCAGAATTCACCTTGAGTTTGAGGAGAAGTAACCTTTTCTGGGCTGTATATTGTTTCATGATTTGGATGGAAGTCGCATCTGCAGTGAGAGGGAGAGAATCCAGCTGCCTCAAGTCCTGGTCCGGGATGAGGATGGCTTCAAAGGCATCAGTTCTGCTTTGGTGGGCATTCTTGCTGGCATGGGGGATGCTGCACAGGGGGACACTTCTGCGGGGGGGGGGGTGGAGGACAGGGCGCAGGACCCTTGCAGGGACAGGGCTCAGGTATTTTGGGGGGACAGGGCTCAGGCACCCTGGGAGGGGGCTGGCAGGGGACTTTGCATTGTTGCTGTTGCTGATAGGACATTCTTGATTGAAGAGAATCTGTAAGAAATAGCATATAAAAGTAAAAGGTTTCGTTTGCTGTTTTGGTTTTGGTAGCTTATTCATTAAACCACCTCAGCTCAATTGTTTCCCTCAGCGCTGACCTTCCCAAAACACTTCCTGGCACAGACAGGACATCAACAGCACCCAGCAATGGCAGCAGCTGCCAAGTAAGGAAATCCCTTAGGACCATCTGCTCTGGGATGACCACTCCATTGTTGTGGCCCACCGGGGGCCCTGCCATTTGCATAGAGCTTACTTCAGGGGAGAGGGACCAGCAGTCCAGC
>JAJEJO010052500.1:22049-68711 GCA_020662805.1 Glaucomys volans
GGCTAGAATGAACTTCTTTAAATGGGTTTAACAGTGACCGTGTCCCAAGATTGTAAGAATTAAAGGGATAAATTTCATAGTGCGGCAGGTGGTAGTGAGTGCTCCATTGCTCGTCCAAAGCAAGAAGACCGAAACAAATCAGAAATTGTCCCATGGTGTGTGTGGGAGTGAAGGATCTTGTGCAGCCTGGGGTAGAGTAGAAAGGTCGTGTTGGGGGGGAGGGTAAAAGAACTTCCTGTCAATGCCTGAAAGTATGCACGCTGTTATTCAGAATCACTTTAGGAACAGAAATAAGGTATGTGGAGCTGGGGACATAGCTCAGTTGGTAGAGTGCTTGCCTAGCAGGCACAAGGCCCTGGGTTCAATTCCCAGCACCACAGGGGAAAAAAAAAAAGGTATGTGTTTGTGTGCAAACACAATTTCCAGCAAAAATATCAGAGCAATCCATGTTAGATGCGATCAGAAATGTCCTCCATAGGGCTGAGGCCAAAGGAAGGCTCCCCAACCCTGATTTGCCTCCTCAGTGACCTTCAGAGTCTGTAAGCCCCTTGAAATGGACTCATTAAGCTTCTTTCTGTTGAGGAGGGTGGGTGTTACCAGTCTCCCCAGGCTCCTCTTGGATCTCCTGATTGAAGAGTTGCTGGGTCTGCTCTTATCAATCCAATGCCCACCTCCTCCTTTTGCCCAGTCTCTCTCCTCTTCTTTCCCACTGTTATTATATTCCCCACATCCTCCTCTGCTCAGCTTACTTTCTAGTGAACTCACAGCTGTTATCACTTCTGTCTTCCCCCCACCTCGATCAGGCTGTAAGGAAATCTTATAACTGACCATCCTAACCTTGGAATATAGGAATGTTAGTCCACGATCTCAGTTTTTTAACATTATTATTATTTTTTACTTATTTGTCCTACCCAAGTCCTTTTTATTGTTTTCGCATGTGCTGTTGTCTACACTAAGTAAAAAGAAGGAGCCCTGCACTGAAAATGGGGACATTTAGCAACTGGTTATATCTCAAACTGCCATATATTCTCTCTGGGAATTTAGATAAGTTGCTTTACATTCCTAGCATGCATTTTTCTCACCTGAAACACTTTCAATTATAGTAAATGGTCTTTAAATTTCTCAGAGAAAATCTTTCTGTTAGTTCCATTCATAAGATGCACATGTCTGTCCACAAATTTATCTGTTTTTACCAGTATTAATCATTCCATTCCCTCAAACCCCTGGTAACAGTTCAGGCCCACGCTCAGCAACCTCTGTCTGCAGTCCCAAAGGCCATGGACAGGTACAGGGCCTTCTTCCCCATCAGCTGAGCCATGCCACTCACCTCCTCTCCCAGCACTCCTGTCCTGAGAAGATGGATCCAAGTGGGTTGGGGAAGTTCTGTTTTGGGCCCTTTTATTATGAATTCAGCCTGGCCTGGGGAACAACAGGGATCCCCCCTTCTCCCAGCTTCCTGCTTCTAGGCGTAACTCTCTAGATCTGGAAACACTTGTCAAACTCCTCTGTATGGAAAATCCTTGTTTGGAACTACCTGGTGAGTAATGGCATTTCCTTCTCCTCAGGAAGGACACTTTGGGTGAGACAAACATTTCACATGTGTGACAGCTCTCATCTATCCTCTCAGGCTCCAGAAAAGCAATCTGCTTGAGTGTTGAAACCCCAGGTGAAAGGTTATCATAACGATGAACTCCTGGAAGTTGAGCTGTATCCTTAAATTACTCAGTCCTCCATACCCCAGGCTGCTGCCTCTGTGTGGTGAGCAAGACTTCCTTGCAATCACTTGCCAAACACCTGCCTCTCCACCTTTATTTTGAGTAGGTGTATTACTTAGGGTTCTCCAGAGAAATAGAACCAATATGATGTATATGTATTTAGATTGGCATATCTATTATATACATTTATTTATTGATTGATCTATTTTAAGGAATTATCTCACATGATCATGGAGGCTGTCAAGTCCAAAATCTCCAGGTCCAAAAGCTGGAGATCTAGGGAAGAGTGGCAGTTCAAATGCAAAGTTGATCAGCTTACAGAATTCCCCTGGGGGAGGTCAGTTTTTTCTATGCAGGTCTTCACCTACATTAGGGAGAGCAATCTGCTTTCCTCAAACTCTACTGATATAAATGTTAATTCCATCTAAAATGACATCACAGAAACATCTAGAATAATGTTTAACCCAATATCTTGCTACCATGACATAACCACCCCCCAGCCCCAACCACTGTGCTAATACACACACACACTATAAATTCCAGGGTAAACTCTAGTGGAATAGAAAGACTAAAATTTGTAATTTTGGAAGTGAATCTGGGCCTGCCCTGTCCTTTTACCTTTTCCTTATAGACACTGCGGAAGCAGCAAGGACGATGCTCTGAGCCTGCAGCTGTGAGCCAGTGGTGCTCAGGATTCCTTTCTTAGGAAAGGAGCTCAGGAGAGGCTGCTGTCCACAGCATTCTAGAAAGAAGTTGCAGGGCCTAGCAAGGCAAATGGCTTTTCACTTTAGTGCATAGTCAAGAGGCTGTGAAAGGAGTCACTCCAGCTCCTTGGCTCCACCCAGGGAGACTTGAAGGAAGAGGGGTGACAGGGGCAATTCACCTCAAGGGTGACTGTGGAGGAGGTGAGAGACCTGGGGAAGGATGGTGGCTGGACTCTGGAGCCTGGGCCAGCTCTGCAGGACATTGCTGCACTGAGGTGATGGCCCAGGTAGGCAGTAATGCCATATCTAAGTCTGTTCATCCTTTTGTACCCACCTCAGGGCACATCTGCTCCAAAAATGGTCCTCTGCCTCACATTGGGGTTTGATCTTTTGTTCTGTGTTTCCATAGCACTTGAGAATAATTTTATTATTTGCACATGTCTCATCTTACTGCGCATTTTTCTATGTGCTCTTCCTCCTGACCTGAGTTCTGGGCACAGGCTGTGCTGCCCTCACATCCTGTGCTCACTCTCGACCATTGGCTGGCACGTGATGGCCCAGATGAACACCTGACACCAAGCATCAGTGTCATAAGTGGAGTGGTTTGGGGTTGTGTGTGACCTCATTGATTCTGCTTAAAACAATTTGAGAAGATGGTAAAAGAATGGAAAACGGGTCCTAGTCCCAGAAAGCCCAGACCCCCAGGACACCCCATTCTTCTGTTCACATCTGTCCAACTTCTCTGAAGTATGCAGATATGGCAGGGTCTTTCCACCTGCAGGAACTTCCAGAAGAAATATGAATGTTATTACCACGGGGGAGCTGTTAAACTTGACTTCTCTCCTCAGAGCCTGATTTTGTCAAGTGCTACTGGTTCTGGGAAGTAATATTCCACATTGTTCATTCTTTACCTATTTCATGTTTATGTTCTACCCTCCACATTGGAATGCAAAGGCCTTAAAGTTAGAGATGCTGTCTGTTCCAGTGTTTGGACTAGTAACCAGCACATAGAAGAGAGTTCATAAATATTTGTGGATTGACCACTGACTTACTCCTGGCTGGACTAAAAACTGGCAAAAAAAAAAAAAAAAAAAAAAAAGACAATTTTTCCTTTCTTTATGGGACTTAAAATTTGAGGCCTGGAACTGCCTGGAGATATAGGGAGGGAGAAAGTATTACCATCCACAGAACCCTGGGAAGGGTTCCAATTGTTGAGCAGGAGAATGATGTACCAAGTGAGGGGAAGAGGGAGAGAGGGGGTGGCGGGGGGGGGGGGGGAGAGAACCCAGTTCCAACCCCAAGACCCCCACAGATTGGAACTCTAGGACTCTTTGCCTGTTTCCCCCCAAACCCATCAAACCCATCATGCCTGATGACTGATGATTCCAGGGCAATTGAGGAAATTCATGAGAATCTAATTCTCTCACACCCTGGGTGTGTGGTCCAGGGTGCTTGAAAATGTGGTTGTCAGATGGCTGCAAAACTGGAATTTGTAATGTCATGGTGGGAATTTTGCAGCTGTTTTCAGGAAGACAGAGAGATCTATGAGAGCTATTAATCTGTTGGGAAATCCCATTCCTCTTTTCCTCTTTTCATGCTGCATCTTAGATAAAAGGGCCCCAAAAGGGCCCCAGTGTGGCCATATCTGTGCCAGTTGGATCCCTGGTCCTGGAGCAGGATGAGAGGCAGGTGAGTGAATTGGCCTAACAATGGCCCATGAACTGATATTCTTTTTTTTTTTTTTTTTGTGCAATAAAGTGATTTAATAGAAGTAGAGGATTTATGGAAGTAGAGAATTTATAGATGTGGAGTGAGGAGGGAAAGACAAATCAACAGACAAGCTGAGATGAGAAAACCCATTGAACCAACAGAAGAAGAGTTACAGAAAGAAAGAGAGGTAGTAAGTGTGAGGTAGGTGAACAAATCAAGCTGATAGATGGAATGTGAGGTGAGGTCTTGGTTTTTAATGTGAGAGAAGTCACATATTAGTAGAGCCATGTCCTAGATCACAGAAGTTAAATTGGACCTAGAATGTCTCTTTCATAGGTCCTTTTGTCCCTGAATGATGGCTTTCCCTAGAGCTTCTTGCCACTGTCCCCACATGATATAGCATCAGACATGTGGTTACTGAAGGGCTGAGATGTGTTCTTGGCATTTGGACAGAGTGGCTGGGACCTATTGCCTTTGGTCCTTACTTCTGACTATTTGGTTGGTACTATGGGCACATATTACTAGGAGTTGTCATAATTTAGACCAGAGAGTATAGAGGGGAGACATGGAGCAGAGAAATACAGCAGGGGGAGAGAAATGTCTCCTGTCGATTGTGGGCCTATCGACCCAAAGACTGGGCAAATTTGTATGGCACGGTGTAAATACTGCTGAGCTGGAATCTCTGTATCAGTGGACTTTAAGAAGGTCAGTTAGCACTTGATTGAAACTTTATAGGGTCTAGAAAAACAATCCCTGCAAGGGTGCCCATGTTGGCCAGCCCAGGATGGAACAGACCTCCTTCCTGACTGCCCTGTCTCATGCAGTCTAGCCCCATGGTAGACTGCTGACTGGTCTTATTCCCTATGAGAGGAAGCCCTTGCAGAGAACACAATCTGTGTTATTGCATTCTCCAAATTTTATTTCCCAGGACAAGCATCTCCAACTTCTTTCTACTGTCTTTCATGGTATAGTATTTTATTTTCAGGCCATTCCTATTGTTCTTCCCCTGGTTCAATCTATTGTGAGCATGTTCTTAGAAGACAGAGCCTAGGATGGGCACCAGTTCTCTGGGTGAGGTTTGTGTATGGGCAGACCACATGTGAATATTTTATTGTCAACTCTGATCACACTCTGAGTCTGGGAATCATGGCAGTAAGCAAGATGGGAAGGCTGGAGTCTCTGAGAATTCAGACCAGAGTAGGTAGAAGCAGAGGTAATTCCTGGGAATGGTTGGCATACACAGTTGTCCCAGCTAAAAATGCTTGTCTTCTGTTTCTTGCAGTCTTTTGTCAACTCAGGAAGGATGTCCTATCAGCAGCAGCAACAGTGCAAAGTCCCCTGCCAGCCTCCTCTGCTTTTCCCTGAGCCCTGTCCTCCCCTAGTCTCCAAAACTTGTCCTCCCATGGTGCCTGAGCCCTGCCCACCATGCCCTAGCCAGCAGAAGTGTCCTCCTGTGCAGCATCCTCCATGCCAGCAGGAATGCCCCCCAAAGCAGAAGTGACACCCTAAACGTGGATGTGAAGATGCCAACTCCTCTCTCTGCCCACCCACAACTCCATCTTTCCAGCAATTGCAGGGAACAACACACAGCCCCAGGAGAATCTACTCTCAGCTGATCCAAGGAGAATGACACCTCCATTCACAGATTTTCTTGCATCTAATCAATGGATCCCTCTGAGTTTCCATCTCTAGTAACCAACAGAAGATAGACTAAGGCACCATGTTACAGGGCCTTCCCTGGAGCCTTACAAGTTATATGGCCAAGACAGACCAACTCTTCCAGCAGCTGCCTTCCCAAGCCTGCTGTTTCAGTGGAATGAGAGAAGAGTCCTTCTTTGGCTCTGCGTCCTGCCTTTTTCTATTTTTTTTTCTTTTTTTGTTTTAGATTTTGAGAAGTCAATATGTATTAAAGTAACTGACTTAAATGAGTGGGAAATTCAAGTTTCTTTCTCCCAGATTTCTCAGTTAGGGCAGTGAGATCTTGTTTCTTTATTCTTTAATAAATTTTTTTTATGATCTGTTTCCTGTCACCTTCCTGACCTTGTCTTTATTGCTCTAGACAGCAGACTCTAGTCTTTCCCAACCCAGTGATGCTGTTACCACCTCCTTTCCACTCCTTCAATAACCTGTTGTTCCTGAGTGGCCTGACTCTGCTCACTGGCTGGAGCTGGGAGGATGGGGAGAATGTCACAGATGAGAAAGAGGGTTCTGGGCAGGGAGCAGTACTTGGAACAGCCACCAGGAGGTGATGAGGAGACATTTCCTGAAATGCCTCCTGAAACTACAGGAGTTTCCTCAAACTGGGACATTGGCACTTTCCTATCTGTGCTCCCTCTCTGGGTCTCACACTGCCTGGGTGGCCTACTCTGAGAGCCCCAGAGAGTCTCCTCTGTTCCTCCGGAGAGGTGCCCCAGACAGAAGATAATGAATGTGGGCCTGGGGATGCCAGTGTTGGGTGTCCACTGAGCTGAGCATGAATTGGGGTTTTCAGGGCTCAAGGGAGATTGGAATTTGGGGTTAGGGCTTCACTTTTGAGCCTGCAACTGCCTATCTAAGGAGAGCCCCTAAATTCAGTCCTCTGTCAACCTTCCTATGCCAGGAAAAACTCCGTTATGTTGGCATTACAAGTTCAAGGAAAATTCTGAGGTTTTTAGTTAAAATTATAAAAGCTGGAAAATAAAACCCACAAATAATAGACAATTTGATTTGAAAATTACATGGATACAAATGCTCATTTAAAATATAAACTGAAGTTCTGGATCAAATCAATGCAATTTCCTAGGATATAAAAGAAAGGAATTAAAGAGATCTGTGTTCTCTTAATTCCTAAATGGACTTGTGAATTGTACAGTAGCCTTCTACTGAGCACCTACTATGTACCAGGCCCTGGGCCTTGCTTTAGGTCATAAGAAAAGACCAGGCCTGCTTTAATGTGGCTCACCAATCTGCAAGGAGGGCAAGAGCAGGGCATGGGTGTCACAGAGCAGTCAGTGAAGACTTTGCCTCAAGGAGCAGAGAGTGTGAGAAGACACCTGGAGGATGGTGCTTCTGACTCCCACAGGGGAACCAGGGTCTGGCCGTGAGAGTGAAGCAGGTTGCCAGATAAACACATCTATGGCTTACTTGGTTCAGTCACTATTGCAATCTATTAACCCACTTTTGTTCTTTTTTTGGGGGGGGTTACTAGGGATTGAACCCAGGGGCACTCCACCACTGAGCCACACCCCCAGCCCTATTTTGTATTTTATTTAGAGACAGGTTCTCACTGAGTTGCTTAGTGCCTTGCTTTTGCTGAGGCTGGCTTTGAACCTGTGATCCTCCTGCCTCAGCCTCCTGAGCTGCTGGAATTACATGGGTGTGTCACTGTGCCTAGCTTCCACCTTTGTCCTATAAGATATCAAAACAGTTGTCATGGCAGGGATTTTTGTAACTTTAGGATTTTAGTTTTTGTCCTAATGAACTTGTC
This sequence comes from Glaucomys volans, assembly GCA_020662805.1. Classification (NCBI taxonomy): domain Eukaryota; kingdom Metazoa; phylum Chordata; class Mammalia; order Rodentia; family Sciuridae; genus Glaucomys; species Glaucomys volans. Next base: position 29,645 of record JAJEJO010052500.1, read on the forward strand.
TGGCAGCATGAGTCAATGGGGAGACAGGTCCAGCCCCAACTCGTCTGTACACTCTGGAGGGGGACACCCCCTTGTAGGGAGCATGACTGTTATGTGTACTAAAACATCAGAATTTGGCCAAAGAGAAGAAGGTGGTGGATAATTATTCGATAGCCTAAAGAAATTGTCAACTTTTTTTGTTCTTATTAGTTATATACATGACAGCAGAATTCATTTTTGATTCATTGCACACGAATGGAGCACAGCTTTTCATTTCTTTGGTTGTACGTGATATAGGGTCATATCATTTGTGCAATCATACATGTAACTAGGGTAATGATTCCACCCCCATATCTGAGAAAACATTAGGCCTTTGGTTTTTTGGAATTGGCTTATTTTGCTTAGCATGATATTCTTCAACCCCATCCATTTACCTGCAAATGCCATAATTTTACTCTTCTTTAAGGCTGAGTAATTTTCCATTGTGTATCTTTACACCATAGCTTCTTTATCTATTCATCTGTTGAAGGGCATGTAGGTTGGTTCCACAGTTTCGCTCTTGTGAATTGAGCTGCTATAAATATTGATGTGACTGCCTCACTGCAGGATGCTGATTTTAAGTCCTTTGGGTACAGGCTGAGAAGTGGGATAGCTGGGTCAAATGCTGATTTTATTCCAAGTTTTCTAAAGAATTTCCATACTGTTTTCCAGAGTGGTTGCACCAAGTTGCAGCCCACCAGCAATGTATGAGTGCACCTTTTCCCCCACAACACTCATTGCTGCTTGTATTCTTGATGATTTCCATTCTGACTGGAGTGAGATGAAATCTTAGAGTAGTTTTGATTTGTGTTTCTCTAATCACTAGAGATGTTGAACAGTTTTTCATATATTTGTTGATCGATTGGGTATCTTCTTCAGTGAAGTGTCAGTTTCTTAGCTCATTTATTGATTGGGTCATTTGGTTTTTTGGTCTTAAGTTTTTTGAACTTCCATAAAAAGGCATTTGGGAAATGATGGAATAAAGCCTCAATGGATGTAGGACATACTAATTCATTTAGAGTTAGCGGTTGTTCTGTACATGGAAGACCCTTCCCTTCCTTTTCTGACCAACACCTTTCAGTTCCCCTGCAAACTTACCTTTAATATCTCACCAGTATTGTTTCTTCCAAAAGGCCTGAACACCCTCCTTGTTGGCTCCTATACATGCTCTCACATCTGCTTCCTCTTCTGCAGGGACTGACATCTTCCCATCCCTCTTCCTTACTGCCGTGACCTCCAGGCTCCTGTGGCTTCCATGGGGCTAGCCAAGGGGAGTTTCTCTGGGACTGCATGAATGTGCCCCATGTCTGCCACATCTATCCCAGTTTCAGATGGTTGAGGTTAGTTCTGGATTCCATGGTCCAAGAGGATCATTCAGGTACTACAAGGACTCAGGAAAAAAGTGAAAAGTTTGAGAAGCACTGAGGACTAGTACCTGTTAAGAAATGAAAAAATGGAATGGGAGATTTTCAGTCTGAAGAAACAAAAGTTTGAAAAGGGAAATAAGGCTGCACATAATTCAAGGTTGTCCCTCATGGAGACATGCTCTGCTCCAAAGAGTGGGAGCAGAGTGGGAGCAGGATGAATGGGTGGAACTGATAGGAGCATAGGAAGAAGTCACTAACACCCTCTTCTCACCCCAGTTTAACAGTGCTTCATGGGGTTATGAACTGTCTAGCTCAACCAATAACACAAGGAAGAACTAGATGGCTTTCAGAGTGTCATACAATTTTTTTCTGTCTTTGACTTATTCTAGTTTTGTAAATAGTCTTTTCAATAGACTTATTGGCCATTTTTCTTCTTATGTTAAAATCGGACCTCAATTTCTTCAGGGAGGTGAATGCATGCCAATTTGAGCTGGCCAATTGGAATCAGAATTGAACATTAGAAATAACAGAAAAACACCAGGATTTTGTTACCCAATTTTGAGCACAAGCTCAAATGATGCAGAGAGAGGAGCTCTTGTGGAGCCCCAGAGAGGCTCTCCTTGGGTAGGAACTCTGCCTCACAGGGGGGAGGCCATGGCAGTGAGGGAGATGGATGGCAAGATGTCAGCCCCTGCAGATGAGAAAACAGATGTGAGACAAAAGCACTTCTTCCACGTGAACACTTAGAAGTCAGTTCCTCCACTGTGGCTGCTATAGTGCAAAACATATTTCAGGTAACTATCATTCCAGAAAGGATGACCTAGCAACAGCCGCCAAATCTCCTATGAGTTCCCTTCTCAAGGATCCAAGAAAGTTAGTCTCTGGCTCAGGTTTAAGAGAATCATGTCTGTGACCTGGATCTTTGGTTTCCTTATCTCTAATGACCATTTCATGGGCTGCATCATGGTGCCAGGCAGGGTGCCTAAGGACTCTGGTGTTCATGCAATACTCCAAGACCTGTGGAGATATTATTGCTCCAAGCCCTGGGTGGGACCCCAGTTTGACAAATGCTTGGTGCTGTTTCACAGAATGAAGATGTGGAAGTGGGAGAAATTATTTGTGTTTAGAATAGAGGTAGGTATGCTACTCAACTGTACCTCTGGCCTTTGGCATGTCCTAGTGTCTGAGAGGAGACAAATGGAAAGGAAAGGACTTGTGAGTTCCTCATTACCAGAAAACTGTTCCTGTATGGGGATTCCAGGGCTGGGTATCTACTATCTTTCATATATGCCCCACTGCATCCCGTCATCTCTTTCAGGTACTTAAGATTAAATTACTATCAACTTGAACACTTATCACCTCCAGCTATCATCTTTAGGATTAAATAATTGAGGCCAGACCCTATGTGCATGTGTGTGTATAGACAGTGGCATATGGGTGGTCCCCCTGGAAGAGCATGCCACAGTCTAGCTGGGAGTGAAATGGGGTTGCTGACATCTAGGTACAGTGTTAGAGTACTGGGAGATATGACAGGCACTTCATCAACATACTGTGGACACCCAGCTGGGTGGTAAGTGGATCACAAAAGTCCTCCTGGGGAAGTTTTCACCTCCAGGAATGTTGTAGAAGAGATTCTATCTTGTTCTAGGACTTTCTTATGCCTCAATTCTTCCTTGGAAATCTATCCAGTCTTCTGTTCTGCAGTTGTCTTCAGGGATTGATACTACATCCGTTGCTTCCCTTCACCAGAAAGACTGTCTGGATTGGCCAGTGGAACAGAAGAAAGTTTACCTAATCTCTCAAAGTAAAGGAATGGAAATCTTGTCATGTTGGGTGAGGCATAATGCAGATGATCAGAGGATTGTTCCATACCACCAGTTCCCAGCTGGAGGCGCTAGAAAGACATGGGAAATGATGGGAAATGAAATATGATTGGATTCAAATGTCCACTCTTAAGGAAAGTCCTACCTATTGCACTTAGGAGCCCAAGGAAGAACCCAGGTACGAAATCCAGGAGTTGTCCTCTGCTTTCCCTTCTTCTCCAATGTCTAGTCTTCCAACTGCACCACGAGGGAAACCCTTGTCAGATCAATCTAATGGGTTCATGCAGCATGCATGTGTTCTCACCACCTCAGCAGACCACTGAGAGAATGACTCTCTGGAATCTCTAGAGCAATTCATTGTTCTGTTTTCTTTATTTTCTGTTTTTAATCAAACTGGGCATTTTCTAAGTGGTGTCAGTGATTGTTGAACAGAAGTGCAGAACTCAATTTAACAGTGTTAGATTGGCACTAATCAATAATTGGCAGGATGATTAAAAAACAGACATAAATAGTGTCCATAGGTAAGTGGAGACTGAAACCCAAGGAGAGCTTCCTGAGCTACCTGAAGCTGTGTTACTGTGCTGCTCATGTTCAGAGACACTGGGGGTCTGGCTGCACAATGACTCACTAGACTAGTTGTTATCAAGGTGTAGCGTGAAGACCTTGGGGTCCCTGAAATGCATTCAGCAGTGGCGGTGAGGGTCAAAACTTTTAAAATATTAATACTAAAATGTTATTTGTCTTTTTCATTCACATTTAAAAAATGAGTTCCCACTAGAATTTTCCAGAGGGTGTGTGACATGCAAAGCAACATCGCCACTCTGGCAGTTAGTGCAATATCTGCATGTATATAATGTGTTTAAATTTTTCTAGATTTTATTTTTAATACAAGAAATATCAGTAGATATAACCCACAAGAACAAAACTCCCTTGAGATCTTCAATAATCTTAAGACTGCAAATAATTTCTGTGACCACATAGTTTGAGAACCTCTGAAAAAATAACCCCTTTTAAAGTCCATCCCCCACAGGCCAGGTACCATTCAGAGCCAGGTCCCAGGTCCCAAGATGCTGAGTCCCACAAATCTGCATGAACTTGAGGGCCTGTCTCATGCTCAGTCCAGTCTGCAGTCCTGACTGCCCACCTCTCCTACCTGATAGTCTTTGTCAGAAAATGTCAGGTGCTTCATGAAGTTATGGACCTGGGAAGCAGCTTCAATTTGAGGGATTGAGAATGTATGGCCAGAGGAAAATGAGACCCCTTAACTTGGCCAGGGTCCCCATCTCACTCTCACATGGCTCCTGATTTCCTCCAGGGTCTTACCAAGAATTTCCCACTCAGTCTCTGCTTCCCTTCACAAGTCCTTTGTTCCTTTGTTCCTGGTGACTTCCACCATCCCCAAAAAGAGAACAGGCACAAGGTCAATCATGGAATTTTTTTTTAATTGGGAATCAGAGGAGAAGAAACTTTATAGGTTTCAGAATATTCTAAGTTCAGAGTTAAAAGGAAGAGGTGAGCTTTGTTAGGGTTTGTGGAGATTATTAAGGAAGAAATAGAATCAGAAGACCTCATTGCCTTCACTAAAGAGTGCAGAGATGTGATGTAAAGAACTCTAGGCATTTTTTCTCATTGATTTAAACAGTTTTTTTGTGTTAATTTTTAAATCATTCTTGCTCCAGGAAACCTTAATGAAGTTGTCGAATCCTGTGGTGGTAGAGAACTGAGCAAGTTCTGTGCTCTTTTAGTGATCTTGTATAATCAAAAGGAGGTAGTGTGGTGGAGGAGTCCACAGCTGAAAATAATGGCATATTTGAAGCACAGGTCAAAGGTCTGAGAAGGTGACAATTCTGTCTAAACCATGCTGACTACTGGAAGAGGAGATGGAAGGAAGCATTGATTTGGAGAGGAAAATCCTGTTGACTTTCTTCTTGATTCTGAAATAGGAAGCTTCTTCTAGGTTGTGTAATGTTCCTTGTAGGTGCTGGAAATAAGGTGGAGGAGGTGGATAGGTGGACAATGTATCTTCATGTCCAGGTAAGAGGGGTGGCTTCTGAGGCTCACTTCTGCTTTGGTGGACATTCTTGCTGGCATGGAGGGCACTTGACAGGGGGACACTTCTGCTGGCTGGAGGGTGGAGGACAAGGCTCAGGTACTTTGGGAGGACAGGGCCCTGGGACCTTGGGAGGACAGGGCTCTGGAACCTGGGGAGGAGGCTGGAAGGGGACTTTGCATTGTTGCTGTTGTTGATAGGACATTTTTCCTAAATTGAAGACAAACTGAAAGAAAGAAGAAAGCACTTTAGACTGAGACTACATGAGTAAAGGGAATGATTCCCAAAAATATCACAAGGGAGAAGCATCCTCTCTCATCACCCCTTTTAAAATATCCATGGAAAGATATTGCACTTGTTCCTAAGACTGTCCATCTTACAGGAATCTCCATGGACCACAGCTGCCAAAAAAGGAGACTTTTGTTGGGTTTGCCCTAAGGATGGCCAGTGTCTTCTCAGTCTCCCCTCCAAGGAGTCTGTTTCCTGGACTACGTACTGTCCTTTAAATGGATCACTTCTTACACTCTAAAGAACCAGGGAAAGAAAAAATGTGGAAAGTATCTGGCACTTGAGCCTCGAAATAAAAGAATGTTTTTAGAATTGTTGGCTTCAGGGAAAGAAGGTTGCAGACAGCAGAACACCAACTACATTTAATAATCTGTTGAGACAGAGCCTAATTTGGAGGGAGATTGGATGATATTTTTTTCCCTTTTTTTTGGGGGGGGGCTATAGCCCTATTCCTGGTTAAATCATTCCTTCTCCTCACCCAGCCACCTGCTGGCAACTTCCCTAGACTTTTCACATCTCCCTTCCACTTTACAACTTGATCATGCTTCTTCAGGCGTAACTAGTCTCCCTCGTGGTGGCCCATATTAAGCATTAGAATCCAGAAGCAGATCAGATCACCCAACTAAAATCCCCAGCTCCGAGTTTCATTATGCTTTAACTTGGGTCCTGAAGCTCAATCATTGAATGAGAAACGTTCAAAGTGAAGTACAAGGAATGTTGAAAGCTGGGTTCTCACCTCAACTTTACCAAACTTCCATTTTGAACTTTGTCTTCTTCACTGTACTTTTAATCTCATCCATTTCAAAGACCACTTTAGATTTAGAGCAGAGGCCAGCCAACGTTTGTTGTCAAGGGTCAGATAGGAGACAATTTAGACTTGGCAGACCAATGTTTATAAAAATTCTTCAAGTCTGCCATTGTAGTGAAAAGTAGTTATAGAAAATACATACATGAACATGAGTAGCTTTGTTCCAGTAAAACCTTATTGTCATAATATACTGTGGCAGGTGGATTTGGACCTTGACCTAAGTTTGCCAAGCCATTTTTTATTATAGTCGACTTTTGGATGTATCTCCTTCTCACTTCTCCCTGCTTACTCCTTGTCCTACTTTTTCTTTATTTTATTCTCTATTTATCTTACTGTTTCTATCTTTTTCCCTTTCTCCATCCCGCCCCAACCCATAAATCTACACTGACTTCTTTAAGTCCAACAGGAGCCTATTGATGGCTCCTTTGAGGACTTTCTGTCACCCAAAGCAGAGTCTCCCTACTCACCTGCTTCTCTTCAGGCTGTTCTGTTTTCAGGGATCCAAGTTGCAATGAAGAAGCCCAGAGCAGAGTCCTTTTATCCTGGGCTCAGCCTGGGAAGCAGGAAACCAAAGGGGTTTCCCCATCATTTCCTGGTGTCCTAATGTTTCACCCAGTTCCTGAAAATACTTGCCAAACTCCCTCTTTGCATAGAAAGGTCCAGTTTTTCAGCTCCTTGGTGAATAACAGTATTTCTATTTCTTTTGGATTTTTTTTTTTTTGCATGTGCGTGTGATGAGTAGGATATATTTTCCTCACATGTACCTGTGGAGTTGTATTGATATGCGGAGACAAGAAGAAAGAAATTTCTGGGCTGGATTTCTAGAGTTGTGTCTTTTTATAGGGATTTTAGGGATGGATCTTAATGTACTTCATATTCCATACCAGTGGCTTCCCCTCACTTTTTACAGGAAGTAAAATTCACACACAATATCTTTAGCACTGATGTGTGGAGTCAAGCAAAGTTAAGATCATTTACCTAAAGATCACTGAGCATACCAACTAGGGGACCAGGTCCTGAGTGTGGAGACATAAACATGACTGACACACAGTTCCAGCCCAAGGAAAGCTCATGGTCTAGTAGAAGACAGATGTGAGTGCTCAGATTGAAGGGACAGTGCGATGAGGCAGACACATGTTTTCCAACTGGGAGGTGAGGAGGAAGAGGATTCTCTTACAAGGATTCTATATAGGGGATTCTATCAGAGCTTTCTTGGACTCTGGGGCCTGACTTAGTCCTCCTGCACCTCACACCATTCTTCTCTTGACTACCATGTACAAAGTGATTTTGCACTCTCTTTTTCCCTTCTCCAAGACTGATTGACACACAAGATCTTATAGGTAAGATCTTATATCACACATATACAAGAGGGAAGAGGAGAATCTTCTCATTGGTCACTGATCCCTATTTTTGGTTCCATGAGTGTTCTTACCTTCTTGGGGGGGCGGTCCTCTCTGCAATAGAGGCCTGTGTCCTTTGAGTCCTGCGTACCATCTCTTCCTATGTGGTAGTTCAGAATTTCTTGGAAAAGTCTGTAGTGAGTAGATTAAAAAGTCGGAACAGATCAAAGAGTACTTAGAATTTAAACCCTGAAGGAATCTGTATCTCAAATTTCAGCAAAGGCCCATTTTTAAAGGAAAACACAATACAGTTTACTTCATCATCCTGAAGACAAGGCTAAGTCGAGAACAATTTAGGGGTAAGAGCAGAGTCAAGTATCAAAGAAAGAAAGATAGGCTCTGGGTGCTGCCCTGTGTCTTCATCTGCCTAAAATTCTCAAACCAGTTATCCCTGACATCCTTAATCAGTCCATGAATGATGTCCCCCAAACTGCTGGCTACTCAAAGAATGGCTTAAAGAAGAATCGGAGAAGGTGCCACAGGAGGGAAATGATCTGATATTTCTTAATTTCCTTAAAGGCAAAATGGTAGAAATTTATTCCTTCTGAATTTATACCACAGCAGGAAGGTACGAGGTGAAATGGGAAAGGGATTAAAACTTTGTGATGTGTGATTAGCTACTATCTTAAATTATAGATAATTCCCTGCAGTTAGATGTTGTCAGTGCTGGCTCCCGCAGCCTGGGGGTTGTGACAGAGTGACAACTGGTGCTGTGGACTGAATGTGAGTCATTCCCGCAATCAGAATACCTAAGATTGTTTTGGATTTTTTTTTTCATTTTTTTGAATGACTTCCTCGAGTGACTTTGATCCTTCCCAAACCAGGGAGGCTCTTGTGTGGCAGGAAGTTACGAGATGAAATGGGAAGGAACCAAAAGTCCATGAAATGGGATTAGCATCAAGCCTTTGCACTCTGGGGCCAGCCCTGCCTCCATTGTGTCAGGGATATGGGTGAATTCACTCCTTCACCTTTGTTCCCGCCCAGATGGCATAATAGCATCTGGTGGAGAGGTAGCCTCCATCAGATCCATGGGATAATATATATTTTCCCACATGTTTTCCAGGGTTCTTTTACTAGAAATCTGGAGGAATATTGCTAATTCTAAATCTTCAGTGCAAAAGGGAATTGGACACCTGTGTTTAGAAAAAGTGTCTTGAGATACTCTGGATGCAGAAACTTGATCTGAGTCCAGAATAAAAGGACCTACATTGGGACCCTCTTTGTGCTTTTCAATTCTCTGATGATAGAAACAGATTATTGAGTGAGGTGGCTCACCCTGGGTTTCCTATTCAAATTCCCAGTGGACTTAAGGACCCTGTGTATTTGGACTCCAAATCTGCTTTGTAGATACATGTAGAGTGATTGACATGATAAATATTGATTTGAAGTATAGGTAGACATAATAAAACATTTGCTATTAAAAGGACATTAGAAATTTAGAATTCATTTATAGAAAAAGCATAAATATTTGTCAAGATTCATTAAACTGTATACTTAAAATCTGTGCATTTTATTGTGAGCAAGTTATCTCTTGATTTCAAAACTTAATGATATCATGAGATAAAATATTTTAGGTAGGAAAATTGGAACTCAGGGATATCAGGTTACATGAATGATTTCAGAGTCAGTATTAGAACTAAAAGTCCAGTTCTTTTGTTTCAGTCTTACCTCTCATTGTCCCTGCTTTGGAAAGACGCTTAAGACTGAAGAACTCAGTGGGTAATGGTAGAACACTCTTATATTCCTATACCTATTTAAGTTTGGTGACTTTCACCTTTTGAGTTTTCTTGATTTGGAAATGAATAGTTTTCATAAAACCCTTCATGGAGGGTGTGCTCAGAAAAAATGGGAAAAAAAGCAGTGTTTATACAGGAATTTACGATTTGAGAATGATCAAGAGAAGGCAGTTTTAGAAATGTTTCTGCTAGGGGCAGGCTAACTAGGTAGGGGTGACAGAGACCAACCTTCCTCCCAGGGAGAATCCCCAACGTGATGGAGATAGTGTGACCTGCAAACTGTTCCTGGTCTCTACCTTCCAGAGAAGGAGATCCTGAGGAGAATGCTACCCCTCTCGCAGTACAAAATAATTTTAAAGTCTTCCAGTTAAGTACTGAGGACAATGTATCTTGTCCTCCTGAATCTGTTTTCTTACCCAAGCATCTTCCCTTTACCATACTTTTCCTCTCCCATCCCCACCTTTGTTTGTTACCCAGGGTTTCTTTACTCTTTTTCCAATTTGCTTTGAGTAACAGGTGCTCCTTTGAACAACCAGTGTCCCTTCTGTACTCCATACACTTCCCTGGAGGTTTATCTGTGTCACACTTGATCCCAGAGACAACATCCCCCTTAGAATACTGAGGTCAGGATGCGGGAGTATCTAGTTAGAGCAGGAGTCTCATACTTGGTACAGTTTTACCTAGAAGTTGGTCATGTCCTGTGAGATAATTTGTACTGCATTTTCATGTTGCTCTTCCTGGGTTTCACAGCCTGGTGGTTGTACCAGAATGAAATATGGTGGTGTGGACTGAATGTGTGTCATCCCAAAATTTGTGTGCTTAAATTCCAGCCCTAAGGTGATTAGGTCGTGGGAGTGGGGTCCTCATGAATGGACCTTAATGCCCTGATAAGGCATTAATAGGCCAACAGTAGAGGAAGGCAATTGGTGGAGGCAGGAGGAGGGACAAAAGGGAGGTGCTGGGAATGAAATGGATCAAATTACATTATGCACATGTGCAAACATGTCACAAAGGAATACTAGTATTAAGCATAATTATAATGCACCAATAAAAAAAGAGAAGGTCAAGTCTATACTTTTGGACTACTTTCTTGCTACCCTTCATAATGGAGACTAGGAAAGATGCCCCAATGGGAAAGAAATCAAAATTTGTTGACCCATATCATTCTGTAGTAGACTAAAAGTGATTTTCATAGTGCCATAAAATGATAACTTTTGAGTTTAACACTGACATAAGGACACCTTTTTATCATAAAAACCTCAGATAAGTTAGTATAGGCTGTGCCTTTTCCTCCCTTCAAGGGGTGAGATCATCTTAGAGTTCCAACCATTATAAGAGTACATTTAAATTGAAGTTATCATGCCATTTTAGGGTTTCCAATTCTGCTTCCATAATTGCCTTTCTCACAAATTATAAAGAAATCTTATCTCTCATCTGTGTAAAACCTTACTATAGTGAATTTCTCATGTGTAAAACCCTACTGAGTGCCATCATCTTGTCTATTAAATTTCTATGACCAGGATAGAAACATTTTAGCAATGTGATTTCTGAATATTTGTTTCTACCAAAATTGAGGGAAGATCTTTCAAATTTTTGGCTATTAAAAGTAATTTTAATTGTTAATATTTGTAGTGGATGCACCGCCCTGATCCCCTGCTTCAGGACCGAGATCCTTACCTTCCCAGCTTCTTGAAGTGTTGGTCACTGATGGTTCAAGTTGAATCCCAAATGGGAATTGATCTTGGTCAACTAGAACAACTTCTTCTGAGGGTAACCTGCCTTTCAGAGCAGCCCATTTCCAGTGACGTGGTGGTGCATGAACAGAATGGTCTTATTGTTGATATTTGCTGAATGATCCTCCCAACTGCTGAACTCCTTAGGATTGGATTAGATCTCTTTTTCAACTGTAATAATTAAGTTTAACTTTTTTCATTGCACATTTTTGTCTCTGTCACTCTCTTGCTGAGTTTGACCCTAAATATATTCCCCAGTATGTCTCTTGCTTCGGATTGACTTTTTCAGAGTATGTTCTCTTGTGAATATGATTTAACATAATCACTATATGAATTTTGGCATAACTTGAGACATATAATTTAGTGTCAATGTTAAAGTATAACACCTAGGGGAACTGACTTGAGCAGCCATGTGAACAAGGTATATTTATAATTATATGTATAAGGATGAAAACCTTCAACATGTAATATTATTTATAGTTTTATGAAATAATCAAAAATAGAAAAGGAACAGCTCTTATTGTAAGTATCTGTTCTAATAAAAATTTGCATTTCAATATATTTATCATATCAGTATGTTTAATTCGAGAGAGTGCTACTAAGTAAAATGTTGAACCCAGAAAAACTTGTAAACAGTCTTATCATCACAGAAACTAACAAACAAATTCTTTAAAATTTTTTTTTAGTTATACATAGCAGTAGGATCCATTTGACCTCATTTGCAAGTGTGGAGTATATATTATTCTAATTCAGACCCTAGTACTTCTCCTTTATCCTTCCTTTCCCCTCCCCTTGCTCCCTTCCCTCTATTGATCTTTCTGCCATTTACTCATAGTTATTTTTTAAAATTAATTTCATGTAGATGTATACAATGGTGGGATTCACTGTGGAATATCCATATACATACATAGGAAAGTTTTATCAGATTCATTCCACTGTCTTTCCTTTTCCAATTCCCCTCCCTTCCCTTCATTCCTTTTGTCTAATACCTGAATTTCTATTCCACGTCCCCCCACCCCGCCCTGCACACACTTGTGGGTTAGCTTCCAAAGTCAGAGAAAACATTCGCCCTTTTTTTTGGGCAGGGGACTGGCTTATTTCACTTAGCACAATAGTCTCTAGATCTATTTACCGGCAAATGTCATAAAGTCATTCTTCTTAATGGTTGAGTAATACTCCATGATGTATATATACCACGATTTCTTTATCCATTCATCTGTTGAAAGACACCTAGGTTGGTTCCAAAGCTTGGTTATTGTTAATTGAGCTGCAATATATTGATGTGGCTGTGTCCCTGTAATATGCCAATTTTAAATCCTCTGAATATATACTGAGGAGTGGAATTACTGAATCAAATATTGATTGCATTTCTAGGATTTTTTTAGAAATCTCCATACTGCTTTCCAGAGTGGTTGTAACAGTTTGCAGCCCCACCAACAGTGTATGAGGGTACCTTTCCTCCACATCCTCGCAAACATTTATTGTTACTCATAGTCTTGATAATTGTCATTCTGACCTGAGTGAAAGGAAATCTCAGTGTAGTTTGCTATACTGTAGTTAATTTGTATTTCTCTAAGTGCTAGATATGTTGAACTTTTTTTTATATATTTGTTGACCATTCATATTTCTTCCTTTGAGAAGTGTCTAGTTCCTTTGTCCATTTATTGATTGGGTTATTCAGACAAATCTATATTTGATTTCAAGGTACTTACATATTATTACAAAGTTATGGGAGAGTGGTCAATAAGTATGTCTAAGTATATTCATATATTACACTAAAAATTTCATGGAGAAGTGAAATGGAAAGTCAAGTTGAAGTAGAAGAAAACAAAGTAAAAATTTTCGAATATAAAAGAGCTTATGTCAATCTATTTCATGACCATAAATGAGAATTCTCAAAGTATTCATAAATCAAGTAAGCAAGACATAATAACGAGTAGTCTGTAAAAACCATTTTGAGGCTGGAAGTATATTAATAGAAAAGAAAAATTATATGAACATCCTATCTATTCAGTCTATATGAATTCTGACATAATTTTGTTGGTAGAACTTGACAAGTTTATTTTTAATATTTTATAGAAAGACATATATCTAAGAACAGCCAAGAAGTTCTTAAAATATCACAGCTAGAAAACTTCAGTCACCAGATATCATTGTTTCAGTAATTACGACAACAGTTGTTGTAAAGTTAGGCATACAGGCAAGTGGGACAAAATAGAGATTGCACGAACAGACTCACATATAAGCAGTGTCTTTATTTATGACAAAAGTGATTCAGAGCAGTGGTGAAGGGTGGTCTTAGGTCAACTGGATATTCCTATGAGGTTAAATAACACACACACACACGGGACATTGAACCTCGGGTCTTGCTTGTGCTGATCATATGCTCTACCACTGAGCTATACCTCCAGTCAAAAATACATATTTTGACTCTGACTTTATATTATAAACAAAGATTTAGTTTCAGTTGGATTATAGATTTTAGATCAAATTTATTTGAAGGATAAAACAATAAAACTACAGAACAAAACCTTGTGGAGGTTATCTTCAGGTATTCTGGTTAGGAAAGATTGCTTAAGCAGGGAATCAAAGCAGAATAAAAAGGCTGCAAAATGATTAATTGGATTTTATTAAAATATAGAATTTATGGTATTACAAAACACCATTAAGAATGAAAAAGTCATAATTTCATTCTTTGTGACTGAATAAAATGCCATTGTGCATATATGCCATGTTTTATTTATCCATTCATCTGCTTACAGGTGCCATATATATGATTATATCAAAATGAACCCTGTTACGGTTATATTATGTATAGCTATAATGCTCTAAAGAAAACATTAAAAATATTTAAAAAGTTGAGCAACAAAGATGGAAATGCTATCTGCTATATCTATATCTCACAACTGGCGTGTTTCCAAAATGCACTCATACACACATACACATACACACACACCAGTGAAGACAGAAGAACCAAGAAATAAACAATTTAGAAAAATGTTCAAGCAAGTTGAATAGGTAATTCATGAAAGTACATTTACAAACTTCTAGTAAACATATATGATAAGGAATTATTGTGGCCCCCCCCAAAATAAGTAACTTTTGTGGTGGTTTAGGCCAGGGCAAACTGTGGAACAATCAGGGTAAGAACATTGGAAATGATGAGAAGGGGAGAAGTGATAATATTCTTCATGCAGAACTCACAACTTTGGGAGAAATTTTATGCAGGAGGAGAGTTTTCAAGGAATTGGGGTTTTAGAATTATTATTGTTATCACTTTAAAATTATCCTTTGGTTTGTGACTTTAGTACCTTTGCACATGTGGTGACATTGTTGTGTATATTAAAAATGGAGAGAAAGCATTCCACAAATAATACATGTGACACTGTCATAAAAAGGATAATGAGTGGATATAAATAATTCCATAACCATAAATCCTACAACTAATGAAAATCACAAATTTCTTGAGAACACAATTAACACATAAGAAATATAAATTTGGCATTTGTGATATTCTTTTGATGTGCCAACATGATTAGGTGATAGTCCCTAGTTATTCAATCAAACACTGATCTAGATGTTGTTAAGGCAGATGTGATTAAAGTCCATAATAAATCCATTCAAGCAAAGAAGAAAATCCTAGGTAATCTGGATTGTCTGATTCAATCAGTTGAAAGGCTTTAAGAGCAGAGTTGAATCTTCCTGGAAGAAGAAATTTTACCCATGGACTCTAGCTTCAGCCATGCCAGATGTTCCAGCCTGACCTCTTGCTGTGTTGTCTTATGAATTTTGACCTACCTAGCTAGTCTCCACAATCCCACAAACCATATCTTTGCAGTAAATATCTGAATGTGCATTTCCTACTTGTTCTGTTCCTTTCATTAGAATCTGATAGAGATAATCCCTACAGTTATTAAGGAAAGCTAACCCATAGTTCACAACCTCTTTATATAGAGAGTCCCATGTTCAATCACTTATTTGGTGAATTATAACAAACATTTAAGGAAGAAAATGTTTCAGAAAACAGAGGAGGTAGGAATACTAGGGGAATATTAGAGGACGTTCCAGGAAGAAGGAAGTTTAAAGTCCATGTGCTTCAACTTCTGAACAAAGGTCTAGAAAGGTAGAATAACTAGTCTAAGGTAGCACAGTTAATATCTGATACTCCAGCAGTACCAAATCTCATATCCCCTTGTCTGTATGCCCAAACCTTAGTTTCCAGTGGGAAAGAGTGACCCAGATTGTAAAAAGCCATTTGCCGTTATTTAATGAAGGCTTCACAAGTCCCAGAAACTGTCAAGTCCTGGGCATGCATATAGCAGTGATGAGTCTATTGTGAGGGCAATAGACATTAAAAAAATGGTTACACTAAAGATTATTTAATTTCAATGATCACGAAGGAGTCTTCAGGTTTAGAAGAACATAAAACAGGAAAAACAGGAGGGACTCTGTATAATGCGTGGAAATCATTTAGGGAGAAGTCTTGCCTGAGAGAAGATCATGGGTGAAGGTTTGGGGTTTGGGGAGGAAAAGGAACCTGGTGTATATGAGAAGAAGAGTATGAAGCCTAGTAAGCTAAGTCAGCACAGAGAGGTGCTACGTGGGACTGGACAGGTGGGGACAGCCCAACAGAGTATCGTGGCCAACGTTAAGGAGTACAGGTATTTTTAAAAGTGGAACAGGATGCTTTTGAAAGAAGGAAATCATTAAGGATATAATCAGATTTGTATTTTTGAATGATCACTCTGACTGCAATGTGACAAATGCCTTTCAGGACATTGGGAATTGGAGAAGACCAATTTAGTCTCTTATATTAGTCCAGGTGAAACCCGATGGTGCCTGGATGAAGAAAGTATGAGTGAAATGGAGAAAAGTAAGTGGAAGAGAGAGAAGAGATATTTGGTGGAATGATTGAGCGCACAATATTAGCTCCGACAATTCTAATAATTTCCTGGGTCTGGTACCCACAAGACATCTCAGAAGTCACAATTACAGTACACTTAATAAATTCTGTTGGGTTTACCTCACTCTAGGGTGCAGCCTGCTTCCTGAGTTAGTGCTTTCCCTTGCCTGACCTTTCTTTCTTCTCCTCCTCCTCCTCCTCCTCCTCCTCCTCCTCCTCCTCATTTTCTTCTTAAACTGAGCATATGGGTAATTTTCAGACCCCTAAAAAAGGCTTCAAATATGTGACTGACACTGCCAGGTGTTACATCAATTTGCTCAGATTTAAAAACCAGTGATCAATTGAACTTGTGGAAAACATATACAATCTTTTCCCTCACTTCCCAGTTCCCTTTGAACAGCTCATCATGTATGGGCTATTTTATAGACTCGTACATCCATTCTTGCTGGAGTGGAATCCAGAAAAAAAATTCTCACAGTCTCTTTTGAAGTCAGGGCACAATCATGTGACCAAAGACCCACTAGTCAGGACTATGCTCCAGAAAGAAGCAGTTGGAAGAGGGTCTCCCTGCAGAATACATTTTTTTTTGGGGGGGGGGCAAGGGCAGAGGCTCCTTTTTGCCACTGGCTAAGGATGCAAGGGTGTGTTCCTGTCCCCGTGTTACACTGTGGAGCAGCAGCCATGGCAGTAACTTCCTTACCAGGCCAGTTCTGTGGTGTGGTTTGGGCATTGTTCCTCAATACTTAGCTTCAAGCCTGGTTCTTCAGAAATCCCACCAGTCCTGTAATCTATCCAAAAGCCCATTAATAAGCCCTTTTCTGCTTAATCAGTCAGAATGAGCTTCTGCTGCTTATAATTAATATCCCCAGCTGAAGCAACATGCAATGTTATTAGTTGCATAGTATTAGGCTGCTCCTTAGAATTCCCTAAAATGGCATCATGATACTAGGGTCCTTGGAAGAGTGACTGAACAGGAAAATTAGGTCTGATCAAAGCTTTTGTTCAATTTGACTTCCATATGGGTTGTGGTAAATGTTTACCACCAAATACATGTGTATCTCTGTGTTATTCTAAAGAATCTCTTTCACAGAGCTTTCTCATAGATGGATTTCTGAGTCTATCTGCTAACATTTAAATTTAGCAAAATAAAAAATATCTTTGCCTTTGAACTACTGAGTGAATCTTTCCTGCCTTATCTTTTCCTGATGAGGAAGGATCTGTGAAATTTCCTATGGAATCCAAGAGCAGATGGAAATGTGACCCAGGAGGGGAAGAACAAAGGCATAAACAGCTCCTGAGAGCAAGGAGAGGCTTCAGTCCAGCCACTTCAAAACTCAGGGAGGGAAACTCCTGGAGCATCCTTGACTCAGGACACTTCCAGTCTCTGCTGTTACACCTTCTGGGATACAGAGGCAACTGTTTTTCAGGGTGTCCCCTTGCCCATTGATAGGAATGTTGGTCTCATACCAAGCTGAAATCTGCCTCCTATAACGTCCTCAGTCTCCCTATAAAGAACTTGTGCATCCTCTTCCAAGACCTTTAGGCATTGGTCTCTGCTCTCATCCCATCAAAATCTTTCTTCCTTGTAGCTTAAATAACTATTGTCTCTGCATTTCCACACATGACACAATTTAAAGGCCTTTTCCCTGCAGAGATAGTCTTGACAAGGGTTAGAGTCAGACAGACTACATTATTTACTAGATGCATAACATGGAGGAATTTATATAACAACAGATATAATTGCATTTATTAGAAAGGCAATGTGCTCTCAGTCCATGTGATTCAATTTATATCTTGGTTCTACCTTTTCTAAATGTGCAAGAATTATTTAATTTCTTTACTGAGCTATAAGTGACTTAAAAGATCAGTTACTGGTGATTGTGAGGATTAAATTCCTTAACATAGATAAAGATGTGGCTCACAGTAAGGGTTCAAAAAATCGTGGTAATTTCATTGTTATTCTCAGCATATGAAAGTTCCTGCATGGCTGATGTAGTTCCTGAGGTTGAAAAAAGGGTTAAGAAGACAAAGTGAGCTTTACATTGAAGCTTAAACTTCCTAGTGATGTAGTTTAACTGGAAAAGTGCTAAAAAGGGAAAAAAGTGTCTACTGTCTCTTGCAGGTTTTAGAATGCGCAGATGCTTTGTAAAGAGTAGCTGCTATTAGAATAAAACTTAAAAAAAAAAGAGTAGCAGCTACACTATAACTACACTATAAAATGACTTTCCAGACTTCTCCTTTGGTCCTGAAATGTGTCCACACAAGACCTGAGCCCTGGACCACCTGGCAGTCATCGAGAAGTGCTTCCTTCAACCTTACAACGATGATGACTGACAGGAACCCACACTACTGCAGCGCTTATCTAAGAGTGAATTAAATCAGTTCTGCAGCAGAAAACTGATGTATTGGAGTTTGATATTAACATGAGGATTACACTGAGTCTGTTTTGAAACTAAGATATGCCCAAAACACAGGACCACTCACAAAAAATCTCATAAAAGAGGAAGAGGAATCCATCTCAAGGATGGGTAAGACCTATGAAAACATGAGGAAACAGGCAAACCAGTCTCTCCCACCCCCTCAACTTATAATCCCCCAACAAAGGAACCCACAAATATTGAACAGGATGAAATTCTAGAGAAAGACTATAAAAGTGATTATTAAAATGATTAGTGAGCTAAAAAAAGATCTACAAAACAAATTGAGATCAAATACAGAAGTGAAAGACCATTTTAATAAAGATATAGAGAGTCTGAAAAGAAACCAATCAGAACTCCTGGAAACAAAAGAGATAATAAATCAAATAAAAAATTTATTTGAAAGAATCATCAACATGTCAGATTATATAAAAAACTGAACTTCAGGTCTTGAAGACGGGTTATATAAACTTGAACACTCACAACAGTAAAGGGAGAAAAAGGACCATAATCAGAATATACAAGAACTCTGGAACAATTCTGAGAAACCAAACAGAAAAGTTATTGGATTTGAAGAGAACATGGAGGTATAGGCTAATGATTAGTTTCAGTGAAATAATAGCAGAAAATTTCCAAACCTCAGTAATGAGATGGACATTCACATATAGGAGTCATATAGAACACCAAATAGAAAAGATCAAAGAAGAACAAAAGACACTTGATAATCAAAATGCCTAACATAGAGAATAAGTATAGAATGTTAAAAACCTTAAGAGAAAACATCAGGTTGCATTTAGAGGAAAACCAATAAGGCTCACTTCAAACCTCTCAGCTCAGACTCTAAAATTCATGAGGTCCTGGAATTAGCTAATACAAGCTATAAAAAACCCCAAATGTCAACCAAGATTGCTGTGCCAGAAAGACTATCAAAATCAAAAGAGAAATAATAACTTTCCAAGGTAAGGATAAAAAGAAATCATAACCATAACCACTAAGTCAACAGAAAATCCTTAAAGATATACAACACACAGAAGAACTCAAAACAAACCCCAGAGCTCTTAAATGGGTGACGCTCACTAGAAGAGCTGTCAAGAAAATGAAAATTAAGACTGAATTAAATATATACAACAAATAAAAATGGCAGGAAATAATAAGCATCTTTCCATGATAACTCTGAATGTAAATGGCCTCAATTCTCCAATTTAAAGAAAGAGACTAGAAAACTAGAAACAAACTATTTCCCAAACCAGTAGATGACAGGGAAAAATTAAAATCAAAGACAAAATTAATGAAATGGAGAATTAAAAAAATACAAAGGATCAATGCCACAGAATTGATTCTTTGAAAAGATAACCAAGATTGATAAACCCTTAGTCAAACTAATCAAAAGAAAGAGAGAAAAGACCCACATAAACAAAACTGGGGATGTTGAAGGAATTATCACCACAGACATTGCTGAAATACAGAGGATCACCAGGAACAATTTTGAAACTTACATTCCAATAAATTGGAAAAATCTAGATTTTGACAAATTTCTAGACACACTTGACCTACCCAGATTGAACCAAGAGTATATAGAAAACTTAAATAGGCCAATATCAAGCAACAAGATTAAAACAGTAATGAAAAACCTTTCAACAAAGAAAAGTCTGGAACCAGAGGGATTCTCAGCTAAGTTCTACTAGACCTTTAAAGAAGAAATAATATCAATACTCCTCAAATTATTTCATGGAATACAAAGGGAGGAAAGACTTCCAAACTCATTCTATGAAGCCGGCATCACCCTGACACCAAAACTAGATAAAGACACATTAAGTAAAGAAAACTATAGACTGATATCCCAGCTGAACATAAGCCCAAAAATCCTTAATAAAATATTAGCAATCTGCATTCAAAAACACATTAAGAAATTTGCACATGACAATGAAGTTTGTTTCATCTCAGGGATGCAAGTTTGGAGCAATACATACAAATTGATAAAACCAATTCATTATATAAATAGAATTGAAGACAAAAATCACTTAGTCATCTCAATAGATGCAGAGAAAGCCTTTGACAAAATCCAGCCCCCATTCATGTTAAAATCACTGAGGAAATTGGGGATAGAAGGAACTTACCTCAAATCACAAAAGTTGTGTATGACAAACCCAAAGCCAACATTATACTGAACAGAGAAAGACTGAAAGCATTTTTTCTAAAACCAGGAACAAGACAAGAATTTCCACTCTCATCACTCATATTCAATATAGTTCTTTAATCTCTAGCCAGAGCAATCAGACAAGAGACAGAAAAATAAAGGGATACATGTAGGAAAAGAAGTCAAATTATCTCTGTTTGCAGATGACACAATGCTATACTTAAAAGACCCAAATATTTTTACCAGAAGATTTCTTGATCTGATAAACAAATTCAGCAAAGTAGTAGGATACCAGATCAACATGCAAAAATTAAGTTTTACTATACTCTAATAGTGAATCCACTGAGAAAGAAATCAGAAAAATAAAAATAATTTCATCCACAATAGACTTTTCAAATAACTCAGGATAAACCTAACCAAAGAAATGAAATAGTTCTACAGTTAAAACTATAGAACTGAAAAAAAAAAGAATTTAAAGAAGACCTTAGAAGATTGAAAGATCTCCAAAATTCTTGGATAGGCAGAATTAATATTGTCAAAATGGCCACATTACCAAAAATGATATACAGATTTAATGCAATCCCCATCAAAATACCAATGCATTCTTCACAGAACAGAAAAACAGTTCTAAAATTTGTATAAAAATAACCACGGCAATCCTGATAAATAAGAGTGATGCTGAAGGAATTACAGTACCTGATCTCAAATTATATTATAGCACTAGAGTAACAAGAATAGCATGGTATTGGCGTAAAAACAGACATGAAGACATGGACTAGAACAGAAGACACAAGGACAAATATGCATAGATACAGTCATCTGATTCTTGACAAAGGTGCCAAAAACATATGCTGGAGAAAAGATAACCTCTTAACAAATTGTACTGGGATAATTGTACTGAGAGTCATATGTAGAAGAATGAAGCTAGATCCTTATCTCTCACTTTGCACAAAAAATCAATAAAATGGATCAAAGACTTTGGAGTTAGACCAGAAACACTGCAACTGCTAGATGAAAACATAGAATCAAACTTCCACATCTTGGTACAGGCACTTAATGAGACTCCTAATGCTCAAAAAATAAAACCAAGAATCAAGGGTGGGATGGCATCAAATTAAAAAGCTTCTTCACAACAAAAGAAATAGTTAAAAGTAGGAAAAGAGAGCCTAGGAACTTGAAAAAAATCTTTGTTATCTACTCCTCCAACAAGGGACAAATATCCAATATATATATATATATATACACACACACCTCCAAAAACTTAACAGCCAAACCCCAAAGAATCCAATGAAGAAATGGGCAAAAGATCTAAATAGACATTTCTCAAAAGAAGACATGTAAGTGGCCAACAAATGTATGAAAAAAATGTTCAAAATCCCTAGCAATCAAGGAAATGCAAACCAAAATCACACTGAAATTTCATCTTTTCCAGTTAGAATGGCAATTATTAAGAATGCAAAAAGCAATAATTGCTGGCAAGGATGTGTACGGTAGGGAGAAAGGTGCACTTATGCACTGTTGGTGGGACTGCAGATTAGCACAGCTACTTGGGAAAGCAGTGTGATGATTCCTCAGAAGACTGAGAGTGAAGTCACCTTATGACTGAACTGCCTCATGCCTTGGTGTTTATCCAAAAGAACTAAAATCAGCATTCTATAGTGATAGAAGAATATCAGTATTATAGCAGTGCAATTCACAAAAGTTAAGTTATAGAACCAGCCTAGGTGCCTATTAGCAGATGAATGAATAAAGAAAACGTCACACACACACACACACACACACACACACACACACACACAATGAAGGTTTATTCTGCCATAAAGATAAGTGAAATTACATCTTTGCTGGTAAATGGATGGAACTGCTAAGTGAAATAAACCAGATTAAGAGGGTCAAGGGTCAAAAGTTTTCTCTTATGTGTGAAAGTTAGAGAGTAAGAGAGAGAAATAATTAAAAAATGCATCTCACAAAACAGAATGGAGATCAATAGATGTGGGAAAGGGATCAAGAGAGAGGAAGGAGGGGATGTTGTGAGAGAGTACTGGGGTACAAAATTGGCATAACTATGCTGTATCCATTTATTAACATGCTACAACGAGTCCTGCTCATTGTATATGTATGTATAGATGTGTATTTATTTATAAGACAATAAAATAACAATGAAAATAAAACAACAACAACAACAGAAGGGAGATCAATAGTGTAGAGCAAGTGGACCAGGGGAAGGAGGAAAAGGAAGGTGCTGGGTGATGAGATTCATCAGATGGTTATGATCATGTATGCTTATGACACAATGAATTTTACTACTATATATAATTATAATTCACCAACAAAAATATTAAAAAGAGATGTTTCCATCAATTTGCCCCAATTCCATGAGCCCATGCTGCCCCTGATGTACATAATCTTTCTATACCTTCTTTCATGATCTATAATGTGGATTCAGCAACTATTCTCATCTTACAGTGGGCTGGTGGCCACACTACTGTACCACCTTGGGAGCAGTCCCTGGATGTGGTTCCCTTTGGGAAAATGAGCTCTTGAGCAAGGCAGATGTTTTAGAGAGGGTAGGACTGGAATTGCTGGGAAAAATGGGAAGGGTTATATGGAGGGCAGAGCTCTGAAGTATGGGAAGGACTAGGCTCAGGAATATGTGGACAACAGAGTTCCAGTTGTGAGTTTTGCATAGATCAAGGTATGCAGAGTCTGAGCTGAAGTGAATCAGATTATGAAGAGAGAGGGCTCAGAAGAATGGAGACAACAAACTTTGGAGTCCTGGAGTCCTGAAGATGTGACATTAAAAATGGTTATAAAATTTCTTTGATAGTCCTTCATTCAGAGGTTGAGGAGGTGTCTATATCCTGTACTCTGGGCAGTCCTATTATGACTTTGACCAATAGACTATGGCATAAGTGACACCAGGCCTGTTCCACCACCTTCTCTTGGTATCTTGAGCTGCTATGTGAGACATCTGGCCACCTGCTGGAGAGAACCTGAGACTACCTGCAGCAGGAGAGAAGTGTGGCTGAGTCTAGCCTATTAGTTGTTCCTGCCAAAGTATCAGGCGCCTGCATGAATCCATCATGAACAGTTCACATGGACTGGCTACCAGGTGAATAATGTCAAGTGGTCCCAGTCAGCACCATATGGAGCATAATTGTTCAAGCTTTACATGAGTATTTGGCCCATAAAATTCTGATATAATAAAAATCTTTTTCAAGTAGGATAGATCAGTATGGCAAAACAAAAACGTTCTGCTTACATTCCCCTTTAAGGAAAACATTTGTTTTCCCAGTTATTGGGAGCTGTGTCTCCAGGGTTTGCCTCAGGTGCATAGAGCTGAAGAGCACACCTTACTAGGATAGGCCACCTCCAGGGAGAGAGGGTCAGCGACCTCGGCTCACTGTGAGATGGGAACCATTATTACCTGTATTTTATAGATAATGAAAGCAGTGCAGAAAGGTTAGATGATGTACGTAAAGTGTAATGACTTTAATAGGCAGAATTAAATTCTGTAATTGGCAGAAGTGGAATTGAAGTCCCTCGCTCCAGATCCAGGGCTCTTAAACACTGCACATTGACCAGGCTTCTCCACTGAATGTTAGCTCCTAGCCCCTCAGGACACACCTTTGGGATTAACAACAGAAAGAATGGTCTTTAGGCTGAGTAATTGCAATTATTCATGTAGGTCATGGTTGCCAGACCTGTTCAGAAAATTTATGTTTTGTTCTGGTTCCTCTGTCTTAGGGGAACATTGACCCCTGGGACAAGAGGAATCATTGGGACTAGAGGAGGAAGGTCCATTTGTTCAACACTGGTGTGTGTAGCTGTAATAGAGAGAGCCAAATATGGATGCTAACTCGGAGAACAGAAATGATTTCTTCTTATCCTCTTACTCATTTTTTTGCTTCTGGGGATGAAACCCAGGGAAGTTCTACCACTGAGCTACATCTCCAGGCCCTTTAAAAATTTTGATTTTGAGGCAGCATCTCAATAAGTTGCCTGTGTGACCTGCAACTTGTGATTTTCCTCCCAAGTCACTGGGATTACAGGTGTGTGACACTCTACCTGATTGGGGAACAGAAACTGAGCTGATATGAGAACTAATTGCAAAGAACAGGAAGAGAAAGTACAATTATTTTGTATTCCAGAGCAGAATTTTTATAAAGGAATGGAAATCATTAGAAAGTATGTTCCAGTCCCACCAAGGAAATAGGTTCTAAGTGATTTTATCAATAACTAAATTGCCTACCTTGTACGGAGCCTTCTATTGGTAGCAGAGTTTGAGTGAAGGCTGCGAGATAATGTCTCATGAGGCATTTTAAAGGAGAGAGCTGTTCAATATATGCTTCTGATCCTTCCTAAAAGGCCTTTTAGGGCCTTGATTTTTTTTTCCTTATTTTCCTGTCTCTGGAAGACAATCTCCATATACTTATTCGTTCCCAGGATAATATATAAATCCCTTCTCCTCTCTCATTGTCCAAACCCATAGGTTCTGACAGAAGATCCAGGTAGGAACAAAATGCCTCAAGCCTGGGAGTTCCAGAAGTGTTATTCACAGTCCAAACTAAAAAAGAAAAAACAAATGGTACTGAGGGGTGGAACCTGGGGTGGTCTCCCACTAAGCTGCACTCTCAGTCCTTATACTTTTTTAAATTTTGAGATAAGGTATCTCTAAGTTTCCCAGGTTGGCCTTGAACTTGTGATCCTCCTGCCTCAGTCTCCTGAGTCATCTCTAAAGCAAATTCTTGTTTCTGGGTCCTCAAAGTTTGTTCTTCATTTCCAAATATCTAGGATTTGGCTTCATATCCAAGCCTTTTGGTAGAAAGAACATGAGATGGAAATGTGGAGTCTTAGATGTCAGCTTTGCTAGGACACCAGCTATACCATCAAGATCAAGTCACCCAGTATCCCCTGACTTAATTTATTGCTAATATGAAAGACTTCAATATTTGATTTCAAGATTTGCAGAGTTAATCCTAGAATTACATTGTGCTTATCCTCTACATGTCTAGCTGTTGGATTTCTTTAACACTCCAATTTAAAGAAAATGTCACTCTCAATCTAACTGCACATCTTTGAACAACCCAAGAGGGCTAGCCCAAACACTCAGGGAACTCTTGTCCCCTTTCAGAGATATCTCAATCACTGTCTCTCATTCAGCTTCCTGCTGGAGGGGATTAAGGTGGATAAAGAGGGTTCAATCTTGCATCTATGATCCTAACCCTAGTCAGACTTCCAGAAGACAAAGGGATTTCCCCTCAGTTTCCTATTTCCTGGGTGCCTCACTCTAGGTTCTAAAATGACTTGTTCAACTTCTTTGTATAGAAATCTCCAGTTGGGCAGATGCTGAGCTGCTAGCAAGTTTTCTTTTTTAATTATTTGTTCTTTTTAGATATGCATGACAGTAGAGTGTATTTTGACATGTTATAACTAGATGGAGTATAACTTATTCTCATTAGGGTTCCATTCTTGTGGTTGTACATGATGTGGAGTTTCACTGGAGGTGTATTCATATATGAACATAGGAAAGTTATGTCCAATTCATTCTATTGACTTTCTATTCCTTCCCCCTTCCCTTCCCTTCATTCCCCTTTGTCTAGTCTAGTGAATCACCCACCCTCTTTTGTATGTTAGCATTCACATAGCAGAGAGAACATTTGGCTTTTGGTTTTATGGGGATTGGCTTATTTCACTTAGCATGCTATTCTCCAGTTCCATCCATTTACTGGCAAATGCCATAATTTCATTCTTCTTTATGATCAAGTAATATTCCATTATGTATATATATCCCATTTTCTTTATTCATTCATCTATTGAAGAGCACCTTCATTGGTTTCATAGCTGTGCTATTGTGAACTGAGCTGCTACAAATATTGATTGGTTATTATACTGTAGTATGCTGATGTTAAGTTTGAGAAAATCTTTGCCACCTGCCCCTCAGATAGAGCATTAATCTCCAGGATATTCAAAGAACTCAAAAAACTTAACACTCCCAAACCAAATAACCCAATCAATAAAGAGGCAAAGGAACTGAACAGGCAGAAGAAGTACCATCATTCAACAAATACATGAAAAAATGTTCAATATCTCTAGCAATTAGAGAAGTGAAAATTAAAACTACATGAGATTTCATATCATTCCAATCAGAATGGCAATTATCAAGAATACAAGTAACAATAAATATTGGTGAGGATGTGGGGAAAAAGGTTCACTCATACATGGCTGGTGGGACTGCAAGTTGGTGCAACCACTATCGAAAGCAGTATGGAGATTCCTCAGAAAACCTGGAATGGAACCCCCATTCGACCCAGTAATCCCACTCCTAGGCATATGCCCCAAGGACTTAAAATCAGCATGCTAGCAAGTTTTCTATCTCCTTAAGAAGGCAGCTTGAGAGAAATGGAATACAGAGGTCATTTCTCACGGTGCCTCTGGGATCTCAGTGGTAGAGAACCATGAATGCTCCATGGGAAGCAGAACCTTTGAGTGGGGAGAGAACCTGTGCAGCGACTGGTAGGTGGTAGCAAGTGGCAGAAGACTTGAACTTATCGTGTTCTAATGCTACAGCAAAAGTAAACCCAAGTAGTCTGGACTG
Organism: Glaucomys volans; assembly: GCA_020662805.1. Classification (NCBI taxonomy): domain Eukaryota; kingdom Metazoa; phylum Chordata; class Mammalia; order Rodentia; family Sciuridae; genus Glaucomys; species Glaucomys volans. The sequence goes on from JAJEJO010052500.1 coordinate 56,923, forward strand.
TAATTGTGGTAGGTGCCACCACAAAAGAGTTCTGTGGACTTGGATAAAAAGAGTCATTAGAAAAAGCTTAATGTGACAGTTTGGAGAAGTAGACCAGAACTTTTCAGCCCAAGAGCTCTGATTTGAGAATAGTTTTATCAGTCAGGGACTCTTGATAGACCATGGAAGGTGGAGGTAGAGTGGAAATCAATTCCTGTCCTATCTCATGGGATGTTGGCTGGCTCTCAGTTGTTTCATGGATTCAGGAGGATGCTGGAGGGTAGTCTGTTACCTGAAGGTACAGGTCACAGATTTTAAGGGGGGATGGTTAAAGCCGAGAGTAAGAGGAAATTGATAAATCAAAGAGGTCAGCGTGAACAAGACCTTGATTGATTAAGGAACATGATTAAGGAACAGACGTTGATATTGATGGTTGGAATGCAGGAATGGGGAGTCAGAGGACATGGGAGGGAGAGCAGAAGTCATTGAGTAGAGACAGAGGGGAATGTTGGTCTTAGGGTAATGCTTAGATAACTACTAATTTCATGGTGTAATGTTCTTGCCTTGTGCTTCTTGCTAGGGGAAACTGCACTTACAGGACCTTCAACAGGTGGAAAGAAAAGAAAGGCTTTGAGAAGTGTGCCAGAGGGCTGGGACAATCACCTGTTGCTACTTGTGAAGTTGAGGGGCGGTTGTTCACCAGGGGTCAAAAAACAAAGGATTTTGGTCACTTTTTAGCATTATCATAATGTAGGGCATGATATCTGAGCCCTATCTAGTGGAAAAAGCAAGCAGAGTGGTGAAATGTGCTCGGTGGTGGTCGACTTGGTGGGGTGGAGTGGCAAACAGGATGAAAGTCAGCACGTGTACCTGGGTTTCAGGTCCAAGCAGGTGTATGGCTTGATTATACCAGGCAGTGTACCCCAAGTTTTCAAATGTCAGCCTGACGAGTGGATACAGATTAACTACGAGGAGGAGAACGGGTGTAAGGCGTCCTGCAATCCAGGAATCTTCATTTGTTGATACAATCTCTCAACCCAGTCGTTGCCATAGATGCTATTTACTCTATTTTTGTATTTTAGCGTTTGTGTGTGGTAAGACACACCTGTATTTCAGGTAGTCCCAGGACTGCTGGGAAAAGGGTGGGGGAAGGATGTTGTTTATCTGCTAATTTTCTGGGAAACTAATTGCCTGGGGGAAACTCAGGTAAAAATGTGGACTGAAGAGTTTCACCACTTCAAGCATGCTGGAACTTAGTGCGGGTGAAACCAGGTAACCAGTAACAGTCTGGTAGCTTTTCTAAGCAAAGTACTCTTTTGTGAAGTGGGGGAGGGTCTGTCTCCCTCTGGTGTGACTGTCAAGGCCAATGAAGGCAGAATAATCTGATCGTGGGTCTGGGAGCTTGTAAACCATTAAAAATGTCTACGTTAGTTGTTCAGAACACCTTGTTCTTCCCCAACTATTGGCAACCTCTCTGAGTCTCTAACCAGTCAGGGATGGTTTATTTAGGTGGGTTTGTGGGATCCTGGGCTAAATCAGTACATGCAGAGATGGTTCTCAGTGGGTGGTGGGGAGCCAGGGGGTGGTGAAATGAATGAAGCATAGGAGACAGGACTTTGAGTGGAAGGAAAGCACAGTGTGGAGCTGGGTTGAATCACCAAACCCTGATGCATTTTGAGGATTAAAAGCAATTTTCTGTTGAAGCCTTGGTATGACATCTCTCTCCTTTTTCTGCCAGGACTTCCTTTTCTCCTTCCCTCCCCCTCCCTTTGTCCTATCCCCCATGGTGTTCTGGAGTTGATTTCTAGACCTGTGGTCCCCTTCTACTCACTCTTTGTGTCATAAATTGTTCATTTTCTCTTCATTACTGTGGACTTTTTTTTTTTAATGTCTTTGAAAGGTCAGTTGTGTATCACAAAGGTGGTTTGAAGGCTATTATGGTTTATAAAATAAATATCTAATTTATTAAATTTGCAAATTAAAACACTGCCTTTTGTGGGCTGTAAGTTCAAATAATTAGCACTTATTTTAATTAAAGTGTAGAAATTTTAACATTTTTTTCAAGGACCTTTGGAGAAATGATTGGTCCTTTCAACAACTTTAAACTTTCTTAAACAACTTAAACAGAAGTCACAAAGTTGATACATTTAATTTTAAAGTACCTTAGCTTTCTGACAAATATAATGCCAAAAACAACTGAAGAAAATGTATACATAGTTTGATTCTTATGTTTTCTTAATTATTTCAAAACTTTTTAGAATCCTAACCAAATTCCATTATAACTTGCCATTTAAAGTCACACGTGTGAATAGATTAGTCAGTTAACTATAAGGTGAATCTCATGGATGAACTAATGTGTCAAATTTTATACTTTATTAAAGGCCCCCTCCCCTACAGAGCATAGAGTCACTGTGCCAGTAGGGACTGGCATGCAAACAGGGGGCTTTCATGGCTGACCCTTCCTGATTCAAGTTGCACATTAACCAATAATTTCTTGTTATTAAAATCTGCACCATCATTTCCAGATTCCGTCTCATTCCATTTACTGTTTATTTGGATTTTTCATTTCTTTGGGTCTTTAGTATATTTTAGTGTTCTCATTCCTGGCTCTAAGGACATAGAATCAGTCATGTACTTAGGTTATTCCTTCAAAACCTGCACTTGATAATTGGTAGCTATTATGGTTCTGCAATAACCTTCCTCTTCCACCTCCTCCTCCTCCTCCTCATTATCTTCAGACCATTACAACTGCCAAAATGTAAGTGCAGAGTTAGTGGCAATATGGGAGACATTAATTTCCATGGTAGTATTCGGGAAGGTGTCCTCATTAAGTGTCTTTCAGCTTTGTATTGAAAAATGGGAAAGCTAGAAGAGGGGCACAGGCCCTCTATAGAGATCGGCAGGTCTGGCAAAAACATGACCGGTAAGCCCTTGCAGCCAGAGGAGTCATGGCAGGTTGAACTGGGAAGGCAGCTCATAAAAGTTCTGGGTGTTAGCTCAGGACTCAGAAATTGCCTTTTAACTGTTTACACGTTGGAGCACCCTGGGATGATTCCCAGAGAGAGCCGCAGTTCGATTTGATGCCTGGAAGCGAGGAGAAGGAACTGGAGAGGAAAGAGGCTTACTTACGTGTTCATCATGTCCACACCTGCCCCTCCACAAAGGGTGCAAGGCATTGCACCTGGAGACACATCAGGAGATAGGATAAAGGAAAGACCAAGAATCAACATCTTGAAAGAGAGGACGAATATTCTAGGAAGAAGGGATAACAACTGCCTTGTCTTCTGTTGGGCAGAATAACTGCCTTCATCATCTGCTTCAAGTTGCTCCTATTCTCAGAGGATCCAAGTAACTTTTATTTTGGGTCAAGTTGATTGATGGAAACAAAAAGGATGACTCAAAAGTAGTTTAAATAAAAAATACACACACACACAGGAGAACATTGTTTTGCATGTGGGAGAGGTGAGAATTGTGTAAGATGAATCAGTCTTATTCTGCCACTATTCGTCTCTAGACTAAGGGGAGTTTATAGGTCTGTTAATATGTTCTGTTTATGATTTTTATTAGTGCATTATAATTATTCACAATAATGAATTCATCATGACATATTCATGCATACACTTAATTTGTTAGATCTCATGACCCAGTGTCTTCCTATTTCTTCCCCTCCTCCCTCTTCCTGATTTCCTTCGTTTACTAGTCTCCTTCTATTACTATTATTTTTAATTAGTGCATTATAATTATATATCAAATGGGGTTCATTGTGGTATATTCATACATGGACATGGAATAATTTGGTAGACTTCTTTCCCAAGTACTTTTCCCTGCCCTCCTCTCCTCTCTCTACCTTGATCCATTTTCTACTCTATCGATCTCTTTTCAATTTTCTTGAGATCCCTTTTTTTTTTTATTCATTGTTTTCTTTCTAGTTTCTGTGTGTGAGAGAAAACATTCAACCCTTGACTTTCGGAGTCTGGCTTATTTCATTTAGCACAACGTTCTGTAGTTCCATGTATTTGCCAGCAAATAATACAATTTCATTCTTCTTTATGGTTCAGTAAAACTCCTTTTTGCATATATGGAACATTTTCTTTATTCATTTGTCTGTTGATGGGTCACCTAGGTTGGTTCCATAACTTGGCTATTGTGGATTGTGCTGCTACATTATATGTTCTTGGTATTCAAGTTAATTTTAAGTAACAGAGCCATGCATCTTCATCACCCTGCACATCTTTAGACTGCATCAGATTAAGGATGCTGGATTAACTGATACTTCTTACGTGAATGTAGTTGCTGGTGGGCAATACTTCCAGTGTGCTCACTTTGGACTTTGCTTAGACCTCTCCCCCTTGCTGATGGGAGAGTCTGTGCTGAGCCAGACTGTCAGTTAAGAGACCTCTGCTCTCATGCCCAAGGGCACTCACATAATCTATCATTGTCCTTTGGGCTGGGAATGATTTCACACAAGTTTTACTCCTCAATAACATTTCCTTTATTTTTAAAATCATATAAAAAGTAATTGTTGTTTGAAAAACACAGTGATAACTACAGTATTTCATAACTTTGCTGCAAGACAAATTAGGAAGGATTGAATTAATTCCATGAACAGGTGTCTTAGGCTGTTTCATGTTACTATAACAGAATGCTCCAGATTGTATAATTTATAAAAATAGAAGTTTATTTGGCTCATAGTTGTGGAGGCTGAAGAGTCCAAGATTGAGGAACTGCATCTGGTGAGATCCTCCTGGCTGCATCGTAACTGGCAGAAGGCTTCACATGGGGAGGCTTCACTATTATAACACATCCACTCTTGGCATAACGAATCCACACATTTTTCCTGTCGAAGAGGTAATAAAATTTTCTTTCTCTCACAACTCACAAAATTGCCATAAAGCTTATATAAGACAACAACATTTAGGAACCTAAAATCATTTATTTATTCAATAAATATTTATACAGCATCTTCTATATTCCAGGTCTTGGGCAAGGTCTTGAGTGTAGATTGGTGAAGATGCAGCCCCACTCTTCCAAGAGGTTGTAAGTTCAAGGGAGAAGCAGGTGAAAGGGAAATCCCCTGGCTGTATTTGGGTCTGATAAACAAACTCCGAGTGTTTTGTGGGACTCTTAACTGAGGCTCCTGTTCTGGTGGAAGACTTTTCATTACCGTTGATGGCTTTCTTGAGAACTGTGCATACAGTAGCCAGAAAAAAAATACTAAGAAGATGGTATGTTACAAGTATAGTAAAGAAATTCACTGAGAACAGAAAAAAAGGGATATGTGGAAAACCACTAGGAGTTTGATATTGTAATAGCACACAATCTAAAGCTTGGAGTAATAAGAAACGAGGCTGGAGGGAAAGGGAGGCTATGTAATGGAGCTGGGACTTATTCTTGTAGGTTAGTGTATTTCAAGAATGCATATGACATTGTCAAATAGGACTTTTTAATGAAGAACTGACTGCAATGTGGAAGATGAGTTTGAATCAGACAAGACTGGGCAAGAGAGCTATGTCAAGAAGCTATGCAATAATTGAGCAATAGCTGAGAAGGCCCTGAACTAGGGCTGGGGCAGTGAGCCTAGAAGGGGTGAATTGGATTCCAGAAATATTTAGGCTGTCTAGCAGGCATGAGAAAATGTTTGATTGGATAAGTAACACATAGTAGAGATGACTCAAGTAGCTAGCTGATTGTTTGTGTACAAGATAGAGAACACAGGATGTTCAAATGGTTTGTGGGAAAGATGCTCAGTTTGTTGACACTTGGAGGATATGTGGATAGAGATGCCCAGAAGGCCAGGGGATATTTGAGTTTGAAGTAAGTTCTGCAGTGCAAATGTAGATGTGCAAGTTAACAGATTTGTGGTTATTGAAACCACAGGATCATTGGGTATATGACTAGAAAATGTATAAACTGATAAGATCCATGAACCAGGGACCAAGGACTCCATCTGGCACTTAGAAGAAAGTTTGTTAGCATTATTATTTTTTAAAGTATGAGTTTAATATTTTGGCCCCTCTGCCATTTAAAGAAAAATGCTTTTATCATTACATTTCATGTCTAGCTTATATCTTCTCTATATTCAGTTTTTGCTTTGGCCTCTCAAATTCTCTCTCTTCTTTTTCCTTCTCTTACTACATCAGGTGGTGTGCTGGAGCCTCTCTTTCTAGCTAATGAGAGGGGATTGTTGACAAATGTTCCAAATAAGGACTCAATTTAAAAACATATACTCAAAACAGATAAAAGACATAGGAATTAGAATATAAACTTTGCAATTTCCATTAGAAAACAGGGTCAACACGTCAACATTTTGGTGCAGGCATTGACTTCCTTCACAAGACCTCTAAAGCTCAATAATAAGAACCAATAAGTGGAATGGCATCAAATTGAAAAGCTGCATAGCAAAGGTAACAAGAGCATGAAGAGAGACTCTGCAGAATGGGAGAAAATCTTTGCCAGCTACTCTTTGGACAGGAGATTAATATCCAGCATATATAAAGAATTAAAAAAAAATACTTAACCCAACAAAAAATGGGCCAAAGATCTAAACAGACATTTTTGAAAAGAAGAAATACAAATGACCAGCAAACATATGAAAAAAGTGTTCAATATCTCTAGCAATCAGTGAAATGCAAACCGAAACCACATTGAGATTTCATCTTACTCCAGTTAGAATGGCAATAGTCAAGAATACAAATAACAATAAATGCTGGTGTGGATTTGGGGAAAAATGTACTTTGTTGGTGGGACTGCAAATTGGAATAACCACTTTGGAAAGCAGTATGGATATTCCTCAAAAGACTAGGAATGCAACTACCATATGACCCAGCTATATCACTCCTTGGTATTTATCCCAAAAAACTAAAATCAGCATACTCTAGTGATAGGAATATCAGTGTTTATAGCAGTGCAATTCATATTAGCCATGTTATAGAACCACCTTAGTGCCCATGAACAGATTAAAGGACAAAGAAAATGTGGTATATATATATATATATGTATATATATATATACAATGGAGTTCCACTCAACCATAAAGAGGAATGAAATTATGGATTTGCTGGTAAATAGATGGAACTGGAGAACATCATGCTAAGTGAAATAAGTCAGACTCAGAAAGCCAAGGTTGAATGTTTTCTCTCATATGCAAGAATTAGGGAGAATAAGGAAATAAGAAAAATAACTGTGGAGGGAATTCAATAAAAATAGAAGGGAGATCAGTGGAGTAGTGGAAGGAGGTAGAGCAAGAGGGAGGAGGAATGGCAAAAGGGGAAACTGTGGAATGAAATTGACCAGATTATGTCAGGTACACATATGAATGTATCATAGTTAATTCTACCTTTATATATATCTATAAAGAACCAATTTAAAAAAATAAAAAAAATAAATGAATGGAAGGAAGATCAATAGAGTAAAGGAAGGAGAACAGGGGGAGGGAAGAGAGTCAAAGTCCTGGGGATTGAAATGTAGCAAAGTATATTTCATTCACAGGTGAATACGTCAAAATGAACCCCATTAATATGTATAATTATAATGCACGAATAAAAACTTTAGAAAACTTGTTTTGTCATGTTGTGATGTAGTAATGTTGTGATAGCAGTGACTATACAGGCACTGTTTTTCCTCCAGAGAGTTGGTTGGCAATAATTCACCTGCTTACCACTGGCTGCATCTTAAAATTTACCACTCTTTTGTGCTTTCTACCTTGTATTAGACACAGCTTCTTAATGCAATATCCTTCCTGAAGTCCTTCAAAATTATGCTGCTGGGGAGTCTGGCTGATCTGCAGTCCTCCTGAACAGTTACCACATGAGGGCTTCCACTCATTTATTTTCAAGTGTGTTCAGAGTTTTTGTAGTTTTCTTTTTGGGTTTTTGCTTTTATTTTGTTGGAGTTAAACATCAAGAAGCTACATCAGAAGAGATGAAGCTGGATCTTGGTATTTCTGAGTTTATTTTTCATTCATATTTGATTAATAGTTTGCATGAAAAATTATAGATTCAGCATTATATTCCTGTGGAATTTTGAAGGAATGCAAAATTGATTCTTGGTCTTCTGTCATATAGATTTGATGATGATTTTTTTCTTTGACTCATGGCTTATTAAATCTTGAAATTATGCACAGGTTATTCCCATCTTCAATTTTTTTTTTCACTTCGAAGCTGTAACAACAATATTTTGGTAATTGCATTTTACTATTCCAGGCTCATTTTAATCCACTCTTCCTGTTATTGCATTTATGCTAATTTTGCCTTTGGGATAGGCTAATAGAATATTTAATACATTGAATTTCACTTGGGGATGAGGAGAAAAAAGAATGCACTATGGATCATTCCAAGCAAAGCGTTCATGCTGTTCCTTAGGAAGCTTAATGAACCCTGAGCACTGGCTTGAGAGCCATTGGCTTGGAGATTCCCATTTCTCCTGGGAAAAGTAGATTTTACCTCTGATCATTTTTTCCAGCCACAGTGTTAGTTCACTGGCAGATATTCTAACAGATATTCACTGCCTCTTCTTGCTGAGTATTTGCTTTATGGCAAATGAGACCCATGTCAGGATATTGGAGCCCGCGGTTTGAGTGGGAAGCATGACCCTCAGCATAATGCAGAAGATAAGAATCAGAATCACTGATGTGTTAGATCTATAGGGAGGGAGGGAAAGAAGCCCTTCTTCGACAAATTTAGATCTTTGTGAAATATGGAAACTAAAATCAGATCTGGATGTGCCTTAGAACAGTCCCATGAGGACCCTTTACAGATGAAGAATATGACCCCAAGACAGAGTTTTCCCTAAAATCACTCTATAGGTGGAACCACCAGAGCAAGAACTCAGACATATTTGCCCAGTACCAAGTTCTCTTCACTCATAATCAGGGAACTAAGGATATTATTATTATTGTCCCAGAGAAGAACCAATTTCTTTTATTTTCTTAAAAATCATTTTATTGATCCTTTACCATAGAAAATGTATTCAAATTACATCCAGTTGAAGTGGTAAGATCACAGGTAGAGAAAAGGTCACCCTGTAACAAATCCGTTTACAAAAATCCACCATAGGGACTGGGGATGTAGCTCAGTTGGTAGAGTGCCTGCCTTGCAAGCACAAGGCCCTGTGTCCCAACCACAGCAAAAAAAAAAAAAAAAAAAAGTTCTTCCTTTCCTTGAAGACTGCAGTTTTAATATTGCAATTCTATTTACAGATCTACACGTGCAACAAAATGAAAACAAGAATCACAACAAAAAACAAAAGCAAGGTGACATACTTCAAAAATTAAAAGCCAGCTAGAAAATCTGGCAGTGTTGACAAATTAATTTCTATTTTTACAAAAAATTATTAATTAATGAAAATGTGAGTGTACATTTTCTTTCTTCTCTCTCTTTCTTTTTTGTACTGGGGATTGAACCCAGGGGTACTTTACCACTGAGTCACATCCCCAGCCTTTTCTTCTTAATTTTTTTTTTTTTTTTGAGACAGGGTCTTCCTGAATTGCTGAGACTGGCTTTGAATTTGCGATCCTCCTGCCTCAGCCTCCTGAGCCACTGGGATTATAGTACCACTGCACATGGCTGTATATTTTATTTTCTAAAACTCATGCAGTCATAATTTGCACTTGTAACTTTTAGCTATTTCATGTGTGAATTTTAGCAGCAGCAACTCAATTTTACCAAGAAACTTTCATACTTAGTAATTAAAATTAACCCGAATACTGTAGTACTAACCCACTGTCTGTGCCGGATACAATGTGAGAAGAAAATGATTCGTGCAAACAGAATACAGCACGGATGTCGAATGAATGTTCACCAGTTAAGCCCTTCAACTGGGAAAATCTCATGCATGAAGAAACTCTTAAGACTTATTAGTATTCCTTTCATTTTTTAAAACGATAAACATAGCATCACATTTTGAGAAAGTCAACAAAACATACAATAACCCGGCCAGGTGAGCTCAGTCTTTGGGCTTTGGAAAAAAATCAGCCCTATGCAGCTGGAAAAGAGAATTACACAAATCTCGAAAAGGCAGCTAACCAGATGAGATAAATAAGGAAAATGGTAAACACTTGGCACAAATGATTTCCACACAGAAAAAAAGTCCATAGTGAATTTATAGTAGGCATTTAACACAAAACTCCCCTCCTTCCTCCACCAGACGCTTCATCTCAGACCCCATGAATATTTATAACAAGTCCAGTGTGTGTGAGGGGAGGGGGCTGAGGATGGAGGCTGAGGAAGGGAGGAACAGTCTGCACTTTTGTTTTTCTTCCCACGCACGCACCACACATACCCACACACAGAGCGTGAAGTGCTGGTGTCATCTGGACCCCAAAACCACTTTGCATATTGTGGAAACCAATGTAGAGCAAACTGGCTGTGGGGTCTTGTGGTTTTAGAAAACTTCTTCCTAAGGGATATTTTTAATTCAATTGAACACATACCAGTTAAGTGCCTACTATGTGCACCTCCTCCCCCTGGCCAGCAGGTCAGATCCATAGTATTTCAATTCAACTGTTGTCTTGGAGGTTTGTTTTTCATGACTCCCTCATTTCCACAGCCCTTAGCATCCAAGGATGGATTTGAGGTACTGTGCCACATGCCCAGGGGAAGATGGCCATGCCCACCTGCCCATGGGAAAGCCATTCTTGGATGTACCCAACTGGTAGGGTACATGTCCCAGCTGACATGAAGCCTCTGACCTGGGACACCATTCCTGAGGAGAAAAGAGGGAGATGCCCTGACATCCAGGGCTTCATTTTCTACCACTCCACATCCCATCATCCAGCCCACTCCTTCACGGAGAAAGGGGAATGGGATCTGGTCAGGACCATTCCGGCTCTGACACAGTGGGAGCTCCTTTTTCTTACCAGCTTAAGGAAGTGCCATGACAGAATGACACTCACACACAGAGATGGGGAAGGACCAATTTCTTAAGGACTATCTTCTAATTTAATAAGATAGTGGATTGGAAGAGCGAGGCAGGAGGATTGCAAGTTCAAGGCCCTAAGCAACCTAGACCCCATCTCAAAATAAAAATTAAAAAGGACTGGGGATTTTGCTCAGGGGTTAAGCACCCCTGGGTTCAATCCCTGGTACCATTAAATAAATAAATAGTAGAAAACAATCTGATGCATTAGATCTGTGAGATCTGCCTCCCAAACATGCCTGTGAATGCTGGTCTTCCCATTTCTCTGGGATCTAGTGCTCTTTTCCATTATCTCTGAGGCTCCATTCATTCTTCTTTTCTTTAAACATAGTTTTTTTTTTTTTTTTTAATTTGTAAAACTGGAACCAGATTAAGCACTTTGGAGAATCTTGCTTTTTTCCCACTTAAAATTTATATTGTTTATTGCTGCAAGAAAGATGATTCAGTGAGTGTCCCTTTGATTAGTCTGGTCTATTTCTATCATCATCATTATTATTATTAATGGATGAATTTTATTTTAAATTTTTGCTCTTTCAGTTCAACTATTTATAAAAACACAAAATGTAAATATGAGAAATTCTTGTGTACTAATGACACTGGTATTTTTAAATGGATTTATTGAAGTATAATTGCTATGCAAAGAACTTCACATATTTCATGCACATAATTTGATGAGTTGGAAAAAGAGACTTGGAAAATAATAGAAAAATTAACAAAACAAATATGATCATTCAATATTTATAATCAGAAAAATGAGGCTACACTCTATTTATGTATGATCTGTCAAAATGTATAAATGCATTCTACTGTCATGGACAACTTATTAGAACAAATAAAAAAATTAAAAAATAAACAAAACCAAGAAAAGATAAATATAACTGACAAACATCTAGAGA
>JAJEJO010052501.1:0-35527 GCA_020662805.1 Glaucomys volans
TCTGAAGAACCTAATAAAAATCCTGGAAATGACTCAATAAACAAAATGAAAGATTCAATGGAAAACACCACCAATAGACTAGATGAATTTGAGATAGATTTTTTTGACCTCAAAGACTGTTATGGTTTGGATGTGACATGTCCTCCAAAAGCTCGCATGTGAGACAATGCAGGAAGGTTCAGAGGAAATGGCTGGGTGGTAAGAGTCTTCACCCACTCAGTGAATTAATCCCTGATGGTATTAATTGAAGTGGAAGGGTGTGAATGGAGGAGGTGGGAATTGGGGCATGGCTAAGGGGTATACATTTTGTAATCTGAAGACAGGAATCTATCTGTAAACAAAGGTGCCAAAACATTCATTGGAGAAAAGATAGCCTTTTCAAAAAATGGTGCTGAGTAAACTGGAAATCTATATGTAGAATAATGAAACTCAACATGTATCTTGCCCACATCACAGAGGTCAGCTCAAAGAGGATCAAAGGGCACCGCAATGTTTATAGAAGCTCAATTTACAATAGCCAGGTAATGGAGCCAACATCATGTCCTACAACAGATAAAAGAATAAAGAAGATGTGCTGTATATTTAGACAATGGAATATTGCCCAGCTATCAGGAAGAATGAACCCATGACATTTGGAGATAAATGGATGGAACTGGAGAATATCATGCTAAGTGAAATAAGCCAGTCCCCAAGACCAATGAACAAATGGTCTCTCTGACATGTGGATGCTAACCCACAACAAGGGAAGGAAGAGAAGAGAATATTGGAAGATCATTGGATTAAAAATGTGGGGTGAAAGGAAGGGAGAGGGCATGGGAATAGGAAAGACAGTGGAATGAACTGGACATATCCCTCCTGACCTTGTGTAGGAATACATGACCAGTGTAAATCCACATCAGTTACAATCACAAGGATGGGATTTTACTTAGAATACGTTTTAATCAGTGGATATATAATATGTCAAAATACACTTTGCTGTCATATATATCAAACAAGAAAAACAGCAACATAAATATGAATCAAAGACCTAAGAATTAGACCACAAACTTTGCAACTGCTAGAACAAAATGTAGGTCTAATACGCAATATGATAGCGCAGGAATCGACTTCCTTCACAAGACTCCTAGAGCACGAGAAATAACAGTGAAAATTTATAAGTGGGCTTGCATCAAATGAAAAAAATCTGCACAGCAAAAGGAACAATTAAGAGCATGAAAAGAGAACCCAGAGAATGGGAAAAGACATTTACCACATGATAGGGCATCAATATCCACAATATTTAAGAACTCAAAAAAAAAATTAATACATAGGCAAAAGAAATAAATACATAATTCTCAAAACAGAAAAACAAACGGCCAACAAATATATGAAAATATGCAACATCTGTAGCATTTATAGAAATGCAAATGGAAACTCCATTAAGATTTCACTTCAGCCCAGTCTGAAGGGCAATTTCAAGAGTAAAGTAATAATGAATGGTGCTGAGGATGTGGGGAAAGGAACACTCATACATTGGTGATGGGACTGCAAATTAATGGAAGAACTCTTGAAAACAGTATGGAGATTTCTCAAAAAGTAGGAATGACACTATCATATGACTCAGCAATCCCATTTCTTGGTATTTACCCCAAAGAACTAAAACCAGCACACTATATGGACATAGGCCCATTAATGTTTAAAGCAGCACAATTCACAATAGCCATACTCTGGAAACCCAGGAGTCTCTCAGTACATGAATGGATGGAGCCGATGTGCTACAGATTTAATTGAGAATTTCTCAGGCACTCTACTTTGTGTACAACCAGTGAAACAATAGCTGTACTCCATTTGTGTTCAATGAATAAATAAGTAAATTAAAAAAAATAAAGACAATGACAAAAATTAATTTTAGAGAAATTTAAGAATAGAAAAATGTAGTGATAAAACAAAACTAGGTTTTCTTAAGAATAATCATCATTTGTCTTCTGTATGTTTTTATTTAATATTCTTGATTCATTAAATACGGCTATTTTCTTTAAAAAAAAAAAAAAGAAGTGAAATTATGACATTTGATTGGAAATGGATGGAACTGAATAACATCATGATAAGCCAAATAAGGCAGACTCAGAAAGCCAAGGATGAATGTTATCTTTGATATGTGGAAACCTGTCCAAAATTAGGGAGTGACAGAAAGCGGAGGGTGGTGAGAAAGGAGGGATATTCAATCAAATTAGAAGAGAGGCCTTGCATTAGATCAAGAGGACTGGTCTGGCGGGGGGGGGGGGGGGATGGAAGAAGAGAGGAGCAGGGGAAGAGATCTGATCAGACCTTCCTGTGCACATGTGTGAACAGGCCACAGTGAACCTCACCTGTATGTAGATCCACAGGCAAAGAATCGGTAGAGTAGAGGTAACAGGGGAGATAGAATGGGAGAAAAAGGGGAACTTCTAGGGCCTGAAGGGAAGTAAATTATATTCTGTGTTTTTACAATTATGTGAAAATTAATCCTAATGTATAACTAAAGTGAACCAACAAAAGACACAATAATGATAACCACACTGAGGTACTGTTTCAACTCCTCAGACTCTCAGGTCTGGTTGATGCACAGTCCATAGAAATGAGGAACCTGACTGCGACCCTATAAACTGCACCTTCACTCTCACTTCTCCTCATCTTCACGAGTATGCAGTGCTCCCTGCTCTGCCCAGGGCAAATGGGGCCTCCTCTGTAACACCACTTGGACAGCCACACCACTCAGCCTCCAAAACTGTGTTCAGAACCGGCGTCATGACATGAGGAGGAACACTACATGGCTTCTTCTAAGGAATCCACTGTCTGCACCCTCTGGGGGCTCTGGCTAGAGGCCATGGCTTCCCTCCCTGAGCAGCTGATAAAGTCCACACCCAACCCCTTTCCTATCAGCTCCCACTCAGGGCCCCTGTGTGCCCGCCTATCACCCTGAGCCAGAGAACCCAGCAGGAGGCACAGCCCTGAGCCCTGGAACCCAGGGAGTTATTCACCTCAGCCAATCCACAGGGTGCAGAGAACCCTGGCCAGCCCCAGCCCAGGGACCCTGCATCAGCTGCCCCACAGGACCCAGCCTGTCTCCTGGCCCTGGGGAGGACTCCCTCAGTGGCCCTGCCTGGCAGCCTGCTCTTCTTCAAGCTGTAAGTAGCACTTCTTTCCATCTCCCAGGCTCAGTGTTGTCTCATCATAAAAGTAAGATCCTTGTTCTTGTTAGAACCCTAAAGGTGTTGGGATGAGGACCTTCATGGGACCTCAGGGACACTGGGTTTCTGTGGCAGTTAGGAAGAGGGCAGGCTCCAGCTCCATGGATCAACAGAACTGCTGAGGAGTCTGTGGTTTCCTTGGTCCTTGCTGTATTCATGGCTCTTCATACTGCCATCATCGTGTCCTCCTGTCTTGCTGTGAGTTCAGCCACAGTGACATGGGCCCACTTTCCTGTGTGATTCTGAGCCTCCACCCTTCCCCAGACTTGCCTACCCACCTCCTCATCAGGATGCAAAGCTGCTCCCTGTGTCCCAGGACCTCTGTTCTCCCCTGCTGGGCCAGTCCTTCCTCGCCCTGGGTCCCTGTGCCTCGGATAGTGCTGTCGTCCTGTGACTGTCACTGTCAGGAGAGCCGCACAGCAAGGAGCCTTTCCAGTCGGCTGTGGGCCTCAGCCTCCCTACACAGCCTCCTCCACCTCTTCACATCCACTCTTTATCCCAGAGGGACAGGGGCTCCATCCCTCACTAAAGCAGGCCCATGAGCCTTGATCCTAAGCTCTGGGTTCTGGGAGTAAAGATTCCAGGATCACATATGTCCGAGAGTTTATATGGGCCTCCGTTATTTCTCCTCCCTGGCATTTGTGGTCAGTGAAGGCTGACAGTCACCTTCACCTTCCTTCCACAGGGTTCCATTTTTGCAATCCCCCTGTGGCTGGAGCAGGAAAGCACATCCCACATCACCACCAGCGGGTGGCATTCTAGTAAGAGTGTTTCCTGATGGGGCTTCAGGGTGGCTGTCCCAAGCATGATGGGGAGACACGAAACTTGTCACCTCCCAGGCAAGAGTCAAGGCACAGTTTTCAATTCTGAATCAGGAAACCATCATGGACGCTAAAATAGAAAGCATTCCAGGCCAGAATGTTCCCTGCCATGAGGTGCTGGCTTCCCAGGGGATCAAGGCCCAGCCTCACCTTTCCTCCTTCTCAGCTGCCTTAATCCAGAGCAGGTGGAGGAGAGTCCACTTACCTCCTGCTTCTGCTTCCCACATGCAGGTGTCCAGGAGGCCAGCTCTCTCTCCAGGAATCCTAGTGACTGTGTTTCAGGAAGAGTGTGAACAGTAGCAAACCAGAGGAAGGAGGTGACACAGGACAGTCCCTGGGAGGACAGAGGACTGAGACCCTGAAGGATGCAGCCCTGGAGCAGGAGCCTCAGGACCCTCCTGCTCTGCCTACTGCTTCCCTGGCCAGGTGCAGGTGAGTGACAAGGGCACAGCTGCTCCTTCCTTCCCTGGTGCCTGGCTCAGGCCCCTCCTCCTCAGAATGCCCTGAGCCCAGCCTCTGCCCCTTTCCTGCAGCTGAAGCCGAGGTGCCTCTCACTCCAGTCTGTCCTTGGCTCCTCTGATTCCTGTGCTCTTCTCTGTCCTCTGAGGATAAAGTGATCCAACCATCTGAAGCTGGTTTGGTGGAGGTGCTGCAGAAGCTGTGTCTTAGGTGGTCTTCTGTGATTAATTCTGCTCCACTTGTTTGCACCTTCTTAAAACTGAGCTTTGAGTGCAGGTGCCTCCTGGGGACACTGGCTGCCCTGATGACAAACCTGGGTCAGAGCTCTGGGACCCCAGGGCCCTGCTGCCCACCCAGTGCAGGCCCTTGTCAGAGTCTCCAGGTTCCTCCTCTCTTAGGGTTTCATTTCTCGCTACTCCCTGTTGTGTGTGGCCCTGGCTGGGCAGGAGGGAGCCCCAGGGTGTCCACCTGCATGGTCCTACTGATGCCCACAGAGTTGGTGCCCTTCCCGAGGGTCTCCTGTTTGATAAGTGTCTGTGTCTGAGCTGTTAAGATAAATATTTCCAAAACTGAAACTGGTCCCAGAGGAGATTCACACATTGCCAGACCACACATTGCTTGAACCAGTGTGTGTTCCCACAGATGAAAGACCCCAGTGTGACAGTGAGCTGTCTGTGCATGTCAGCAGGGAAAGTGGCTGATCTTATTGATACACATCCTGGTGAACAAGACACACACACACCTGGTCACACAATAAACATAATTTTAGACTCCAAAACAGCAGCTCAGTCCTCTTCCCCAGAAATTATTTTATATTAACGCAAGAAAAAGCAATTGTCACATCAATAAAGGAATTTAATACATGATTTTTAATAAACTACTAAATCTATGATTTTCTCTTTCATTTAACAATGCTCAGTTTAAGTATTATAACATGACAATATTTTCAATATTAATAAACTCTCAAATACTTTTGCTAAATCAATGAAAATATTCCAGCCTCAATGGGGATAGATTGTTTTTTTGTCAGTGGAATTCTTGAAACATTCTAGTATTAAAATGAAACCTACACATGCCAGGCGTGGTGGCTATGTTTGCAATGCCAGTGACTGAGGAGACCAGACCAGGGATTGTAAATTGGAGGCCAGCCTCAGCAACTTAGCAAGACCCTGTGTCAAAATTTTAAAAAAAGGACTGCAGATATAGCTACATGTTCCCGGGTTCAATCCCCTTTCCAAAAACAAAAATAAAAGAGCAAAAATAAAAACAAGCCACATACACACATATAAGAATATGTAGAAATACTTTTCCTGGTGAAATCTCTTTAGGACTTGTCCTAAATAGTGAGTGAATATTCACAGAGGCACAGATAAAGTACATAGACACAAATTACCAAAATATATGCTCAGAATGTTAGAAAAATCTGTGGAAGAGATATAAATGGTAATTCTTTTACAACCTAGAAATAAACGGCTAAGCATGGAGAGTTAATTTCTTGGTGTCCTAACAATTTTAAATCACAGTTTGAATTTTCAGAACCCTGGGACATTGTTCTCATTTTATGAATTTAATCTCTAGAAAGAAATAATCCCAAATGTCCCCTGTCTGCAATGAAGATCCCCCTGCCTCTACTGGAGGAGAGTGGGGGAACCTGCTGACCCTGTGACTTTGCTCATGGTCCTCCCACGGGGACAAGGAATCCAGCTGCTTCTTAGCTCCAAAGGCCCAAGGGTGTCTTCCCAATCCTAACCACAGGGCAGGGCCTTCATTCTGACATGTGCTTTTCTTCTATGGATACTTTAAAAGGCTCAGTGCTAGAAGCTTTCTGTCAGGTTCAGTTTCTCCCCTGTCCCTCCTGGGGCCTCTGTTGACTCTGGGCGGTGTCTTCTGATGTTCCCGAGCTCCTAAAGAAGTGAGGTGCTGTCACACTGTGGATCCCACATGGCTGTCCTGCTTCCTTGCTTCCCTGGCCTTCAGTGGGGTTTATCCCAGTGTTAGGTCAGACCTCACTGAGGTCAGGCGTCACCCTGGCCCTGTCAGTGCCCTCATGGCTGCTGGGAGGTGCTGACACCACAGCCCTCTGGGAGGACCCTTCAGTTCCCTGAGCTGACATCTGCCTTGGCTTTCTCATCTGCATATTCACAATGATTCTTCAGTGTCTCCTCAAGGATTGATTGTTCCAAAATCCACTTTCCACTTCCTCACACCATTGATTCTGTGGTACCCGTGGACCCCTCCCTCCCCCTCTTGCCATCCCTCATCCTGAGGCTCCTCTGTGGTTTCCTGTGTTGAGCCCCTTCTGCTATCTTTCTCTTGGTGTTTCCCCTTTGCTTTGCTGAGTCACATCCTATTATGGTCCTCACACAGGCATGCAGAGGGGGCATTTTTAAGTTCCAACTCTAGAAATTCTTCTACTGTTATGTCTTCAAATTCAGAACACAGTTTGGCTAATGATTTACCTTGGCCTCTGAATTCTGACACATGAGCCCCCTACGCTGGTGCAGAGAGGTGGTCTGCTCATAGGAGAGATGAGAAACACTCACAGCTCAAGGCCCCAGAAGGGCCTCTCCACTGTGGTAAGGAGCCCCAGAGGCTCCTCCACCTTTGTGTGCTGAGCACTCCCTCCTGGTCACATCTCCTCCATGGTCTCCATGGTGGGAGCTTCTCCCTCAGGGGCTCAGTTAGTTCTAAGTACAGGGGGGCTCCTTCCATGAAAGGCCCTGCTCTCCTAGGGGCTCCAGGCCTTAACAGGCTTCCTTCCTTCTGGGCCACTCATCCGAACTTTCCGTGCTCACCTGGAACAGAATGGAAGGGCATGTGTCCCAGAAGTCTTCTCGAAGGAATGTGGTGCTTCCTCCTGGGCTCGGGTCTCAGGACCACTGAGACCCTTTCTGGAAGTCTGCTGAGGTCCCTGAAGTGCTCTCCACAGCTGTTGATGTTGACGTATCTGGTTCTCTATTACTTTGAGGGCATGGCCCGTGGCTGGGGCTCTAGGAAAGTGTGACTTGGTTCTATCCTTTTTCTCTCCAGTCAGCCACTGAGACTGGGTTTGGTCTGTGGGAAAGGAGATGGGAGGAAACATGACCCAGAGTGACTCACTTGGAGATTGGATGAAGGGTTGTGTCTGCCCATCATCACCCAGGGGGATTCACAGGAGGAGATCCTATCAGGACACACCTGCCCACCAAGTGCAGTGACTCCTCCCTAAGCCAGGGAAAAACTCATCAGCTGTCTGAGTCCCTGGATGTCTTTGAGCTTGGGATGAATGTCCTTTGATCCTCTCATCTCCCTCCACTGACATTCTACTTAGTAGCAACTCACAGGATATTAGGAAGTGATAGATTTAATAAAGGGTGCTTTCTTCTTCAGAAATTACTCTATCAGAATGATGTGGATTGATTTGCAGGTGAACTCGGCTCTTTCCTCTGCCTCATCTGGTTCTGAGAGCACTGATGTAAATCTGCTCATGAGGATCACTCGGGGTTTTGCAGCTCACTGGGTGCACAGGCTTATTTTACAAATACTAAGTGATTTGAGAACCTTAATGATCAATTTTCTATTTCTGTGAAAAAACACAGCATGAGTTATGTATATATATGTATGTATATATATTAGATTGAGAGATAAAGCTGCTCTTATCACCACAGCACTGGAAGTGCACACACGTGTGCAGTGGTAAGTCCAGCTAGCTGGCAGTGAACTGCTCCCACAGCTGCTATCGTTGTGGAGAGAACCCTGGACACCCACTCTGTGCAGCCTTCCAGAGCACAGTCCTCCTGGACAACTGCCCTCACCTCACCCCCAAGCAGGGGTCACATTGCTTAGGTTGTTACTAATGGGAACAGTTATTTGTAAAGCATTAAGGTCTTGTAAAGAAAAGCATATTTTTTTTTCCATTTATCTCTGCTACTCTAATTTCCTTCAAAATATTACCTAGTTTCTTGGGACCTGGTGATGCTGCCGTGGGTGTGGACCAGGGCTCACTATTCTTGCTGCTCTGGGGCCTCTCACCTCCTGGGAACCAACCCAGCCTTAGTCTCTCAGGCCCTGCTGCACCTTCTCAGGCTGTGGTCCTGGACCCTCCCTGAGGGGCACAAGGACCTGGAGCAGCTCAGAGCTAGAGGTGTGTCCAGAGCCAGCAGCCCTCCCTCCCTCCACACCTGCTGCTGCTGCTGTGCCCAACTCTGGGCTAAGGTGACCTGGGCAGCCCCAGAACAGGAGCTGGAATGTGTGTGCTTGACAAGAACTTTCCTTTGCTTCCTGTGAATCCCTAATTCCTAGAGCAGTGTCTGCAGGACTCCTAAGCATTTGAATTAAAAGTTTACCAGGTGGGAGAAGCAGTCTAGGCAGAGATTGCATGGGATCCTCCTGACTTTCTCTCTGGTTTAGCGCCTCTCCTGCCACTGTGGGTCAATTCTGTGTCTGACCAAAGCAGCAGGTGCCTTACTTGGGCAGAACCACACAATAAGTCAAGAAAGGCTGTTGGTCTAAATGAGGAAAGCATCTCCTACTTAATAGTCCTAACTTCCTGGCCAGGTTCACAACACAAATTTAAAGGATAGAAAACCAAAAAGCAGGGTTAAGGATTTTTTGTTAGGAAGACTTTCCATTATGGTCACCTAGGTACAATTGTACATGAAGAAAAATACAAAGATTATTGAGAAAATGGTGAGAAATGTAATCTCCTACTAGGCAAAAACAACAACAAAATGTCTTCCAAAACGAAGGAAAGAATTAAAAAGGTTATTGTTTAAATAAGCATTAGAGAAAAATGTGATGCTCATTCCAAGCTCTCTGCTACTGGAATTGGTCAGATTCCAGAGGACCCACACAAGTCATTGCAGAGATGGACAAGTTCTTCCCTGGCTGCCAGTCCCCAGATGCCACCTGTCCCATACTCACTCCCAAAACAAACAGTTGATAAGCCCTCCTTGAATAGATTTGAAAGTATCTTTGCCACACATTTTTCATCCTGATTTAACCCTGTTAAAAGTTGATTTTTGTTTTATTTACTTACCTCTTTCCAAAGGAAATTGGAACTGAAACTACTTTAATATTTACATAGCAACAACTGGGACCCAGGTGCCTGGGCGCAACCTGCACAGTCACAGGGAGAAGAGGCTCCATTTTTGATGTACCCTGTTCAAACTGATAAGTCTCAGGCCCTTAAGAAATACACATCTGATTTTAAACCTGGCAAGAGCCACATGGGCCTTTTTAGAAGATTTCCATACATTTCAAAGAGTCAGAAAGAGACTCAGAGAGAATCTCAAGTTTTCCCAAGGGAGCTCTGTGAGGAGAGAGAGGGGAGGAAATACCTTTGCTTTGGCCCCAGGAAATTCCATGTTCTCTTTAGGCTTCACACAGGTTGAGTTTCCCTTATCTGAAAGCTCGGGACCAGAAGTCTTCTGAGTATCAGAAGTTTCCTAATGCTGAAATTCTTGCAATTTCCAACAGCACATGGTGGGTGGGACCCGAGTCTGGAGGTGGTGGTCTCTGGGTTACATGAGCACCTACACTCAGAGCCTGCAGGGGACGTGGCTTTATTCTCATGAGCCTGTGTCTTGAGCAAGACCTGCATGTGGGCTCAGGTGGGGGGTCTCCACATGTTGCTGCCAGAAACACTCTGACTTGGGAGCCTTGGATTCCAGACTGTTGGTTTGGGCGCTGTGCCTGTATTTACCTCTCCTGATGCTGGGCTCAGGGACAACCTGTCGCCATGTTTCAGAATATTTACTCTGTGCCTGTTCCTTCAGGTTAGTGGTTCACACTGGGGCTTTTTCTTTACCCTTAGCACTAAATCGTTATTTTTGATGCTTTCCTATGATATTTCATTATCTGTTTTTATTGAGCTGTGTAACGTGTGGTTAAAAGCAAGGGGACATTTGGGGGATGGTATTGCAACTCTCAGGTATGCCATGCTGGTTATGTGAATGGGCAAGTTCCTAAGTCACTCACTGACAGATTTCTCATCTGCAGAGCGAGGCCAATGCTCTGTAACACACTGAGTTCTTGTGAGACTTTAGTAATTTGTTTCCATATGGTTTCCAACTCTAGGCAAACGGGAAACAACTGAATCTTGGATCAGATCCTCTGACCCTTGCACATCAGCTCCATGTGCAGCTGTGACTCTCATGCTGACAGTGCACCTGGCATCCTGGTTTAGGAGCACAGCTCATTGTGCTGATGGAGTTGGTCTGCTGCTCTCATCTGTCAGTCACAGCCACACCTGCCAGGCCTCACCATGATGCTTCATCTTCCTTGTTTCCAGGGCAATTCCAGGTGATGGGACCTCCCTCAACAGTCATGGTTGTGATGGGAGAAGAGGCCGTGTTCCCCTGCCACCTCAAACCCTCCATGGATGCCCAGCACATGGAGATCAGGTGGTTCCACAGCAATGACTCAAGCCTGGTGCACTACTACAGGGGCTCCCAGGACGACCTGGAGCAACAGCAGCCAGAGTACCGTGGGAGGACCGAGCTGCTCAAGGAGCACATAAGCCAAGGGCAGGTGGCCCTGAGAATCCACCCCATCCACCCTGCAGATGGAGGGCACTACAGATGTTCGTTTGCAAGTTCCACCTACCACAGTGAAGCACAGTTCCATGTGATCGTCACAGGTGAGTCTCTTGCATGAAACTGTCAGGTGACTGGTGGCCCAATTGTGTCCAGTCAGTACACTATGGTGTGCAAGGACAGAGGCCAAGTCCCTAGGACACTCTGGCAGATGCCAGAATGCTGGGGTTAAGATTCACCTAGTGCATCTCTCCACTGACTCATGTTTTGATAGTACACTGACATCTCTTTTTTTTCCAACACCACTGATGACAGGCAGGTGTACCCAGGGCATCTCAGTGCGGTTTGTGCAGAGCCCCAGAAACACATCTTAGTCTGGAGACATTATCTTTATTTCAGAAACACAGAAGGAGTTTGCCAGAGGTGGAGAGAATGTGATCAGCCCAGTCTCAGGCCCAGGTTTCTGCACCTCATCCTTCTACATCCCTTGCTGGCTGGAATACAGTCTTGAGGGAGATGTGGAAGGGTGTAGGCAGCCAGGGCAGGATGGCAAGTGAGAAGGCGGGGCAGGACAGGATGAAAGGAGCAGGGACAGGGTCTGCTGATGAGGTCAGCTTCCTGGTTGACGAAAGCGCTCATGGACATGAGCTGGGGACCCATCAGGCAGATACTTCTGTACTCCTGCTCATAAGAGGGGTCCAATGGAGACATGAAAGCAGACCCATGGACACAGGGACATTAATCAATCACTCTTGTGAGGACAATGTGGTCAAGGCAGAGGATAAGAACAGAAGGAGTTCCAGAGACCACAAAAAGAACAGGCCAAACTCCCCACTGGACTCCCAGCTCTGGGCCCCTTGTCTTTGGAGAAGTCTAGCTCTGTATCTCTGTTGCTGTTTCAATCCACCTGCTGCTTGCTTGCTATCTCTGTGTCCTGTCCTGCAATTCCTTGGTGAACAGAGACAGCAAACCCAGCACACCTAGGGGGTAACCGTCTCACACACCCTTCCTCTGACACCCTTGTCAGCTCCCATCTATGCATAAGTTGAAGCTCTTACATCCCATACCTGTGCAGACAGTGACCCCAGACTTCTGTCAGGATGGGGTGAAAGTGTAAGCAAAGTTTGTAGTTAAACCACAAACTGAGCCTGACTCAGCCTCCATCATCATCCCCACAGGGCCTTGTGCTGATCTGCTGTAGGAGTTCTCTCTCTCCTCCTTTAAATGGACCTTGGGAGAAACCAGCCTGGTCCATCACAAGAACCTAACCTTGCAGAGTAGGAAAGCCTTCCTCCAGGCCCCATGAACTGTGTACAAATATCCATGTCTGTCATTCAGTGACAATGCTGAAACTCAAGGTGATAGGGAGAGGAGTCCTTGTCCCTCACAGAGATTCTGGTTGGCCTAGTTACATCACAAGGACTTTACACAATAAGGGCAGGCACTTTCTGATTGTTCTCAGATTGTAGGCAAATACTGAAAGGCAACTTGCTGGCAAGTTTTAAACAACAGTTTGTGCTACAGTTTCTGCCAACCACACCCTTTATACATCCCCCAGTAGAATCTCTACAGAGTCTCAGAGAGGACAGTGACCCATGTCTGGATCTAGAGGATGCCTCCATCCTTCAGCAGGCACACTGCTGGTCCTTCCAGTTCTTACTGCAACAGCCAGTCCTCTGCAGTGGAGAGCCTCCTGCAGCAGGCCATGGCCAGGCCCTCCTGCAGCTCCAAGAGCCAGCCCAGCTGGGCTCATGCAGTGGCTCCACCTCACCTTCTGGGCAGAGAGGTTTATCTGTGGGATGATTCCAGAGGAAATCAGGCAGGAGACATCTACTTCTAGACATACTTCAGATGCTCCTAAGGCTTTGGTGAAACCTCATCAGGGCCTGTGAATTTGAGAGTCAGCAGGTACACTGTTTTTCCAAAGAGAAATGTCCTTCCTTTCCCTTTGCTGCTAGATTTGCCAAATCCCAGATTCTTCTCCTTTTGCACAGGTGAATTCTACCAGCAAACAGACAACACTTCCCAGATCTGACCCACTTTGTTCCCAGATTCCTAGCAAGCACACAGCTTGCTCCTTGAAGCTAGAGACTGGGCCTCATGCTTGCACTTGAGTGTGCTCTGCACTTCCATAGTGGGTTCCTCACACATTTTAGTCCCATGATTCCATGGCAGGAAAGATTTTCAGATATACCAACTCTCTGATTTCTCCAAAGCAGAGAGGAAAGAGAGCGTGTTTTCCAAACAAAAATTGAAGATTTTACAATTTTAAGGATGCAAGCAAAAACATAAAAGCAAAATAAAGTCTGAGTCAAACTTCGTGGTGAGCACAGTGTGTTCAGCACCACACAAGCAAATCCAACTCCATTGCATGGGACCACTGTGTCCTCCCACACCCAGGATGATTGATAAGCACTGTGTTAGTGTGCCAGATTTTATACCCAGGCTTAGTGCAATGAGGTGGATTCTGAGTTCTGGAAATAGATGTTCTTCTCAACTTTGCAGGTAATTGCTGATGGGCCTCCTCTGCTACAATGTAAATCTGGATATAAATATTGCAATAATAAATACCCTTGAAGAATCAATAGGTTTTTCCAAAGGAAAGTTTTCTCTGCTCCCTACATCCAGGAGCTCATGTTTCTGTGATTTCCAGGCAGGCTGCTTTCTGCATGAGTTCTGGAGTGTGCTGGGAAAATTACTGCTGTCTTTGCTCTTTGTGCTCCTGGTGAACCAGAAAAACTGAGAACTGTGCTGAGTCAACCTCCCCCTCTCCTGCCTGCACTGGCCACGGGGCTTCCTGGACCCCTGAGTCAGATCTACCTGCACCAACTGCCCACACTCAGTGCAATGCAGTGCCAGGCTCTGCACAGAGGAGGTCCAACATATGGTGACCTCAGGGCAGAGGGCAGTCCGAGATAGACCCTGGGATTCTCCCCACCTGTGGCTTTGGATTGTCCTGTGCTTTTCCAGGCTATGTGGTTCCAAGCATGCCTTTCTTCATCTGTTCCCTCCTCCTACAGGAAGGAAACTGGCCAGGGTCAGGAAGAGGTCCCTGGAGACAGTCTGTGCAGGGAGCCCCAGAGTGGGGTCCTTGCAAGTTGCCTTAATCTTCCCCAGGGAGGACAGCAGCCCACCTTCAGCAAGTTGCCCTTCTCTTGCTCTTCTCATCTCCAAAATCAACTTTTGCATCTCCTTGCTTTATCTTCTGCTTTCTCAGATCCCATATCTGACCTAAGATCAGACAAAGTCCAATGCTCCATCTCTCTCCTTGGTTTGTAGTAATTGATATAAAAGTGTTCAATCCCATATGAAAATGCCCGTCACTGTGCTTCATCCTGAGCCCCTTCTCCAAAGAGTTCTGCAGAAAAACAACACAGGGATGGGGAGAGGGTGCATGTTACCTGTGCATGTCAATCATCTGGAGGCTGTTATTTCTCCAGCATATATAGCCTTGACCTCAGGGCTCTGGGCTGTGCCTCAGCCATAGAAGATGGAGGGTTCTTGAGGATAAAGCATGCCCCCTGTCATTAAGGATATCATCTGTAGAAAGCACATACTAATTCCAAGCAGATTTCCATCAGCATCTGAAGGCCACTGCTTAGCACAGGGTGTAGACTTGTGGTCCACCACAGGACAGGCACTTCCACAGCTAAGAAGTTCATTACCTTATAATTGTACTGCTCAGATAGTGTTGCTATATCTTGCACATGGCCACTCAGCCGCTGCTTAACCCCTACTGACCAACAAATGAGTGCCTGTCCCACAATACCTGCCATGTGTGTCTCAGCCATGCATAACTCTGCCTAGTACAAGGATGACCACCCTAGGACTTCCCCAATGAAAAGAGTTTGTGCAGGAAGCCTGAGCAGGAGGAGGTGAGTGAGTGTCAGAAGCAGTTTACCTCAGGAGCTTCTAATCCACATGTGCTCCTCAGACCTCAGTCACACTGGATGGAGGAGGGTTTCACCCCACTGTAGTCAGCATGAGAAGAAGAACAAGGGATGAGCTCCACGGAAAAGGAAGAAAATGTCCCAGATTGCCTCTGACCACATGATCACACACAGGAATGGAGAGTCAGTTGCTCTCTCACAAACACAAAAAGAGCTGACTGAGGGGCCAGTGTTTCCTTTCTCCACTTTTCACAGCAGGAGAGTGCAGACTCCTGCAGGGCCATCAGTAAGCCCTCTTCCACTGGCCCAGGGCAGCAGGGGCACTGACCTCCTGATGCAGCTCTCTCTCTCTCTCTCTCTCTGCTTCTCTCATTCCCAGCCTCAGGCCTGGCTCCTCGTATTCATGTTGAACCTGGTCCCAGTGGGAGCATTAAGCTGACCTGCACGTCCCCAGGGTGGTACCCTGAGCCAGAGTTGCAGTGGACTGACCCTGGACGACTCCATCTGGAACCTGCCTCTGAGGAGAGGACAGTGGAAGGAGATGGCCTGTTCCGTGTGGAGTCCTCTCTCACAGTCAGGGAGAGTTCCAGAGCACATGTGTCCTGCTCCATCAGGAACCCCGTCCTCAAGGAGGAGAAGGAGGCCCACGTGTCCATGGCAGGTCAGTTCCTCCAAGGTGCTCATCCAGAGGTTGCAGGACTGGTCAGGGAGCAGTGATGAGCAGAGAGCCCTGACAGAGACCCTGATGAGTGTCCATTGGTTGCCTTTGCCCTCCTGAGTGGAGAGCTCTTCAGTCTCCCCACTGCCCCCTGCCCCTCCTGCTGAGGTCCACAGTCATCATTCCACATGGTACAAGTGGATGTGCCAAATATTCCAGGGTAACAGGGTGGAGCAGAGTCTGTCAAAGTCCCTGGGAACCTTCCCAATCCCACTGCCCAGGCTTGTCCAGGAATAACAATTGAGCTTCTTCCCCCTCCTGCCAAACTGACCTAAAGTCCACAGCCCCGCCTGTGACCTTGACACATACAGACTTTTTATGTCCCACTTCCCACTACAATACGATAATAACAGTGTGTCCTCATGAGGTTGTCTTCCTATTCATCTCCCAGGAAGAGAGGATCAAACAGCTAGTCCACCCTCCACATACCCAGAGCGACAGTGTGGCTCCCACACCCCTGCACCTCCCTCTCCCTTTCCCAGTCAGGGAGAAAAGTGCAGCCTGTGCTCCAGGGTGCTCTCAGCCCCTTCTCCCCCAGCTCATCCCATCCTTCCTAATGCTCCCTCCCCCTTCCTGGTATTTCAGCCCCTGGACATGTCTGCCCTCTGGTGCTTCATGGGCAATTCCCGATGGTCCTTCAAGACCTAACCCAGGAGCCCTGTTT
Source organism: Glaucomys volans (assembly GCA_020662805.1). NCBI lineage: Eukaryota > Metazoa > Chordata > Mammalia > Rodentia > Sciuridae > Glaucomys > Glaucomys volans. The sequence continues at coordinate 16,277 of JAJEJO010052501.1, forward strand.
TCCAGCAACCCTGAGCCCCATGAAAGTCACACTTCCCTCTGCCTCCTGCACGTTACCCTGGATTGCATATTTACATCCTCTCAGCTTGAGTGTGAGCCCCTGGGGACAGGCTCTCTCAGGCCTTGTCCTCCCCACTGCATAGCAGACACTTGCTCCCAAGGACAGAGTGCATGGTGGATGTGGAAGGGAAAGTCTGCAGGATGCCATCAGCAATACCAGGGAGGTTTTCCACTGCTTTCCTTTGTGAGGTCCCAGGTGTGGTAGTTCATAGGAAAGAGAGAACTGGGATGAAAATGGGAATTTGAAAAGTTAAAAACACAATTAGAGGATAGAGGTTTTGAGGGATAATTAACCAGCTCTTTCTTAGACTTTGACATTTAAGAAAGAGTAGAGAAAACTTGGGAGAGAGGTAGTTGGGGCTGAGCACAGGGCACCTCAGCAATGCTCAGGACCTGAAGATGGCAGCCCTTGGAATCCACATGCAGGACAAGACCAGGGTGAAGGGCATCTTCATATGAGTGCAGGGCCATGTGGTGGCTGCACAGTAACTCATAACCTGACAACCACCTCCACTAAGGGGTGACTTCCTGGCCATCCTGCTGAAGTTACTGAATGAAGAGGCTCTCAGTGGGTCTTCTGAAGGAGAATTATTCCGCAAATGATTGTTGGCCTCCCAGCCACCATTACTGACTTCATCATCCTCCTGCCCAGCTAGGACCCCTCTCTGGGACCTGGACCAGGAGATGAGATTGGTTCAGGAGCTGACCCCTCACAGGTCCTGCTCTCATCTAAGAAGTGCTCCAGGTGACCTCAGGCCTCAGCCTGTCCTTAGACCCACATCCATGTGACATGGAGGACAACTGGACATCAGGCCCAGGATGAGGGCAGTGAGGGCTCAGGAGGGAGGGCAGAGGGCAGGTGGGAGGAGAGGCTCTGTGCATCTGCACCTGGGCCTTATCATAGGAGCAGGGCTGTCACACACGTCACGGAGGCTTTGGTGAAATCTGGAGGTGGGCACACGGTGTCTGCTGCATTGCTTTCCTGTCTTCAGCCTGTGCAGACAGCTGCCTGGTTTGAAAGTCTGTCCTGAGCCTGCCCAGGTGGGAGGAGGCAGGAAGAGGAGGTCCCTGGGAGTGCTGGGAGGGCTGGTGAGGCTTGGAGTCTCTGCCTGCCTGGTGAGGTCTCCCTGGGGGAAGAGGCAGGACCCCTCCCAGCAGCCAGGCCCCTGCAGTCAGGCTGACCTCAGTGCCATGGTCCTGTTTTCCAGGCACCTTGTTCCCAAGGGTCAGTACCTGGACAGTGGTGCTGGCTCTGCTCTTCACCCTCTTGGCTCTCTGCTTCGCAGTCTTTTGTGTTGTCCTCTGGAGAACCAGAAAAGACAAAGGTAAGTCTGAATGAGTTGGACAAACTTCATTTGTGCAGGAATTAGAGTTACATGTAAATCATGAATCCTCTCAGGGTTTTTTAGCATTAAGACCTGACTAGGAGAGACATGATAAGTTGGGATTATTCCACTGACCACTCTCGGGTGTCCTATCTGATGGTCAGTTGGCTTTTGTACTTGCGTTCCCCCTTCTTGAGTCATTTTTTTCCTACAAACCTGCCTTCCATGCAGGATAGAGGTCAGCTGCTTATCAGGGAGGGCCCTAAGTGCTCCTCAGGACACTGTGTACATCCTCCCTGTCCACATGGCACATCACAGGCAGCTGTGCATGGGCAAGAGGGGCCCTCTACCACCTGCCACCCTCTAACCGCCACCCAACAACTGTCATCTGTGTTTCCTCTTTTCCTTTTTGTGGTCCTACAGAGTGGACCCAGGCCCGGGGTGTGGTAGGCCAGCTTTGAACCACATAACAGCTCCACCTTCCTTCCTCACTTCTGATCCCAGTGGCCTGCCCACTGACCTGGGCGTGTCTTCTGTTTCACAAGTACCTGTTTGTGTAGAATGATTCTTATTAGCCTCTTTCCTTCCTTTCTCTATGTGTGTGTGTGTGTGTGTGTGTGTGTGTGTGTGTGTGTGTTTTCCAGGTTGTACTTGTCAAGAGAGTCATGAGCTCTGCTTGCTCTGGTGGTCTATAGATTAAATGTCACATGACACCTAATTGTCACAAAATCTCTCCTCTCTGAGGTGATCTTATTCTGACCTGAACCTCATGCCTTGGGCTGGCCTTCTCTGGGACAAAGTTAGTCCACATAAAAGCTGTGGCCAGGCCTCCCTAATGCACCTGCCATGGACACACACCATGTGCCACCTGACTCTAGGAGAAAGGACGGAGGCGGGTGGATCTTAAGGCAGCGCTGAGGCATTCAGTCCTCCCATGGAGACATAAATGGAATGCATGTTATGGGAACTTGCAGGAGTCCACCAAATGACCTCCATGACCAGATGGATCCTTTAGGCATCTAAACACACAGACCACCCTCCTGTGTGGCAGGTATTGCCCTTGCTGTCTGAAACCTCCCATGGTCTGTCTTAAGCTTTCTGACCAAGAGTAACCAGGGAATCATGGGACCTAAGAGCAAAGGCTGGCCCAGGTGGAGGGTGAGGGCAAGGATCCATGGGTTGGACCACAGCACCATGGGAGAGTGGGGTCTGAGGGGAAGCTTCTCTAAAGGACTACGTGAGAGCTAGTGAGTCTGGTCCCCTAAGCCCCTGGGTTTCAGGTGGCTCATAAGCCAGTCACCAAGGCCAGCTTGGCTGTCATACTGTCACATTGAGACAAATCTTCCATGGATAGGAGTCTGACAGAGTACTTATCTATATGAACTGGGCAGAGGCCCTGAAGCATACCTGACACTTATGTACTTTAAAACCTGTGAAGGCTCCTGAGGACAGGTGCTGGACCCTGTAGCCTGGGACTGCTGCCTGGAGGAGCTGTGGAGGTGTTCAGAGGAAGGACCTCAGGAAGCCTGACTGATGGGCTCCTTGGCCACATGGAGCCAGTTCTGGAGGGCCAATGGGCCTGGGGTCAGATTATAGGATCTGCACTGAGGTGGAACCATGTGGCTGTTGAAAGCTGGGCAGGGTGAGGCTGGGGGATGTTTTAAGTTGTGGAGCAGGAAACCCCAGGGGAGCTTTTTAATGCTGTGGACACATGTAGTGCATTTTTAGGATTTCTGAAACACAGTCAGCCTTGCTTGGCTTTCAAGAGGCTCCCTGCTCATATGCCCAAGGGAGGGTGAAGCAGCCGCCACCCCAGTCCCCTGTTGGGTCAGATCTGTCCCTTAAGAGTGGCTTCACTTATAAATTATTCCATTTATAAAATGAAATTATCAATTTTTTTGTGTCACTTGTAACATCCTGCCATAAATACTCTGATGATGCACCAGAAATATCCAAGTCAGTCTTAAACAAATCTCTGAAATTCCAGAAAAGAACCTGTAGACCTGATAGATCTTGATGCCTATTTTCTCTGCTTTGGGACTTCAGCCTAAACTTGAAATGAGGAGGGATCCTATTAACTCTCCCATTCTATTTCCACATAAACACATTTGAAAATGAAAAGCTGTTTTCCAGTTTCTGTCATGATGCTTTTTTCAGAAACCTGGAGTGCTCTCTGTGTAGCTCCTGAGCTGCACTGTCCAGCCTGGGCCTCAGGCTCCTTCGTCAGTGGGGCTGAGTGGGGAGACGGGCCTCCTCTGCTGTGGAGAGGGTGTGCTCTCCATCAGGCCTGTGTTGTGCTTGCTGATTCTTTACACAGAAGCTGTGGACTGAGTGGGTGACAAGAGATACCTAGGTGGGACAGGCCGCGTTGGTCCTTTAAAACCAACATTGCCTAGTTCATTATCTTTCATGGTCATCAGAACACCAGAGTCCACAGGCCATTGCATGTGTCTCTGTGATGCAAACACTGGGGAGAAGCAGCTAGCGTATTTCTCTGCAAGTATTTGTCACTTACTGCAGCAGGAGGAGACAGGCTGATTTTCCTGAATGAGGAGGGAGCCCCTGAGCTTGTGTGTATCTATTTGGTGAATGTTGGTTGATCCACTTGCTTAGCAAGACCACCTGTTCCAAGTGTGGTCACTGACAAGTGATAAAGCAGATGACTCTCTGGCTGCTCAGGTGGTGCCATGACTCCTGCTCTTCCACAACTTTTCCAAAGTGAATTTATCCATGTTTGCAAAATATGAAAACATGTTTGTAGTAAAAAAGAAAAAAAATGTAAAAAGCACTATTTCAAAAGCTGTGTGCACAGTCTCACTCACCTGACACCTGGCACAGTTCTGATGTTGGCCCCAGCCCTGTGAGATGGCATTTCTTAGCTGCCCCTGACATATCTCACATCAAAGTCACACTCACATCCAGATGATGTGCCCAGAATGATTTTCCTCCACACGACAAGCTGTTCATCAGGTGTAAGTCTGCCCAGTGGACCTGCAGGACAAAATGCATCCAGGCAGGATGTAGAATCAGCCTTGAATTTATCCCAATCTGTAAATGACACCCTCATTTCTTCACATTCCCAGTAATTCTACTCAGCACATTTTCCTAGAATAGAATTAATTCTGGCTTGCAGTGAAGGAGAATGTGAATGAATTAGAAAAATTACCAGACCTAGAAGAGAAAACCATTCTTCTATAAACAATCTAAGGTTGTCACCTGAAAGCATTCCTGACATGAAGGTTGTTTCAGCAACATCAGCATCATTTTCACTTCATCGGAAGCCCATCGTATGCACGTGTTGTTCTTTGCAATGTGACATATAAGAACGTCAGTTTGAAACAGTCTTCAGCCCTCTATGTTTGATGTCCAATCAGAAATAACAAATGTTAACCAAAACAGCTATGGAAGAACCAGCAAAGGGGATGAGAGTAGAGAGGCTGAGGGTGGATCATGAGGTACCTTGTAGGAAGGCCACCTTTGTAATTTTGATATTCATTTCATAAGTGGTAAAAAGTACCAGATGATTTGGAGGGATAGTGGTTTAAGAATATGATCAATAGATTTGAGCTTTATTTCATTCTTAATTGGTGTATTAAAGTTATACATAAAAGTGATTTTCACTGGGGTAGATTTGTAAATGCATATAACATAATTTGTTCAATTGTATTCCCCAATATTTCCCTCTCCTCTCCCATAATTCTTCCCCTCATGCACATTTTCTGCTCTATTGATCTCCCTTCTATTTTCATGTGATTCTTTTTTTTACCCCTTCTTTCTCTCTCTCTCTCTCTCTCTCTCTTTCTCTCTCTCTCTCTCATTTATAGAAATGAACTCATATGTAGATCTGAAGGAAATTATATGACCCTTGACTTCCTAAATCTGTCTCATTTCACTTACCATAATGTTCTTCAGGTTTATTTTCCTACAAATGACATCACTTCATTTTTTTCTACACCTGAGTAAAACTCCATGTGTACATATTCTTTATCCTTTCTTCTCTTGAAAGATACCCAGACTGGTTCAGTAACTTGGCTATTGTATATATTTGGGCTTTAAAAAGACTGCATTACAGAATCCCTTGGTGTGTCCAAGAGAGGACACTGGATCTTCACTTGTGTTTCTCCACGGTTGAGGAAGACTCAACAGAGCAGTGAAGATGGTGGGAAGGGGGAGAACAAGTTTCTGAGGCCCATGATGAAACTACAGTCAAGAGGCTGTGGTGAGGATTCCAATGCGGAAGGTTCAGTGGAAGCTGATGGAGAAGGTGGTACAAGGAATTTGTCTCTATTTGTGACCTGAGAAAATAGATTCAATGCTTTCAATCACTGGGGTCTGTCTGAGTCTATTTCAAGTACTTTCTGTTTTATATAATTAGATACACAAACATTTGGGACATCAATATTTACTATCATTATTTGTTCTTGTTGAATTGTTCTTTGTACCACTATGATGTGACCTTTGTTTCTTCTGATTAATTTTGGCTTGAAATCTGCTTTGTTTAATATGAGATGAGAGTGGTTGCAATTGCTTGCTTTTGGAATCCATTTGCATGTTATATCAATTTATATTATTTCACTTTCAGCCACTGTCTTTGCCTGTAAGGTGAATACTTGAATATAGCATAGTTACATTTTTTAAAAAAAATTCACTCTGTCCATCTACATCATTTAATTGGAGAGTTGAGACCATTTATATTCAATATAATTATGCAGAGATGTTTATTAATTTCTGTCATTTTGATTTATTTTCAGTGTTTCATTCTGTCCTGTTTCTTAGTTGCTTAACTACTATTCAAATGAGATTTATCAGTTTGTTAGCTCTGAGATTTTTTTTATTTCTTCTGTGTACTATTTCTGTAAGTATTTTCTACAGGGCTGGCATGAGTCACAAATTCAATTTCTGCTCATCTTTGAAGAATTTCACTTCTTTGATTCTGAAAAATAGCTCTGTTGGATATAGCAATCTTGGTTGACAATTAATTTCTTTCAGAACTTTCAAAATATAAAATTAAAAAAATGTTCTGTTATGATTTTCCTGACGAAGTTATCTGTGTCCTTAGCATGAATCTTGCAACCTCTTCCATTTCAATGATTTTGAAATCTAGTCTCCCAATTTTTAAAACTGTTCCTGTATATTTAGGTTTTGGTTACTTATTTTGTCTTTTCAAATAATACATAAATGTTCAAAACCAACCACTTTGTCTCCCAAAGTGATGTTCTCTTATTTTTGTTATCCTGTCTTCAGCATGATCTACTCTATTAGACAGAATTTTAATTGAACATTTTATTTGACTTAATGAGTCTTTCATTTCTGAAACTTCTTTTGCTGTGTCTGTAACACCTTATTGAATTTTTTATTCATATTCTGTAGTGTGCTTCTTAATTCATTCAGTTTTTCTGTATTCTCTTGGTATCCATTGACAATTTAAATAATCACTCTTTTGATTTTTTATCTGATATTTCATGCACTGAAACACCTTTTGAGTCAGTTGTTCATAAATTATAAACATTAAAGTCATCATATTACTTTGTTTTTTTTTCATATTTCTTGCATTCCTATGATTGGTTTATGCATTTGTTGGGAAGAGTTTATTTTTCATTCTTATCCATTGGCCACTAAAGACAGTTTTATTTTTGCAAGGTGCTCCAGAGTAACATAGATTGAGACCCTTTGTGGGTGTGGTGTCCCTCGCCCTTGTGTTAATCCTCTCCACTTTCACTCTAGAAGTGAATGTTCATGAGTGGAACAAGAGGTCCTTCTTAACCATCGCTACTGTGGCATGCTCATTTGTTTTTTATTTTTCATTTATATTCTTTGTATTCAAGTGTTAAAAGAGTTTGAATGTGGCTAATATATGTGGGGACTAAATTACACTGTCTCTTGGCCTGATTTTCTGAGGAACAGATTACCCCCGTCCATATATCTGCCTTGCATCCCACTGGTACTCTCTTCTCTGTGCGTGTTGCACTCACATCCTGCTAGGTCCACCATAGGCCACACACAGCATGCTTTCTCAGACAGGATAGCAATATTCATTATGATCTCCTGCACCATACTTCAAAATGACCTTCTCCACATGGCTCCCACTTAGCTCTCCACTTGCCAGATGAGAAACACAGAGCACTATTTAAACACCAGCTCACTGTGAAGCCTCTGGTTCCGCTAAGTTCAGGGTCCTTTGTTCTTCTTCAGGTTTTTCTCTGCCAAATTTGTTCATTGTGTTACTCTGTCTGTTTGTATTGATTTCGCTTCATCAGGGAACTGTCACCACTGGCAATGCCACTGTCAAAACCAGTTTTACTACAATATACTTTCTTGTTCTCTGTGCAATGCACCCAAAATTCTGAATCTCGAGAGACTCTGATTGCCAGTTCTTGAGTTTCACAGATTTCCCTCTTTCACCAAACTTGCTGAAAAGCAGGACCTGCTGCTTGAATACAGAGTCACAGACCAACAGCAAATGCAGCTTCCTCTAATCTGCCATCTTGAATCATATTTAATTTTTTTCCATCATGTTCAGTCTTTATATTCAAAAACTGCATTTTACATTTTGATTTGATTGACTCTCAAGGTGATTTTTCTCCACATCAGTTTTCTTTCTATTTGCTATTTACAATCATGAGAAATAGAGATATAGTTTTTCTTTGATTTTTATCTAAATAAAGGGATTGTCAGTAAATAGTCAGAAAGAACTACTTCATTCTCTATAATTTACAAAAAATAGTATTATATGGCTCTGGACATTCAGGGTCTCAGGAGCTGGGGGTGTTCAGTGTGGGAACTTTAGACAAGATGCCCCTTCAGTCTGTGCACCTCAGAGATGAGAAATCTGACTCAATTATTCACTAAAGTAAAACCCTAGGATGAAACATTGAGTTTCATTATATTACTTAAACCTATTTTTTATTTCTTTTTTTAGAGAAAATCATTGAAGAACTTGGTAAGTTTTATGTCTTTCTTCCATGCTAAATTGGAAATTGAACCTCCATGACCCCAAAGCAATTATCTCTCTGTGTGATTGCTTGCAGATCAAAAGAAATTTCTGGGAATAGGAGGTAAGTAAAACTACAATTCACACCACTGATACACCACAACCGATATCTTTGAAGTACGTGCTCAGTCACTCCGCTAACACTGAATGTGTCCATCTGATTGCAGGTCTGATGAATGCTAGATTATTTCAAGGTAGGTGCACAGAGAAGGGAGTGTGGCAAAGAATGGCCCCATACCTGCACTCTAACCTCTCCAGGATTCTATTGAATAAGAAAAATTTCTTCTCAAATGCTCCAGAGGATACATACAATAAGCAATGAAAATTCTTAGATGCTGGATGTAAGGGTCTATGTTGACTGAGATCCAAGTCCTGCTATGGGAGAGTAGTCTAGTTAGACTGCCATAGATGCAGGTGTGATCTGGGCAGCGCACACAGGAGTCTCCTAACCCTGACCGGCAGACTCTGGTCAGTGAGGAGCAGGTCCTCTATCCTCTTCCCACCACCCCACAGGGCTCTCTAGAGTGATGCTGAATTGTGAGCTTAGGTCTCCTTTCCCTCCCTTCAAACTCCAAGCCCTCCATGTCCATCAGGTCATTCTTACCAATAGGAACACAGGCTCTTCTTTCTCCTTAGTTTTATTAACAGTAAAGTAAACCCCATCTATGATAATCCAGTCTCTCCATTGGGCTTTATCCTACTTCTGTCTCCCTTTCCAGAGAAGCCTCCTGAGGTACTTGTGAACCCTCCTTCCTAATCTGAGCCCTCTGCTTGCTTCCCATCCCAGCTCCATAAACACCACAGCCTGACAGTGGCCCTCCTGGGCCTGCATGGTCCTGCTGCCCTCCTGGCTGCCTCCCTGCTCCCCTGCTCCTCTCCCTCCTCCTGCTGCCCTGGCCACTTTCCTGCCCTCTGAACACACTGCTGAGCTGCCTCTGAGCTGAGCAGGAGGATCATCTCCTTGACCTTCCTCGACCTTCTGCTGTGTCTCACTCTGTCCATGGAGGGCCTGGTGTTCCTAGGGCTGACACCAGGAGACCTCCTGAGAGTCAGAACACTGTAAAGCCCTTTCCCAAGGGGTTTCCATGCCCCATCCAGCTCCCACCAGGGGATGCCTTGGAAGCTCAGAAGTGAAAACAGAAAAGAGTCCCCCAGATGGCGTGGTCTAGAGGTCTGTCCTGTAGGAAGGAGCTTTAGATCTGCAGGTGGAATGGTGTCCTGGGTATTGGCAGAGGGTGTTTAGTTTCTGTCTGTGTTGAAGAAAAGGTCCCTTGAACACTGGGCCTTGTTTTTCTTCCCTCCTTTGACCCCTTATATAGGATGTGAAGGGTCTTTTCTTGTAGCTCATACATAACTGATCACTTTCCTTCTGCAGAGGACATCACACTGGATAAGGACACTGCTCACCCCTCCCTCTATGTGTCACCTAATGGGAAGCATGTGCATTCTCTGTCTATGAACCAAGATGTTCCTGAGTGTCCTGGACGGTTTACTGTCATGCCCTTTGTGCTGGGTCAGACGAGTTTCTCTAGTGGCAGTCACTACTGGGAGATTAAAGTAGGTGGACAGGACAGGTGGAATATAGGCCTCTGCTTGGATTCAGTAGACAGAAAAAAAGCTTATGATGACTCTTGTCCTGAGGATGGTTTCTGGACCCTCTCCCTGAAAGATGGTCAGTACAAGGCCCTTTCAATGCACTCTTACAACATTCATGTCCCAGTAGTGCCAGAAATAGTTGGGATTTTTTTGCAATATGAAGATGGTTTGATCTCTTTCTTTGATGTGACAGAACTTACCATTCTCTTTACACTCAAAAGTAAGTTCACCCGGCCCCTGAGGCCATATTTCTACCCTGGACCTACTACCCTAGGAAACACTCTGGGCCTAACCATTCTCTAGGTGACAGATGATTCTGTTCCTCATTAGAGCAGAATGGAGACACATTCCCCAGGGGTCATCCTCATAGACCATGATAGCAGTGCCATTCCCTAGCCAGGATAATGCAGTTTTGGCCTGGGAAGATACCTTAGGGGCCTTGGCTGCTCCCAATACTATGGAGTTAAGAGTCGTCCTCCTTATGAAGTCAGTTCCACTTGTCAGTAAACTCTGCTGTCCTAGCCAGATTTAATACTGAGAGTGATAAGCATCATTTCTCAATAAATATCTCTTTCTATATTTCTCACCATAACTTAGAGCTAATTCAGGGTATTTTACATTTGCTAACAAGCTATTGGTTCTTGAAAGCTAAATACCAAGTGATGTCTATTTCCATGATTCTCTTTGAGCCAGAACCAGCGACTTGACCACAGGTTTTTGGGTTTATTTTTTGGCATTGGGGTTGGGGGGCAGCATACCAAGGATTGACCACAAGGGCACTCAACCACTATGCCACGTCCCCCAGCCCTTCATTATATATTATTTAGAGATAGGGTTTCACTGAGCTGCTTAGCATCTCCTTGTGGCTGAGGCTGACTTTGAACTCCCATTCCTCCTGCCTCAGCCTCCCCAGGCACTGGCATAACAGTTGTGCACCACCATGACCTGCTTAGAGCACAGTTTTATACTCAGAACTTTGCCTGAATAAACTTGGATCCAGTGGGAGCTGACACACCTGGACTCTAAGACATTTTCTTGCAGGAACCACAGTACAAGCACCTCCCAAGTCCCTATGTTCCATGGCATATTTTCTTGTCCTCATTATCAATTTTTAAATACTTAGTTGAAAAGCATTATGTAAATTCGTGTTATACAATGTTGGATTATGTCACCATCGTGTAATTTATATCATAATCACTTTAATGGACAGACAGTCCCAGTATATTAAATATCCAGAAACTGCTCACGTTCCAATGTAAAGTGGGTACCCCTTGACCAGAACCCCAGTACCCACTGAACTTTCCAGGTCCAGGAAGCCATGCTCAGTTCTCTGCTACCCTCTGGTTGAGTTTGTATACATTTTATAGATTCTGTGGAAGTGGTCAAGCTGAGCTTCCAAAACTAGGTTAAAGGCCATGCTCACCCAGCAGGGTGTCAGGTTCAGGACTGCCCCTTCCTCCTGAGGTCATGAAGCTGCATAAACTGAACCTCTGGGAATCAAACCAAGTCACCCACCTCCAGAGTCCATAAGATGAAACTCAGAGTGTTCCAAAGCCACACACAGACTAGCTCAGATTTTAGGAAAACCCCAGGGAGGTTACAGAGAAATTAGGATTCTCACACATTGCAGGTTTGAGAGCAAAATCACTCAGCAACTCAGGGAAGGTTGGTGGCAGATTCTCTTGACTGTAACCAGAGAAGAGTCCTGTACTCTGCATTTCCATGCCCAGGTACAAGGTGGACAGAAATGAGAGCGTGTGCTCCCAGAAGTGGCCCCGAAACCTCAAGCAGCCTATTACTAATATCTAAAAACTAGGACCAATACAAACGTCTCTGACATTTGAAAGCATGAATATGTTCGAATCCATTCACAAGAGGAAAACAATTTGATATTTAAAATGGGAAACCCTAACACATTCAACCAGATGTAGGATCATCAGAGACGCTGTGCTGGGTGTGAGAATCAAGTGTGAGAAGACTACACGCTCCCATGTGTGGGGTCTTGAAAGGCGACACCCCTGTGCCATAAAATGCCCAGGTTGTGGTGTGCACTGCAGGAGAGCTGCCTAGAGGGGGGGGAGAGTCTGGAGAGAAGGGAGTGCTCCCCAGGTGCAGGGAGGGTGCATGATGTGAACCCAGGGCAGAGTCAGGGCCTCCTCCCTGGAGGTCCTTGCATTCCAGTGCTGGAAATTTACCTCCAAGGTGACCGCTCATGGTCCTTGCATCCCATCGTCCATGCCCTGATGTCCTTTCCCAACTAAGGGCTGTGCCAACTCTCCCATGGTGGAGATAACTGTGCACATCCCAGGTTCATCCTCCAGGGCAGGTCCACTGGGTCCCAACTCTGTCCACTCTGTGGGAAGCCAGCACCATGCCAGGGGGACCCTCACGTGACCTATGGAGGGGACAGGGACTCTGAGTCTCCTGCTCAGAGCCTTGTGGACCAGGAGCCTTGAAGTGAGCTTTACAGCCCCGCTGACCCACCTGCAAACTGCAGCATGGGGACAGAAGAAGAGAGGGAGCTTCTGACCAAGGCCCCAATCCCTGAGCTGCAGGAGGAGACCATGGCTGGTGTGGCCCATGGCTTTCTCCCCTGACTCAGTATGAGGAGGGTTGTCCCAGCCAGGAGTGGATGGAGCAGTGTGTGTGGATGGTGTGTCACAGAGCACTGGGAACAACACCACCTCAATAAGCAGGTTGTTCTTTAAAGTGCTAGAGTAAGAAATTCCAAAATACATCTCTGCAGTGAGGTTTAGAAAAATGAGAAAGTATATGAAAGGTAATGAAACCTGGGCTTCTCAGAGCTGGACTGTCTAGCTACATGCATGAAGGGGAAGGAGAAGGTATGCTCTTTATATTCTGAACTGAAATGGAGGAAAACATCTATGTATCCATCTATCTATTTCATATATGTATTTGTATTACTCTATGTACAATAGCAATAAATTTTTACTATTCTATCTATTAAAACATAATATATATGATTATACATAACATAATATGTTACAAAAATTATTACTCCATTATATATTCTATGGGGACATGGCTATTATTATCAATATAATAAATGCATATTGTCATAAAATTAGCATTACTGTACTCAGGAATCATGAACACGGGTGTGTATCGTGTCTGCGTGTGCACACACCTGTGTGCTTAGAAGGCCTCAAAGCTCTGAAGGCCCAGTAGCAGTGAGCACCCCAGTGACCAGAGGCTGATCTGTAGAACAGCCTCATGAAGGAAGCAGAGGTCTTTAGGGAAGAGGTGGCTTCCAGGAGTGAGCAAGGCCACGTGTGGGCTGGGCTTCTTAGATCTCCTAAAGAAGGGCAGCTCTCAGACAGTGACGTGGACATAACTGGAGGACCTGGGAGACAGCTAGAGAGGCGCCTTCAAATTGGTCTTTGACAAAACAGTAAAAATAAATATGCCGAGGTCCTTCCTGACACAGTTTAATGATGAGTGAAGCCCCAGATGCCAGAGGAGACCAACCCCTCCCTACAGTAGGTGTGAGCTGACAAACATGGAGGAGTCTAGAACCAGCTCATGGAGAGATGTGCTCACACATCTCAGATTGTCCCCCGGGCATTGCCCTGGTGCACCTGACCATGATGCACAGGCCTCCTGGACACCAGGTAGCCCACTGACTGGGACTCCTGTGGCTGATGTGGGGACACCATGGTGACGTGCCCCTGGCACAGAGCCCTGGAGCTGCTAGTCTCTGCTGTGGCCCCTGCAAGGGTCCCACTCAGGTTTAATCTGGAGCAACCTTCACACTAAACTCCAAGGGACAGAAATGTCACTAAAAACAGTTCAGGGTCCAGAATTTTACCTTAAAATACGACCACTAACAGCTACAAAGGAGGCTGTTGTCAGGAGTGGCAGATCTTTGGTGGAGCAGGTGATGGTATTGGATCAATGTTGGTTTGCCTGAATTCACAAAGATGTAATTGCTGTCCTTGTTTTAAGGAAATACACATTGAATTATTGAATTAGGGGGAAAATATGAAGTTTTCACTAAGTCCCAGGTGGTTCACACAAGATAGGCATATTCATGGTGTGTAACTTGTATACATGTTTAGCACACATGGAGACCTTCCTGATGGCTCTAGTCCTCAACCTCTCAGTGAGACTGGATCACAACACAATACAACATTAAAAATATATATAATGTACACATGTGACCCACACTTAAGAAGCTATGCTGCCCTCTGAACCAGAGGACATCTCCTCCTCCCACACCACTCACTGTCCCTCCTGCCATGACCAGAGTCACCTGCCCTTGGGAACACACTAGTGTCCCTGACCTCTGCGTACATGACTGAGCTCCACTCACACCTGCCAACAGCACCACGGGCACACCTACGTGCTTGACCTGAGAAGCAGACCACTGAGGGGGTGTTCTTAACACCCACACAACTAGGCTGGGCAGGGCATCTGGTCCTCCCCAGACACAGGTAGGAGATGGACAGGAAGGACAGACCTGAGTGGTGGGAGGAAAGGAAATGCTCTGAGACCTGCAGACACATCAGGATTGGTTACTAGAAAGAAAATAAGCCCGAATTTCCCCAACCAAACCCAGACCAAGGTGGGGAAGGGGAAGGATCCACAGGGACACAATGAGGGAGGAGGAAAGCTCACAGGTTCACCCCCTCAACAACCTTTGAGATAAAAGCAGAAAAATTACAAGGTAACAGAAACATTGCTGTCCTTGAAGCAGATTGAGCAGCATAAAACCAAAGTGTAAGCAGCGAGCCCTGCTGGGTACTTTGGTCACTTTGGGAAGTCCACATTGACCAGTCACCCTCTTAGATCAACACTGCCCATCCCCTCCTCCTGACAGCAACAAATTAAGCCAGAACACCCTGCAGTGACATCTCTTAAGACCTCAGCTTGAGAGAACATGTAGGTGAATCACTGTTAGCTGAAAGGATTCCAAACTCCCTGACCCTCAGCACGAAGTAGGGCAGCAGGCTGGAGCAGCCCACCTGGACACTGCTGGGTGGACCCAGTGCTCCACTCAGCTGCACCAGGCCCAGGACAGAAGTAGCAGAGGCCCAGAGTTGGAGGTGTTGGAGTCAGAACTCAGAGCTGGCAGCAAGGTGATGTAGGTCCTGAGCAGAGGAAGGGGAAGGGGGCCTTAGATCTGTGTGGCAGGAAGTGCCTGAGTCCTAGGAACCTGGGGACACTAACCCCTGAAAATGCTTCTGCCTTGGCCAAGGTTAAGAGCAGAGGCTGTGCATCCAGGGCATAGAGCTGTGCACCCCCAGACTGTGGCTATGGCCAGGGAAGGCAGGACAAAAGGTGCCTGAGTCCCCAGGAAGACTAAAGGAAAGTGCCCAGACCATTTCCACATCTAGCAGATCAGTCTAGGCAGAAGTCTGCCTGGGTCCAGGGCAATGAGAAGCCACAGCCCCCAGCCTGACCCTGGACCACAATGTGGAGATATAGGGCACTGTTGGATGCTGGCTGGACCCTGCTACAGTCTCAATGGGCACAGGGCATCAGATTCCCATACAGAACGTCAACAGTAGAACAAGAACCCAGGGGAAGCATCTGACCCTTTGATCAGCAGTAAAGACAGTACCTCAGTGGGCAGCATAGGCCAGCATGAAAACTACTGCCCATAGAACACTTGGGGAGCATCCACAACAGAAGCTGTGCGTATAGACAGCCACCAGGCTCTGTGCCACCAAGGAAAGGAATCTGCAGAGGGCAACTGGTAGAGAGTGACCCCACCAGTCACAGCCACAGCCCAGAGCCTGCATGAAGAACATCTGCACACAGAGGAACAATCCACAGACACAGCACCTCACCCCTGAGCACTGAGCCACAGGCCCCTGGGCTGATAAAGCAGAGCGAACCCATGGGAGGTCCTCAGAACCTACGCAGTGGGTCCTGCTGCCCAGATCCTCTGAGGGATGCAAAGCCAAAGACTGGTGCACATCTTCTAAATGTCCCAAATCCTAGTGAAACCCGTGCCAAGAGTCAGCAAGGGTGTTCTTCCCCTTGGCATGGCTTGACTCTAATGTCAACTTTAATCTTGTACCTGGGTGAGTGTTGTCACCCTGATAGCCAGCATTGTACCTGGAGCCCCTCTGAATGTATTTCTTCTAGAGTTTTACAGGGGTAGTTTGAATCGTTTTCCCTGTCTATGTCTTCCCAGCCCTAGTTCACACAGGCTCCTCTCACCTGCTCTTCTCCCTCTCACGCTGTCTGCTAACACCTCAAATTCCCCCATCTGCCTCTTTCTCCTTTTTACATCCATCTATATCTTTCTATTCTCTTTTCTTTCTTCTTTTTCTCACTCATTTGCCCGATCGTTCACCTTTCCCCATTCAGCCCTCATATAATGTGATAGCAATTCTTTTATATTCAATAAGTAATTATTCAATCTGATGTAGCACCTTATGATGAGTTTAAACCTGGATTAGAGGAACTGTGGAGAATCACAGTAACACGTTCTTCACCTTCCTAATGCTGAAAGCAGGAGGCTTGGCTCTGAAGGGCTTATAATGAACAGGCAGCAGCAGCATCTCCCTAGCTGGACCTGACACTGGATCAGCAGGGACACACTCTAAGGTCGAAGATCAACACCTGCATATTCCCACCACTCAGGGCTCATGAGGAAAAGGAGCTCACAAAGCAGTCCCTTTCATTAACGGAAAAAGTGACAACCATCCCAAGAGATGGGTGGACATAAAGGCACTATGAGAAGTCAAGGGGAAAACCCACCCCAATCAGCTCATAGTGCTTCAGCACCTGACCCCATCAACACCACAGAGGAGGAAATGTCAGAGAAAGGATTTTAATATTTCATAGTAAAATGTTCTATGAGCTAAAGGAAGACACAAGGATTAGAATTAGATAGAAATTATAGGACATGAGAGATCACATCTATGAAGATAGAGATTCTGATACAGAACCTAATGAAAATCCTGGAAATGACTCAATAAACAAAATGAATAATTCAATGCAAAACACCATCAATAGACTAGATGACTTTGAGGTAGATTTTTTGGCCTCAACAACTGTTACGATTTGGATGTGAGGTGTCCCCCAAAAGTTCAGAGGAAATGGCTGGGTGGTATTAATTGAAGTGGAAGTGGGTGGCTGGAGGAGGTGGGAATTGGGGCAGGGCTATGGGGTAAACATTTTGTAATCTGAAGAGAGGAGTCTATCTCTAGACAAAGTTGCCAAAACATTCATTGGAGGAAAGAGCCTTTTCAACAAATGGTGCTGAGAAAACTGAAAATCTATATGTAGAATAATGAAACTCAACATGTATCTTGCCCACAACACAGAAGTCAACTCAAAGTAGATCAAAGGGCACCTCAATGTTTATAGCTCAGTTTTCAAGCCAAGGAATGGAACCAACATAGGTGTCCTACAACAGGTGAAAGGATAAAGCCAATGAGGTAACATATATACACAATGGAATGTGTTGATCAGCCATCAGGATGAATGAACCCACGGGATTTGCAGATAAATGGATGGAAGTGGAGAATATCATGCTAAGAGAAAAAAGGCAGTAACAAAGGACCAAAGGCCAAATAGTCTCTCTGACATGTGGATGCAAACCCATAACAAGGAGGGTAGATTGGAAGTTCATTGGATTAAACAAAGTGGGGTGAAAGGAAGGGAGAGGACATGGGAATAGGAATGACTGTGGAATGAACTGGACATAACCCTCCTGTCCTTGTGTAGGAACACATGACCAGTGTAAATCCACACCAGGTACAACCACAAGGATGGGATTTTACTTAGAATACGTTGTAATCAATGGATGTATAATATGTCAAAATACACTTTGCTGTCATACACATCAAACAAGAAAAACAGCAACGAAAATGTGAATCAAAGACCTAAGAATTAGACCACAAACTTTGTAACTGTCAGAAGAAATGTAAGCCCAACACCCCAATATACTACCACAAAACCGACTTCCTTCACAAGACTCCCAAACCACAAGAAGTAACAGTGAAAATCAGTAAGTGGGGTTGCATCAAATTAAAAAGAATCTGCACAGCAAAGGAACAATTAAGAGCATGAATAGAGAATCTAGAAAATGGGAAAAGATCTTTACCACATTATAGGGCATCAATACTCACAATATATAAAAACTAAAAAAAATAACACCAAAAAAACTAACACATGGGCAAAAGAACTAAATAGATATTTCTCAAAACAGAAAAACAAACGACCAACAAATATATGAAAAAATGTGCAACATCTATAGCATTTATAGAAATGCAAATGGAAACTCCATTAAGATTTCACTTCAGCCCAGTCTGAAGAGCAATTTTGGAATAAAGGAACAATGAATGTTGGTGAGGATGTGGGGAAAGCACACTCATCCATTGCTGATGGGACCACAAATTATTGCAAGAACTCTAGAAAACAGTATGAAGATTTCTCAAAGTAGGAATGGCACTATCATATGACTCAGCTATTCCATTTCTTGGTATTTACTCCAAAGAATTAAAATTAGCATCCTATAGGAACACAGTTCCATTAATGTTTATAGAAGCACAATTCACAATACCCAGACTCTAGAACCAACCCAGGAGCCTCTCAATAGATGAATGATGGATGGAGATGATGTGGTACAGAATCAATTGAGAACTACTCAGGCATCAAGAAGTGAAATTATGACATTTGATTGAAAATGGATGGAACTGAAGAACAACATCATAAGCCAAATAAGCCAGAATCAGAAAGTCAAGGATGAATGCTATCTTTGATATGTGGAAGCCAGATCAAAATTAGGGAGCAAGAGACACAGGGGGAGCGGGAGTGGGGGAGAGAGAAAGGAGGGAATCATCCATCAAAATAGAAGAAAGACCTTGCACTAGATCAAGAGGACTGGTCTGGGGGGATGGAATAAGGGAGGAGCAGGGGAAGAGATCTGATCAGACCTTCCTGTGCACATGTGTGAACAGGCCACAGTGAACCTCACCTGTATGTAGACCCACAGGCACAAAATCTTTAAAAAGAGTAAATAACAGAAAAATCAGTAGAGTAGAGGGAACAGGGGAGATAGAATGGAAAAAAAGGGGGAAATTTTGGGGTCTGAAGGAGTGTAAATTATATACTGTGTTTTTATAATTATGTGAAAATTATTTCTAATGCATAACTAAAGTGAACCAAAAAACAACTGAAAGCCACCCACTGATAACCACACTGAGGTACTGTTTCTACTCCTCAGACTCTCAGGTCTGGTTGATGCACAGTGCCATAGAAATGAGGAACCTGACTGCGACCCTATAAACTGCACCTTCAC
>JAJEJO010052504.1:0-18750 GCA_020662805.1 Glaucomys volans
TGTGTGTGCTTCCTTACCTTGTTGTGATGTCATAAAAGCTATTTCTACCATACAAAACCATTAATGTGATTTCCCCAGCCATGCTGTTCACTAGACTATTTTATATGCATGTAAGTAAAAACAAAACACAAAAATCTAACATTTTTTAAAATGCATTTATGAGACACCTTATGACTAATTTGATGTCCTCATTTCACAACCTACCAGGACTTCTCAGTGTGTGGTAATTGTTTATTGAATCTCTTTTCAGTTTTGAGTCTCTTTGGAACCTGGTAGCTACATGTAGATATAACCTCAAAAACATAACCAGGGGAACAAACTTTTAGTTCTGTCTGAAATTATTTAGTTTGGATTGTTGGTCAAAACTGAACTCTTCTTATCTAAAAAGATATCATACAGTAACTCATAGCAAGAAAATAGAAAAATTCACATTTTAGAAAACACATTCATGTGTACTTATTCAGACAGTGACAAACACCAGTTTTTCCCCCAAACGAAAGCTGTTTGGATTTTGTTCTTCATATCTTTCATTAAGGACCCCACCACTAATCACCACCACCGCAACAAATTAGGACTTTCTCTCTGGAGAAAAGGGCAGGGTGATTTCTGCATATCTGGGAGCTGTAGATTGGGAGGAGCCACACACCAACATCAGATGTGTCCTTTCTCCTCAGCCTCAGTCTCAAAGGTGTATTACCAGGAATTTCAGCAAAACCAAACCATCTTTTGTGGGAAGTGTCAGGAAGATGATATAAATGACATCTTTGGAATACTCCACAATTTTTCATTTGTAAGGAAAGATTCAAGTCCTGCCTATAGTAATAGTCTAAATCGACTGCAGAGCACTCTATCCTTGGCCAGTATTTCCAGGGATTAGATCCTTTGTGTTGAAAAAAAAATGACTTTCATTTCAGAAAGCCTATGGGCAGGCTGTCTGATCTCTCTCAGGCCTGCACCTGCCTCTACCTTCTCTGATTAAATGCATTGGGGAAAAGAACCATGAAAAAAAGTAGGTATATGAAATAAATATGTGGACGTATCTTCTGAAACCAAGGCCAATTATGATATGATATGTCTTTTACTCTGTAAAACCAAGATTTCTCTAGGGAAAGGCGACAGCCATATAGACAAATGTGGAAATAAATCCCTAGAGATATGTAGAAGATAAAAAAGAAGTAATATATTTCCCTCTTGTGAGGAAGAAAATAGAGTTGACTTAAAGAACATTTTGTTTATACTTCATAAGGCAAACACCATTATAGTATATTTATAGTTTTATTAGAGCCAATGGTCTAATCTTAATACCTCTCCGGTCTCATAGCATGATGATAACTATCATATTTTTTCTTTTTTTCTAAGTTTGTGTGTGTATGTGTGTGTGTGTGTGTGTGTGTGTGTGTGTGTGCATGAGAGAGAGAGAGAGAGAGAGAGAGAGAGAGAGAGAAAGAGAGAGAGCTCATAAATACTAGAAAGGGCCCAAATAACCATATTCCAAAAATACTTTCTCTAACTTATTTTCTCCCCATTTGGTCGACACAAGCAGCGTGGAATAGTACCTTTTCTACTCAAAATTGTAACAATATCAGTCATTAATTAGGACTGTACCTGTCATGTATTTGTAGTTCAATAAATATCTTTGAATTAAAAATACATGTTCTTTGGAGCCCTGTTTCTAGGAGATATTAATAGGCATTAACAAAAGAAGTTTGGTGATGAAATAAATGTGATAAATACTATTTTGAAGTTAAATCGGTTGTTTTGGCTATAGAGTGTCTTGGAGCTTTTGAATTGTCAAGATGTGTGGTTGGCCCCCTAAATGAGATTGTACCATAAAGTGATGACCAAACTTATTTGAAGTCAGATGCATTGGTTTATTTTTCAGAAAAAAATCTCATGACTAGTGATTTGGGAAATACTGATCAATACCCTTTTTTTTTTTGCATGTTATGAAATTGTTTGGTCTTTTCTTAAAATAGAATTTTGATGTGTATTTTGCCTTCTTAGTTGCAATGAGTAAATATGCATCTTAAGTTTTGCATTCCTCACATACCAGTGGCTCAATAAGTATTTCCTGCTGATGACAGTAAATTTTCAAACATTAATATAATTAGGTATTATAATACAAATAAATATCATCAAAAACTTGGAAATAAGACAAAAAAAAAAGATGAGACTGCCATGTCAAAGAATAGTATAAGACCACCTAGTGAAACTGTCAGCTCAGCTTACCTACAAATACCCCTGGCTCTAACAGCAGCCCTTGACTCAAGAAACGAAACAAAATGTGTGCCTTTGAAATTCTTTGTGTCTCCTTGACCTGTCTGATTCTGGAGGTTCGTTCTTTCTTTTTAAAAATCTTTTATTTGTTCTTTTTAGTTATACATGACAGTAGAATGTATTTTGATATTTCATACATACATGGACTATAACTTCCCATTTTTGTGATTGTACGTGATGTGTAGTTACACAGGTTGTGTATCCATGTATGAACATGTCCAATTCATTCTTCTTTCTCATTTCCTTCCCCTTTACCTTCCCCCATTCCCTTCCCTCCAATCCAGTGAAACTCCTTCCCCATAACACCTGCTATTGTGAATCAGCATCTGTATATCAGAGAGAACATGGGGCCTTTGGGGTTTGGGGGATTGGCTTATTTCACTTAGTGTGATAGTCTCCAGTTCCCTGCGTTTACTGGCAAATGTCATAATTTCATTCTTCTTTAAAGCTGAGTAATATTCCATTGTGTATATGTATCACATTTTCTTTATCCATTCATCTTTTGAAGGGCAGCTAGGTTGTTCCCTTGTTTAGCTATTGTGAATTGAGCTGCTATAAACACTGATGTGGCTACATCACTGTAGTATGCTGATTTTAATTCCTTTGAGTATATGCTGAGGAGTGGGATAACTGGGTCAAATGGTGGTTCCATTCCAAATGTTGTGAGGAATCTCCATACTGCATTCCAGAGTGGTTGCACCAATTTGCAGTTCTACTAGCAATGTATGAGTGAACATTTTTTCCCCACATTCTCGCCAACATTTATTGTTACTTGGATTCTTGATAACTGCCATTCTGACAGGAGTTAGTTGAAATCCTAGTGTAGTTTTAATTTGCCTTTCTCTAATTGTTAGCTATGTTGAACATTTTTTTTTCATATATTTGTTGACCAATTGCACTTCTTCTTCTGTGAAGTGCCAGAGGTTCTCTAAAAGGTTCAGTTTCAAGAGATGGGCAGAAAATCTAAAGAAGGATAGGGTCACAGTATGCACCAAGAAAATAAGAAGCAGATGTCATCGGGACAGTGAAGATATTTTGCAAAGAAATTTAAGAGGGAAAAAAATATAATAAAGTTAGTTTAGTGATAAATTTTTAGTATAATTTTTGATACCAGTATAAAAGTGAATTCTGTAAGTAATGATATGGGTATGTTTATGGAAAGAAAGCTCAGAATTTTCGGGCTCTGGTTTGTCTTTAGACCCTGCCTGGAGTCCACAAGGGGCATTGCTGGCCAGTACCTGAGTGGTAACAGTTTATGTCTGCAACAGTTGGGCAACGCGTGTTTCCTCCATGTTGCAGAATAA
The DNA here is from genome assembly GCA_020662805.1 of Glaucomys volans. NCBI lineage: Eukaryota > Metazoa > Chordata > Mammalia > Rodentia > Sciuridae > Glaucomys > Glaucomys volans. The sequence goes on from JAJEJO010052504.1 coordinate 3,582, forward strand.
AGCCCTGCTTCCTGGAAAAGAAAAAAGGTTCATTTTCAGAGTTCTCACTTGTCAAAGATTGTTGGCCATTTCTCTGTTTTTAGATGACTTTATTTAAAAAAATGAGAAACAGGAAGATTTGTATCTCTAAGTTAAACTATTTGCTGCTTGGAGACTGGGAAGGCGTGACTTTCCTGTGAGTTATATTTCAGACAAGAACTTGAAAGATCTGGTTTATTCTGGCAGGAGACACGGCAGCAATCACCTCTATGGAAAAGCTCTGGCTGCTGTCCACTCTTGGGCTAGAGACCAGGACCTGTCTGTGTGCCCAGTGTTGCATCTGAACTCCTTGCAGGCTTGTGGGGTCTCTCCAGGATCCCTGTGCTGGGCACTCTGATTTCCAAAGTGAAGGGGAAACAGTAGGAACCATGGGTGATCTTCTGGTCTGTATGTAGTATGTCTGAATAATGAGGACGAGCCCAGGCTTTATGAATTAAATAAATATTAGACATTTCTGGAAGGTCACCTCTTTGTTCTGTTATTTTTGTCCCTGAAGGAATTGCTCACATATTTATTCATGTTTATTTTTATTTATGACTGAATTTTTAAATGGAAGCTGAAAGCCCTTTGTATGTTGGAAATGATAAAAATTTTATTTTTCTTATGAGAATGTCAAGTATTTTCTTATTCCTAGAAGAAATTAATAAAATTAGATTAAACATCTTCCATTTAATGGAGCTCTAGTTCTCATTGCTTATAAAGGATAATATGCTGTTGTATAAATTTAAAATAAGAAAAAAAAACACTGCATTTTTAAAAATTTAAATGTGCTAGGCTTTTAATAAAAATGAGACCATCAACCAAACTTCTTACGGAGACTTCTAAGAACAATTTCTTTGTATGAATCCAAGTTCAGATACTTGGGATGAATCTTTGGTCCAATCAAACTGGGATGACTATTTTGGTTTAGAACCAACTATATGTTTTCATCATATAATAGGTTTAATATAACAGATACATTTTATTTTTTGAGACATTTTGTTTTCTAATAGAAAAACAAGTTACTCTGAACTATATAGGCTTCCTATATAGTTCCTTCCTTCCTAGGCTAGTTTCATAGATCAGATGAACTAATGTTACTTCCTCAGTCTAGTATTACTAAAAATGAGAAAAAAAGATTTAAAATAAATTGAATATTTTGGTGAGTGATATTGAATGATTCTAATAATATTTATATCAGTAGTAATTTTGTTTCTCTATTATATATTCATCTTGTACATAATTTCCAACATTCATTTTTAATTTTAAGATCTTGGACTAGTATTAAATTGAATTAATTAATTAAAAATGTGTGGATACTTATTTATTACTAAGGTAAAATGCAAAAACATTAATGATCAGGCATAATATTAATTTGCCAACTTTTGTACATCACAGAAAACTGTCAGTTAACAGTTTGATAGTATGTTTAGCTACTCATCGACCATGTTTGGTACATGTTTATTTTTACCTTTTATTTAAGAAGTGTGAAAAAGAATGTGTGACTATAGTGTTCATAAAATGTATGCTTATTGCTACTCTCTGCTAAGATGCTTCTGTGTGACAATTGTCAGTCATTGACCTTGTGTGCTTTTCTATGTTTGTGAGGAGATGGAACTTATCCTGTTTTTTAAAAGTCGTAATTAATATGGACAGTTGAGGCAATATGAAATATGTAATTGTAGGGAAATATAAATGTGCATGCAAGATAATGGATGTCTTTTTATTTATTAAGGATTGTAATTTCTGCCTAGTTCAATGGTGCATGCCTGTAATCCCAGCATCATTGGAGGCTGGGGCAGGAGGATCGCAAGTTCAAAGTCAGCCTCAGCAACTTAGCGAGGCCCTAAGCAACTCAGTGAGACTCTGTCTCTAAATAATATACAAAAAAGGCTGGGGAAGTGGCTCAGTGGTTGACTGCCCCTGAGTTCAATCCCTTGTACTCCCACCCCCCAAAATTGTATTTTCTTTTAAATAATAATATTTGTGTCAGAATGTAAAAGAAAATCTAAAATGACAAAATTCAAGGCGATTCAGTGAGTTATAAAAGTCTGAAGGAAAAAAATTCATTTGTCTTAAATTATCTGCAAATTATATTCTCCAAGACAGATCTTAAGTTAATTTTCTAGTTCCATTCACTGAAAACATGGTAAAGGTGAAAATGTCAATCAGGCTGTTGGAAATATTGCTTATGATGAAAATTTTATGATGGTAAACTTTTGTCTGGAGTTAAAAAACAGTGACCTATTAATTCCTGATAAGACACCTAGATTTGAACCTTCCTGAAACCAAATTCTAAGGGCCTTGGAAGCTATGCTGATGGAGTTGTTACAGGACATGTAGGTTCTATGGGATCTGACTTTTCTAAGTCATAGAGGCTCCTGCCCCCAGCTGTGTGCATCTCTTCCTTCTCCCCCTGGACTTTCACCTAAAAACTAGACTGATGTGAGAACTCCTACAAAAGAGAAATGTCTGACACTATCTTGCTGGTATGCTCTGCCTCCTGTCTTTATCTTAGAATAAAATTCAAGTATGGGCTCCTTGGATCTTATAACTGTAATTCCACTGTAGAAAGAAGGCAATGACATGTTAAAAATTGTACCACGTTGGCTCTGTGTTAATTAACTTATTCTTTTTTTCTTCCCAGTGCTAGGGGTTGAACCCAGGATCTCACGAATGCTTGCCAAGTGCTCTACAACTGAGCTATACTCCTAGTCCTAGCTTATCCTTAAGATTGAACAAAACAATTGTGAATTCTTTATTGTCATGTCATATTAATGCAGTACTAAACTTCTCTACTTTCTTCAAATGATAATGGCCAGATCACCTCTTCAAGACAATGATTGTACTACATTGTAAAAATAATGCTTACAAAGCCTTCCCCAAAACTGGTTTGGTACTAGTTCATAGCCTCCATAGGGCCCCAATTTACATATAATGAGGAAAGTTATTTCCTGGTAGACCAAATACCCTAGAAAATATGGAGGGTATGAAGAAAAAATAAATTCATTCACATTTAAATTTACTGTAGCAAAACCTAAAGTCTATTTCATGATTTTACTTTTCTAATCTCTGAATAGGTAAGTAATAAAATCAATGAAAAACATTCTCTGGGATAATAAAGATATGAAAATGCAACACTGGGCTACTCATGTGACTTCAAGAAGTTATTTATTTGGCTTTAGTGGTTGAACATGATTTGCTGTATGTGTAACAGAAATTTGTTAGTATTAATGAAACATTCTTGCTGCACATATATACACCAATTCAGACGAATAAAATGTAAATGCAACGAGGTAAAAAAAATACAGTTTAGAATATTTTTGGAGGCTATGATAATTTCTTCACCATTTAAGAAAATTTCTGAACAAGGCAAAGTGGTGATTATGTGACCTGTTGATGTCATATTCAAAATTGCTTAATAAGACTGTTACTGGTCATCTGACTCTTGAGATATGTAATTTTGTTTAACTTCCTATTTGCTGTTCATTACTGTTTCTGAGATTTTCAGACAGTGTATAATTATATTTAGTTAGATGACATAAAACATTTCAATTTTTGTTGATATCCTTTTAGTCATGGTAGAAAAGATGAACCCAAATATTAAGGTTACATTGCCCTTTAAGGCATTAATTGGATTACATAGAATTTTAAAAATTTATTTTGTGTTCTTTTCATGCTTAGATGTTTTAAAATCACATATTTCATATTCTCTTTTGAGCTATGTTATCCTGCTGTCTCTCATTAATGAGATAAATACAATTTTGACATACGCTCACCATCCATTTGTGAATTGTTTTATGACATATAAAATAATGTACTTTGACAGCAACAATTTATAAAAAATATTCAATTACATTATAATGACAGCAATTTTGTTTTCTGGATGGGATCTACAAGTAGGTGCCAGTAAATAAGCTGCTCTAGGTGTCAGGTCACTGGGGTGTTTTATCAAGGCTCTATAACACCATGGAGGAAGTGTTTCTCCTCCATGCTCCAGGGGTAGCTTGGTATTGATCCTTCAGCTTCTGCCACTTTAAGGCACATGCTTGAGATGGAAACCAGTGGGAATCTTTTCACTCAGGTACAGATTAAGACATGAAAAGTGGGTGGCATACAAAGTCCCAAATTAATCACTACAAAGTAGATAAAAGGAGTGAACTGTTATGCATCAGGTCTGACAGTTTCAGAGCCTACAGGGTCAGTTTTCAGGCAAGAACTGAAATGCAGACAACTCAAACAGCAGCAGCCTAGGGAATATCAGGGCTCATTAGTCTGAGCAGTGGTGTGAGGACCTGGAAAATCTCAGATATGGCAGAGCTCTAGGGACAGGAGATTGTTCCAATTCATATAACCAGTCCTCAGTGAGGGCTTGGCTTATAAGGAAGCAGTTAGGGCACAGACTGGGCAACTGTGATGGTCACCTGATTGCTCATTTGTAAGAAGGGGGCTGGTGGGATGAATGCAAAATAACATATTCCTTCCTTGAAGCCACACAGTTCCTGACCAGCAATGATGTAAGCTCCTCATACATGTTCATTTATAATCCACATGTCTTGGATGTCATTTTCATTTTTGTGCTTATTGTAGTCCAAATTCTTTTTCTCTGTAATTTTGGCATTCATTATTTTACACTTAAATGATCATTTGAGTTTTGTTGTTCTACATTTGTACACTTAGAAACATTCATGTAAAAATGAAATTTCTGCAGCATCAAATAAGTTTGGGCTTTTGGTATATTGGAAGGTGATTACAAGGTTTGGATACGATAGGACCAATTTTAGATACCTGGCAGCACTGTGTTCATGAAAATATTGTCTTAAAACTACCTAATTCACTGTGGACCTCTGGACTGCTCTGGTGCTGAATGCCCTTATCTATCCACCTTCCACCTTATAGAAAACGAGGACTTTGAGTTGCTTCCTCCCAACTCCTCACCATTTCAGCAAGAAGAAGTTTGGAGATGTCATCGACCATTTTTCCATAGAAATGGAATACAGAAATTGATAGTGGGGAAATACAACAGTGGTCCACTTTATGCTTTGAATATAAACCTTGCTGCTCCAAAAAGAAAACATTACCTAATTCTATTATAGTTCCCTTTAGTCCCTATTTTCCATTTCTGTAATTATTTCATTTGCTTTAGCTAAATCTTTATGCATCCCAAATGCAATTTAAAATTCAATATTTCAAATGAAGCCAAAAATGTTTCTAGCAAAGATTATGCCCTTCTTGAGAAGAAATGCTGCCATTGGTGTCATCTTCAAGGGCACCATTTCTTGGTGTTTCAAGAGAAATTAAAAAACACAACTTTAGAACCAAAATTGGAAAATAAAACAAAGCAAAAAATACAGGCTAGGAAACTATTTGTTGTCATAAGTACAGACATACTAGAGCTCTGCTATATTGGGAATTTACCAATACTCCTCGGATAACTCCAAAAGGAGTTCAGATGGCATTTAAACTCCAGCTAGAAAATCATTTCACAAGGTTGGTGTGGTCAAGTTTTTTCCTCTAATAACACTTTTAATTTAACATAGATGTAAAATAGTAAAAGATACAATATTTTTTTTTTTAAAACACAAATGCCATGATGAGAACTTTACTCTCTTTCTTAGTGTTTTTCTCATAGACTTTTCTGGTCCTATGTTTAGGAAAAGTACTGACTAGCTGCTCAGCTGATCACGAGTAAACTCTGGGTTATTTGTAAAGCTTGATTTTTGTTCTTTTCCCTTTTGGCAGTGCAGTCCTTCCCAAAAGACTTTCATTTCTCATTAAACATTCTAAATTTCTCTGGCCTGTTTTGTAAACTAAAAACAAATTCTTTTGATGTTCTTAGGCTTTGTAACATGAAATGCTTGGTAGGGCTTGGCTTGGTCCTTCTACTAAGAGAGTGATAATGGAACTGGCATTTTTGGATGTGTGTCTCTTCTGGCTCTGCAGAGATTTGGCAAGGAAAATGTTTTTAAATTGAATTTATTTCTTAGCTGATACATAAACAAAAAATTGTACACATTAATGGGATAACACGCAATGCTTTGATATAGTATGCATTGTGAAATGTTCAAATGGGGTTTTATATATATCTGTCTTCTCAAACATTTGTCATTTTTTTAGGATGCAAACCTTCAAAATCCTTTCTTCTGCCTTTTTGAAATATATAGTACATTGTTATTATCCACAGGAATAGCACATCTTGCCTAATTTTTATCTTATGTAATTGAAAAATTTTGAAATCACTATTAATCAAAATCTTTCACATTAATTATCTAGGAACTGTCCAAATATTTATAGTACTGAAATCTCCTGATACTAAATAAGACTAAAGAAGTAGGTCATAAACTAGGGTTTAAAGATGATTCATAGTAATTTGGGTCATGTTTTGCAAATTTCTCTTGCTTAATTTACCTTTCTGACTTGTTTAATTTTGATCTTGTCCACTTAAATATTATCTTTCTTTTAAATCTGTTTTGTGGCAATAACAAGGGTACAATACATCTTTCATGTACTATGTTTTCACATTAAGTAGCAATCACAGTTTTTTCCTAATCATATTCGAAGACTAAGTAACAAAATGCTCTGGATTATGCTTTTCTGCCTTTTTATTTCCTGGTATTCAGAAACCTCTTTGCAATCTTTTAAAATTGTTAGACTCTTTCTAGTTTCTACAAGATAATATTTAAAATTAGATCCAGAGTTTCAATGAGAGTTTGATCCCTGTTAAGTGAACATTTTAGATAACTGGAAAGAACATCAGAATGCCATTTCCTCATGGAAATTTAGAATCCTTGGGCTATCCGAGGAGTATTGGTAAATTCCCAATATAGCAGAGCTCTAGTATGTCTGTACTTATGACAACAAATAGTTTCCTAGCCTGTATTTTTTGCTTTGTTTTATTTTCCAATTTTGGTTCTAGAAAGTGAAGTGGTTCCTTCCATTAATTATGAAATTAAAGAGTTAGATGATCCTGGACCTCTGGCTTTATAGGCAGGTGAAGAGGATAGCCAAGAAAAAAAAAAAAAGAAGTGACAGAGGCATCCAAAAGTTGCTTGGGTTCCAGATCTTTCTCACACCTGCTTATCTTGAACTAATGCCTTGGAGAAAGTCATTATTGAGAACACTTCTTGTCATTAAAGATTTTCCTTTTAGGAATTCATGTACTTTTCTTTATCATCTATGCAAAACTCTGACACCAAGTATAAATGATTTTATCAGATATCTTTCTCTGAATAACTTGAGAGAACTAACTACAACATGGAATAGCTAACTAGATACAGAAAGGTACAAGTCTTGTCTCCTTCCATATTTTGCCTAGAGCAGATGATTGTCTAACTTACAATGGAAGCAACTACTCTTAATGACTTCAGTGGAAAAAATTTGTCAATGTTCCCTGAGTTTTTATTTGTAATTCAAGATATTCCCACCCAATATTGGGTCTGAGTGTGAATGTAGAGCACGAGAAATGGACAAAATGATGTGTTAGTGTATCCTTTACTTTCTTATGTGTACCTATGGTTGTTGAAAAGTCTAGAAAAACATGATCCTGATTCTTCTCATCATCTTTTCATACAAAATGGGCCATGGTGGCCTTTTGTGCATGCCTCATTGGTGCAAGTTATTGCCCTTGGTATCTTTTGTTGATGATTAGTGTGTTCCAGTCATTACCTTACTCACCCTGAGTTGGATACTTCCCTAAACTTTAAAGATAAATATTTTCTTTCTTCTTATCCTGTCTCTATAAACTTACCAATCTCTGTGACCTGGAATAATAATAATGATTATAATAAATACCAAGAACACAAACTCCTTTTTCAATCCTTCCTAATTGATTCATATTTCATAACATAAACACTTACAGTAAGTGCTGACCTTTGCACAACATAGAAATTCATTGTTGACAAAGCTTCTCCCTTCTATTTGGTAAGTCATTGAACTTCTATTATGCAGTAAGCACTGTAGTGTAGATATAAAGATGAATAAGATATTTTCTTCATCATTTTCTCCTTTTGTCTAACAAATGTCTCTTGTTCCAATCCAATTCTTCTTTCTTTAGGTCTTTTGGTATTCTTGGCTTGATGAAAAAAGAAAATGATTCTAAGGTGACAGAATTTGTACTTCTGGGCCTATCATCCTCCTGGGAACTGCAGCTATTTCTCTTCTTAATATTTTTGTTGTTCTATGTTGCTATTGTCCTGGGAAACCTCTTGATAGTGGTAACAGTGCGAACTGATGCTCATCTGCTCCAATCTCCTATGTACTACTTCTTGGGCCATCTATCCTTCATTGACCTGTGCCTGAGCTGTGTTACTGTGCCCAAGATGTTAGGGGATTTCCTACAGCAGAACAAGACCGTCGGTTTTTTAGGATGCCTGGCCCAGATCTACTTCCTGCACTTTCTGGGAGCCAGTGAGATGTTTCTGCTGACAGTTATGGCCTATGATAGGTATGTTGCCATATGCAATCCTTTGCACTACCTGACAGTCATGAACCGCCAGCTGTGTCTTCAGCTGGTTTTTGCTTGCTGGTGTGGGGGTTTCATCCACTCTATCACACAGGTCATCCTGGTCATCCAGCTGCCATTCTGTGGCCCCAACAAACTGGACAACTTCTACTGTGATGTTCCCCAGGTCATCAAGCTGGCCTGCATGGACACCTATGTGGTAGAGGTGCTGATGGTCTCCAACAGTGGACTGCTGTCTCTTGTCTGCTTTTTGGTCTTGCTCTTCTCTTATGCTATCATCCTGATCACCCTGAGGACTCGATTCCGCCAGGGCAGGAGCAAAGCACTGTCTACCTGTGCCTCCCACCTAACAGTGGTCAGCCTGATCTTTGTGCCATGTGTATTCATCTACTTGAGGCCTTTCTGCAGCTTCTCTGTGGATAAGGTATTCTCTGTGTTTTACACAGTGATCACACCTATGTTGAATCCGCTCATCTACACACTCAGAAATGCTGATATGAAGGTAGCTATGAAGAAGCTGAGAAAAAAGCACATAGCATCCTGTTGCCCTGATAAAAGATAAGCAGGAAGTTGTGACTTAGAAAACAGTTTTTCTTGAGACACTTTTACCTTATCCTGTATATGCATGAAAACAATTCTGGTGACTTCAGTATCTTTTATAAGATATCATAAAATTATAATGCACCCCTCTGGATAAGAGTTGGGAGACACAGTGACTCTAAATATTAAGCAGGGAACTCAGGATTGTTTACTGGCTGACAAATGATAGAGGTTAATTGAATGGTGAGATCAAGGGAAACTTAAAAGATCAACTCTTCTATCATTCTATCTACAACAAGTCTTTACATATTCAATTCATTTTACTATTTGTCTCTACTCCAGTGAAAGAAGACATTACATCTCCTTCTGTGTTCTGCTTCTACAGGGTTTAAAGAGTCCTAGTGTGAAATCCTCCTGACATTTTATCACAATCTCTTTTGAAGCAGTGTGGATTCCTTTCATCCTTGCTCTAACAAAACATGTATACAATGCTGAATTCCCCATACATTAGAGTTCACCAAGGAACTGTGGTCCACACCGTGCCAAATTTTAAAAACGGTCAGATATCTCAGGTGAATGAGCATATGTTCTTCACCCTGTTTATATGTGAAGGACAGGAGGCCTGGGAATGCTGGAATGAGGAAAGCTGTCTCTGTTCCACTGTGAAGAATTCTCTGGAAGAGGCATCTCTTTTCCATCTGAGTTTTTCTTTAAGTGAAATTGTAGTGGGGTAAACTTGATAATCTTCATAATGTTTAAGAGCTCTGAGTTCTAAAGAAAAAGAAAAAGAAATGATCTATTGTTTAAAACATTCTCCCTGTCCTGAGGTGCTCATGGTTATGACCCCTGAGTCACACATGTGCTTTGAGGGAATAAATAATATCACTGAACTTCATTTTTACCAATGAACTTGCAGCTATAAGCCACTTGCCCAAGAGTGCTTAGAAAAAATGTAATTAACCAAGATAGCTAGTAATTTTAGACAACTGAGCTAATTTTTTTTCTCCTCAGAAAATGTATTTATCCAAATTATATGGACTAATTGCTTGATTTCTACTATCTCTGTATAGAACTATGAGATCCCTATAAAAAAGGTTCACTTAATGTTTACATTCAAAGTTATCTATTTGTGATATAAGGCTCCTTGCAACTTTTTATGGCTATGGAAAGGTATTTATTCTATTTGCTGAATATAAGATGATGATAAAATTTTAGCAATATTTTTATATTTTCTCACTTTATTCCCTAATCAGTTGCTATGGAGAAGTTTTTCTGATTACTTAGTTGAAAAATGTACCTACAAAAGAACTATCTGAAATTCCAACAATTACTAGGAATTTCTAGCTAATTTGCAATGTTCTTGGACATGTAAAAACTATTTTTGTATTGGAACAAATCATCCATTTTCATTTTTGTGCTGAGACTTTAAGAAACTGTGTATATATATATATTTGTATAGATAAGTTTTGATACAGAGGGATTCTTCACAGACCAGGATCATGATGGTCACTTGGTAATTTCAGCACAGATCAGGTGAGGGTGATGGTGGCATTCCTGGCAGAACATCTGCTCCTCTTTCTGCTTTACCACACTCAACATTTCCACAGAGGTTCTCTGCCTACAATGAACACCCTGAAGAGCAGAAGAACACCCTGAAGATGATATCCCAAAGAGTGGGAAACTTCGAGCCAGAGAGTTCTGTGTGGGTTGACAGAAAAATTTAAGTGGTGCTCTGGATCAGCCGGGCACATTGCAAAGACACAAAGCTTCAGACTTTCTGGATCAAGGTGGCTATAACACCCCTCTTTCCTGATGTTTCTCTTTCACAGCAAAATTTTGGTCTTGGAAAATCATTTTAAATGTCTTGTTGATATTTGGGGTTGGCAGCATTATACTCCAAAAAGCAAGAACTTTGCATATTCTCTTTTGCAGTTTCAATTTTCAAATATTTGCTTAACCAATGATCTATGTTAAAATTCTTCTTATCACTAAATGAATAGTTTGCATATTTTAGACTGCACATGATTGGTATTACCTGGGTGTCCATTGCAGTGGTTTTCTGCTCAGATCATAGCCATATTCCGATGCTGCATGAGCCTCGTCTTTGAGTCTGTTCTGATAGTGGATCATACCACTTGTGTGTGCACCCCTAAACTACGTGGTTGAGGGACACTGTGTAAAGCGTGTGGCAGGGCCTGGACATCTAGGTTGCAGTGTCCACATTCATACCTGAGAGGCTTCTTGTGATAAGGTTGGGAACCAGTAGAAATGGTGGGCTGGAGGCTGAGGGCCAAAATTCTGCTTTGTTTATATGGTCACATTCTGGTGTAGGAAGTTCAAGGATGTTGAAAATTTTAAATTGGAAACTGATCCTCCAGTAATTATGAAAGTATGGGATGATAGTTAAATTTTGTTAACTTGATTTGAAAGTTTCAGATATATGTTACCTGGGGTCCTCTTGCCCTGTGTTCCATAGATATTTGGGGTTGGTCTGCCTCTTTTTTCCAGCTCTTATGACCCTCTGGGGTATTAAAGTAGCTGAAAGGAGACAAAGTCAAGTCTAATTTAGGAAATCATAAGAGAATTATTGACTTCATATTTCCAAGATGCATTATGGGAAGTAAGACTGTCCACATCATAGTCTATCTCAAAAATACATGTTGTGTTGGGTGGGGGTTGTGGCTCAGTGGTACAGCACTCACCTAGCACATTTGAGGCACTGGGTTTGATCCCTAATACCACATACACACACACACACACACAAAAAAGCAGATTAAAAACTTAAATATAGTATGTAATATAATTATATGATATATAATCTAATTACAAAGAATGAGATGATAATAAAACATACATAAGCTCTAGATTATGATTTACTACCTATTAGCACCTGTGACATCTTCATTGAAATATTAATAGAATTGAAAACTTGAGACTTAATGGGTTAATAATTTACTCATTATTAACATGTTAGCCTTTCATTAAATCTACAATCATTTGCTATGTATCTGGAAATGTGGTACACACCTTGGTCTTCCCCCAAGGATCGACAGATCACCCAAATATCAATTACAGAATCTCTCAATATCTAACATAGGGAGGAGAATGGCACTCTAAAACAAGATGTGAGCCCAGATGATGGGGGTGAGCAGAGCAGAGAGGTTCAAAGTACAGATTCTGAAGTCCAACCACCACCTTGGGGTCCAGCTTCATCATTTACCAGAGGACCAGTGAGTGACTTAACCTCTCAACTTCCCTTTGTTTATACAACAAAGATAGTAATAGCATCTATCTCAACGGACTCTCAGAAAATGGGTCAAAACAATACTTGGTGAAGGGTATCTACATATGGTCAAAACTTGATAACTGATGGATTATGTTACTATTACTACTAATTGTTCTAGCATATTGAAAGGGAAACAGGCCAAAAGAATAGTAGAGTTGTTAGATTCCAGAGAACCACAGGTAGAAAGACAAACTTGACCCAGGCCACTGCCATGTGACATCAAAATCCGTAATACCCCCCTAGTCATATTGAAGCAGCCTTGACACAGGAAATTTTAGGTTAGGTGATACATTGCCCTCAAAATTATGTTTGAAAAGTCACATTTTGAGTGGTTTTGAAATTTTATGGTTAACAATACACTTCCAACACTTTTATGCAATCAGTTATTATTTTAAATAATAAAAAATTAGAACAGTTTCAAATTTACAGGAAAGTTGCAAAGATAGTGCAAAATGTCTATATACCTCAGGCCACTTCTCCTCATGTTTTACCTTATGATGTCATATTTGTCTTAGCTAATGAAGCAATATTGATGATGATTATTAACGAAACTCTATCCTTTATTCAGATTTTATTTTAATATTTTGCTTAATAAATAGGCTTCTCTGAACTATCCATTTTTGACATATTATCATGTCATTCACTGAAGTATGTGACACTGTCCATATCAAACAAAATTTGAGTGGAGAAGCCTGATTAAAACAGAACTGCCACAAGTAGATATGTCTCTGTTTAAACAATCCCTCTATTTGTAACTTAGAGACTCCTAGGGGAATAAAATGTTAACAACAAATGGCACTTTTTTTGTGGTAACATGGTAATCTTTTTTTGCCTCAGAAAATCACTCTAACCAAAGTTAATGCTATAATTTGTTATGATTCTATCATTCAGATATTTTCAGGTCAACTTTTAGGCTTTACCTGAAAGTTCATGCCGTGACTTAGTCATAAACTTTGTATTAAATTTCAAAGGCATAATTCTCAACTCCTGTCAAGCTCCTTTGACCTAAATCCCTTAGAAACACATTCACGTAGTAACAGCACCAAGGCAATGTCTTCACGGTGCCTACAGCAAAATTTTAAATAGTCACATATTTTAATAGTTTAATAAACAAATATACTATTCTGTTGTTGGGTTGATGATGAGACCCATCATTCTTTTCCTCCTCTGTCCCAACTTTGAATAGTTTATGCAAAACTGTGGGAATTGCCTATTTATTAGCTAGTTACTTGTCAAGCAGCCTTCAACAAGGTTTTGCGAAGAGTTATTTAGTGGAGATTACACTTGCACTTTCTCTGCCTACCAGTAATCTCTAGATGCTACCCAGCCACTTGCCCAGCAATCCCTCAGGGTTTTGATGATGCTTAAAAATTGCTGAGAAAGTTTCTTCCTCTGGGTAGCCAAGAACACAGAAGGAAGCTCCTGTAGACCAAAAAACCAGAAGTCATGGCATGGCTGGAAACTCATGAAATTTTCTGAGAGAAATAGAGAGGGGGGAAAGAGAGAGAGAGAGAGAGAGAAGAGAAGAGAAGAGAAGGGAAGAGAAGAGAAGAGAGGAGAGGAGAGGAGAGGAGAGGAGAGGAGAGGAGAAGAGAGGAGAAGAGAGGAGAAGAGAGGAGAAGAGAGGAGAAGAGAGGAGAAGAGAGGAGAAGAGAAGGAACCCAGGACCCTCTTAGGCTGTAGGAACAGAAGTATGGCAGATTCCCTGGAGAAGCATCATTTGTGTCATTGTACAGATCTCTACCTTTTTGTGTGAATATCTGAGTAGAGATGATATTTTTATCTCAAAAAAGTTTTTTTGATCCGAGATCTCAGGTTGTTGAACCTGTATTGTGGACCACACTCAAGAAGACAACCAGAGTAAGCTTCCAGGTGCGGTGACACCTTAACCATGGGTGAAAGAGGCACGGGCAATTTTCATTGATTCAAATTACATTCAAGGACAAAGAAAAATCTTGAAACTCTTTGCCTGCTTTTCAACATCTGTCCTAGCAATTCTACTAAGTAACTCTGGAAATAGTTTATATTATAGTTTAAAGTGTGAATTAGTATTATTTCAGTTGGAATTAAGTTCCAGCTTTACCATGAACAGTGAAACCTAGGTAATTCAATTTCCTCTCTGTGCTTCATTTATTTTACCAATAGTTAAATGAGTGGAATAAAATCAAGTGATCTCTAAGATTCTTTTTATCTACATAAGTATGTGACTTACATAGACTATGTCCCAGTCAGAGGATTTGGGGAGGTCATTTGAAAGTATTACTCTAAAATGAATGGGTTTATATCAGGTATTGAGTTTTATTCATCCTTTCATGTTCACATTCCAATACCAAGCAATAGAGAATGTGCTTAAGAAATATTTGTGAAGTGAAAGGATATATTAATATTGGTGCTGTATAAAACAGAATATCAATGAGATGATACCTTACACACTTTCAACATTGTATTATATTAACTTTTTGTGGACTTTTTTCCAAAATCTGCTTGCTCAAGTTATTGTTCCTTACCTTTTAGTTCTATACAATTAATACAATTTTCTCAATTGTGGTCAATGAGAGGAACAGGTTATGATTGATTGATAATAAATTAATGTTTAGTGCCCAGAGATATGAAAATAGGCACCTGTATCATAATGTCTAGTGAGGGATGTTGAAGTCAAGGACACTATTGCTCAATGTGCTTTCCATGGGGTGGAACTTGCTGTTAGGAAGGAGATCCAGAATGCTTGCTCTCTGTCTATCATAATTCTTTCACTGGAGGAACTAAGACTAAGTCTTTTTCTTAGAGGATTTCAGAAGCTGAACTAACTTACTTTCCTTCCTTCCTTCCTTCCTTCCTTCCTTCCTTCCTTCCTTCCTTCCTTC
>JAJEJO010052504.1:25249-66669 GCA_020662805.1 Glaucomys volans
GAGAATCCTTCAGTTTCTCCATGCTCGAGACCTTCCACACACCATCACCAGTAACGTCTAGTTTCATTGTATTTCCTTATACTCATTTTTCTTTTTCTTTTTCTTTAACTCTTTAAATTTAAGTTTTAATTTCATTGTTACTGAAAATAATCACTGATATATTTGCTTTTAAATCATGAAAATTCTAAGTGGTTTCTATGTGTCCAACATGTTTGCTATTTCCACATATTTCTTGGCTTTTTTTTTCTTTTTTTATTTACTTATTGATTCATTGAACACAAATGGAGTGCAGCTATTGTTTCTCTGGTTGTACACAAAGTAGAGTCACACCATCTGTGCATTTACACATGTACACAGGGCAATGATGTCTGTTACACATTCTGTTATTATTTTTACCCCTCACCCTGATCCCACCCCTCCCTTCCATCTATACTCTCTATCCTTCCTCCATTCTGGCCACCCTTCCCCCCCACATTATTCATCATCATTCACTTATCAGAGAGACCATTCAGCCTTTGGATTTTTGGGATTGGCTGATCTCACTTAGCATAACCGTCTTCAACATCATCCATTTACCTACAAATGCCATAATTTTGTTCTTCTTTATGGCTGAATAATACTCCATTGTGTATATATACCACAGTTTCTTTATCCATTCATCTATTGAAGGGCATCTAGGTTGGTTCCACAATCTAGCTATTGTGAATTGAGCAGCTATGAACATTGATGTGGCTGCATCACTGTAGTAATCTGATTTTAAGTCCTTTGGGTATAGGCCAAGGAGTGGGATAGCTGGGTCAAATGGTGGATCCATTCCAAGTTTTCTAAGGAATCTCCACACTGCTTTCCAGAGTGGCTGCACCAACTTGCACTCCCACCAGCAATGTATGAGTGTACCCTTTTCCCCACATCCTGGCCAACACCTGTTGTTGCCTGTATTCTTAATAAGAGACATTCTAATTAGGGTAAGGTGAAATCTTAAGGTGGTTTTGATTTGCATTTCTCTTATAACGATGTTGAGCATTTTTTCGTAAATCTGTTGATTGCTTGTAGATCTTCCTCTGTAAAGTGTCTGCTCATTTGCTTGGCCCATTTATTGATTGGGTTATTAGTGTTCTTGGTGTAAAGATTTTTGAGGACTTTGTAGATTCTGGAGATTAGTGCTCTATCTGAAGTGTGTGTAGCAAAGATCTTCTCCCACTCTGAAGGCTCTCTCTTCACATTGCTGATTGTTTCCTTTGCTGAGAAAAAGCTTTTTAGTTTGACTCTATCCCTATCATTGATTCATGCTTTTATTTCTTGCGCTTTGGGAGTCATGTTAAGGAAATCTGGTCCTAGGCCAACGTGATGAAAATTTGGACCCATTTTCTCTTCTATTAGGTGCAGAGTCTCTGTTCTAATTCCTAGGTCCTTGATCCACTTTGAGTTGAGTTTTGTACAGGGTGAGAGATATGGTTTAGTTTCATTTTGCTGCATATGGATTTCCAGTTTTCCTAGCACCATTTGTTGAAGAGGCTATCTTTTCTCCATTGTATGTTTTTGGCCCCTTTGTCAAGTATGAGATAACTGTATTTATGTGGGTTTGTCTCTGTGTCCTCTACTCTGTACCATTGATCTACCTGTCTATTTTGGTGCCAATACCATGCTGTTTTTGTTACTATTGCTCTGTAATATAGTTGAAGGTCTGGTATTGTGATACTCCCTGCTTTGCTCTTCTTGCTAAGAATTGCTTTAGCTATTCTGGGTCTCTTATTCCTCCAAATGAGTTTCATGATTGCTTGCTCTATTTCTATGAGGTCTGTCATTGGGATTTTAATTGGAATTGCATTGAATTTGTATAGCGCTTTTGGTAGTCCTTATACTCATTTTTCATTTGACCTTTCCTGTGCCCAAAACTCATTTTATTGATTTTTTTTTAAAGGTAGACAAGAAATACACTGAAATTATAGTTAAAATGGCAAGTTACATTAAACATTCTTTTCTCTCTTAAGAGCTAAGTATAAAAATATAAATAACAACAATAAAAACAGTGGGGAGCAGAGTTTAGATCAACAAGAACAATGAAGACAGGACAGAGGTTAGAATATCAGACAAGACCCCAACAGTTGGGAGAAGACAAAGAAATGGTCACTGCAGGGCAGAGAAGTCTGACTCTAAAGGACCAAAGGACCAAAGGAAAATGCTGAGGAGAAATTCACCTCCTGGAATCTCCGAGGTGTTTTGGACACCAGGACACATGGTCAGGCAGGTTCAGGGCTGGTAATGAAGATTGAGAGAAAGGAATAGTTCACTCTCCTGTCCTCTCTTTCCATACCTCACTCCCAGTTGCCAACAGAGACATATGATTCACAGACAAAGTTGAAAGGGCTTTAAACTACATCTTGAAGATGTAGTTCAAAGGGCTTTGAACTACATCTGGGGAAGCATAGAGGCCTTGAGTTCTGTCCCCTGCACCAAAACTAATATCCTTCTGCTGTCTTCAATTTCTGTTCCTTGCTGTGCCAACTACAGTTGTCACCTGACAAGTAAGTGCCTTGGGCTCCTCCCTGCATTGTATGCGTTGAGATTTTTTTTTGTTTTGTTTTGTTTTTGCTTTTTTATATCAGGGATTGAGACTGGGGGCCCTAAACCACTGAGCTCCATCCTCAACACTTTTAAATATTTTCTTTAGATACAGGGTCTCACCGTGTTGCTGAGGCTGACTTTGAACTCGTGATCCTCTTGCCTCAGCCTCCGAAGCTGCTGGGATTACAGTCTTGTGCCATGCATTGAATTCTTGATCCTGTCTCTTCCTCTTGTTTTGCTGTGTCACGGTGTTCCATACTCTCAAAGAATCCCTGGGAGGTAAATTTTATTAATCTTTGCATGACATGTTTATTCTTTCTTCTTGATTCTGATGACTGGCCTTGTCCTATATAGATTTTTAGTTTAAAAATCCATTTGAAGCACCTCTCCTACAGTATTCTAGGTTCAGTTTTGCTATTACACTATTCAGATTGTTGCTCATTTACTTGTAGCCAGTGTATTTTCTCTTTCCTAATGATTTTATAATTTCAGTCTCTAGGGTAGTAAAATTTTGTGATAATGTGCCTTAGGATTTTTGAAAAGTAATTGAGCCGGCACTCAATAGATCTTTCACATCTAGAGCCTTAAACCTTTTGGTTCTAAAAGATTTATTTTCATTATTTCTTTTAAATGTCTCCCTTCTGCTTTCTTTGTTCTTCTAGAACATATGAGTTGAGATCAACTTTTTTTAGATTCCATGTATGAGTAAGATCATGCATTCTTTTTCTTTCTGCACCTGGCTTATTTCACTTAACAGATTTTCTCTTCTGTTCCATTGGCCTATGTGTCTGGATTATATTTCATTTGGTTCTCCTTTTTTGCTTGCTCATTTGTTTTTTGACTTTTGAGTTATGAGTCTCACTATTTTGCCCTGATTTTACCTCCTGGGCTCAACAATCCTCCAGTTTCAGCCTCTCAAGTAGCTAGGACAATAGGCACATGCCAACATAATACCATGTGTATCTGTTATTTTGAAATTTTTGTCAGGCAATTCACAACTACCCAATTCTTTGGGGTTTGTTACTGGAGATTAATATTGTTTCTTTGGTGATGTCATATTTCCCTGTTTTGTGGTTGTTATGGTTTAGATATGAGTTGTCCACCAAAAGCTCATGTGTAAGACAATACAAGAAAATTTAGAGGTGAAATAATTGGGTTTTGAGAGCCTTAACCCAATTCCTGCATTAAGCCATTGACATGGATTAATTGGGTGGTAACTGTAGGGAGATTGGGTATGGCTGGGAAAGTTGGCCACTAGGGGCATGCCTTTGGGGTTTATATTTTGTCCCTGGTGAGTGGAGTTCTCTTTGCTTCCTGATTGCTATGTTCTGAGCTGCTCTCCTCTGGCACACTCTTCTGCCATGATATTCAGACTTACCTTGGGTCCAGAGTAATGGAGTTGACCATCTATGGACTAAGGTCTCTGAAACCATGACTGTCACATAAACTTTTCATTTCTACATTGTTCTTTTGGTATCACAGTAGCAAAAATGCTGACTAAAACAGTGGTGATCTTTGGTTACTAAACTCAGTGACGACAATAGATGGGATAATCTGTGAGGTTTGCTGCTACACTGTGCAGCAGAAATTACTCAGGCTCCTTGGTGGTGAAATCTGTGGGTGTGTGCAGTGACTGCAAGGTGTGCTGAGGTCCTCAGCACAGAGGGCTAGTGGAGTCCTGTTTAGAATGGGGTGTGGGAGACCACATTGGTTCTCACTATCTGGCTGATACTGACGGTCCTAATCTTTCCTCTTTGTTCCAGCCATTTCCAGACCACTGACATGTGTCAGTCTCACCAGCAATCTGAATAGGGTGAAACTGAAAGTTTTGCTTGGGCATTGTCCAGTAGGCTGATTGGACTGGTTATCACCTCACTTTCCTTTTGAGGAGAACACACACAATCCAGGTAGTTTTCTGTCTATACTGAGCACTGCCAACCTGGGAAATGAGATCTTCCAGGCAAAATAAAACTGTTCTCCCAATTTCTATGCTTAATTGTTCTTGGGGCTTTTTCCCATTGTACTGCGTTAGCTTCTTAAGTGAACTCTGGCTATGTCAGAGTTGATTTTATGATTTGTAAATTAGGTGTTTTTTTTAATTAGGTGTCTTTTTAAAAATTATTTTTGCTATTAATTTTGGTTAAAATATTGTAAAGTCTGCAGTTCTCAAATACAATTACAAAAAATGATGCTTGCTATCATGTTTGTTGATCAAACCTCATGTGACTATTTAGCCAAAGCAAGAAGGTATGACACCAATTTTTTATAGAATTTCAAATTAAACTAAATTAGCATTATTTGTATTTTCATGTAGAACATTTCTAAGTGTATAGTCTTGTGTTGAATATATTTGTGTTCTTCCTTTTCCATTGTTCTTCACTACTTTTTTTATCAACCTCATGTTGGTTATTATTTGGTCTTAAACAAGAGATTTTAGGAGAATAATTTCTGAAAGATGGGATTGTCATCAGTCTGATAGAATAAAATCGAGGTAAAACCCAATGTTATTCCTCATAGAATTTTATTTGTTAAAGTAGATATTGTAAGAAAGTAATGAAATTAATGTCAGCATATGAGAATAAAGATTGCAGATGTAATAAAATACAATCTAGTTAATCACACATTCACTTAGTATTTACAGTACACTACTTACTATGGTTAATTTTGTTGAGCAGGAGTCAGTGCAACAAAATTCTTATTCTTCTGTAACTGATTATATAGCTTATAACTCACAACATTCATATGTGGAAGGATAATTGCCAGTGCAAGCTGTTATTTTTGGGTGAGAGATACAGATGACTATTTTTGGTTTCATATATAGGACAGGCAATTATAGGTTGATTTGCAGAGACCATTTTTCTCTTGTCACTCTTTGTATGCTCAGTGACTACAACAGTGTCTGACGTGAAGGTAATCATTAAGCACATGTAGAAAACACTGATGAGTTAGAAATATACTTTGGCTTAGGAGTTAATATGTAATTCCTTCTTTACAAACATGGTCAAACTATTCAAACTAGTGTTAATATCGCATTTGGACATATCTCCATTTTCCCAAGGATCTAGCAGCTCTAAATAATTCAGTCTTGGATTAGAAATGCACAGTATATGCTGTAGGGTCTATCATTTGTCATCACATTTTCCACCCTGAAACTTGGGAAATTAGTCATTCCTGACCTATTCTGTGTAACACAAAAGTTGTGTTTCTGTGCTCATTGGATGAAGCACTCATAAACCTAAAAATTATTCCCTCAGTATCTTATTCCTACCTGGCTATCCCTGGACTCCAGAGACTTGATTTTCATAGTCAAAACCCCTGGTGCTAGTTAGCTCATTGTTACATCAGGACAGGAGCTGATATATACCAAAACACAGGTGACGGAGTCCTCTGCTGTGGATTGGGAAGAGGCATCTTCTACCTCCCACCACTCATAGTCTGACTACGCCGAGACTGGTAATTGGTAGGTGGAAGAGTACTGTTCAGTGTTTACTTAAATCACTTTATCTTTGAGAGAATGAGATGGGGAAATTGATGGGGATAACTATATAAATGCTCAGAGACTAGAGGTAAGAAGCAGTAAGACTCACGTAAGGAAGTGTTTTAGGGAAAAGTAGTGACAGGGTAGCCTGGAAGTAGTAAAGAAACAAATTCTTAATTGGTTGGATCCCACCAAATAAAGCATCTTGGATTCATATTTGAACAGGATATGGAGGAGACATCTGGATAATTTCATACTTAGAAAACGAGTCATTCCTGAATAAACTCAAACATAGAAAGCTATTCTGATTTGTGTGTCCTCAGAGAGGATTTTGCAAAAATTTGAATACTGTCAGTCTTGGAAGAATGTCAGGAGACATCCACAAGATTGTTATTTACTTCTTGTGATTGCCCTTCAAGTGAGCACTGTGAAGGGAATGAGGGATGAGTGGTCTTTGATATTTCATTTTGAAGGGATTGGAATTGGGAGTAATAACAATGTTGAAATTGAATGGAAAGAAAGAAAAATTTTAAAAAGACTCTTTCTTAAAGCAACACGGGTGGAATAGGTATTTAAAAAACAAAATTTCAAGAAACAAGATCAGCTCCTATAAAGGAGAGCTAGAGAAGACTAAATGAATTAGTAAATCAATTATGTTTGAAAGTATTTTTTCCCTTTGAAGTAATTTATTCATTTATTTATTCACCTAAAAATCCACTTAATAGTCCATCTGTCCATGTAACATGGAGGACCTAGTGCGCGAGGATCTGTCTTAGGCACCAGACAGATGTGTAAAAGGGACATGCCCTATGACCTTGAAGAGCTTAGAGTCTCTGGAATATTTTGATCAAAATAAAAACTGAAAAATTATAATGTAATGAGCTAAAATTTCTATTGGAGGTATGAACAAAGTGGTACTCCATGAAAGCCCAATGACATCTCTGTGGAGCTTGTTAGAAATGACAGAGACAGGAGGGCATGGTCGGTGGCACACAACTGTAATCCCAGTGACTGGAGGCTGAAGCAGGAGGATTGCAAGTTTGAGACCAGTGTGGCAACCTAGCAAGACCTCTCTCAAGATGAAATAAAAAGGACCGGGTGTAGCTAAGTGATGGAGGACTTCTGGGTTCAATCCCAGTACCAGCTGAGGGGCAGAGAATGAAATGACTCAGACAAAATTACAGAAGACTTTCTGAGAGTGAATAAGAGACTGAATAGTGATGATTTATGAACAGTCCCAGGATTGCAAGTCTGGGAAAAATGGGAGTTGGTGGTAGTGTTTAGAAGTCAGATGCTCCTGTTTTCTTTTCTAAGTTATTTCTTAGACTTGTTCCTTGTTTTCCAGATATGAGGATAATAGTTGGAGACAGAGAAGTGTAAGCATCTATTAAGGGTCAATGTCTTGGAAGCATATGTTAGGATGACGGTTTCCCTATTGAAAGGGGAAATGATGATAATAATCATCATTTGTTATGTTTGAGCTATGTGCCAGATTTTTTTGTAAGCTTTACAAAATGGATTCACTCATTACTCCTTCTGATAACACCTGTAAGGTAGATGCTATTGTTAAAACCATTGTACTGATGGGGCACACTGAGGCAGAGAGAGGTGAGTTCCCAGGGTTACACAGCTGATTAAGTGGTTTAGCTGTGTTAGAGCCAAGGCACTAATGCTCCATATTTGTTATAAGAGAAATATTCCAGCACCAGATTATCCTCAAAAATTCTCATGTTGAGAACCACCCTTCTCTGATGCAAATGAGTTCCTCTTGCCTAGTTTACTATGGGCAGCAATGTGTACAGGAAATCAAGGTAATTATACATCTTGGTATTTTCTGTTATGGCTTGTTGATGAGATTCAAGGTCCCCAGCTCCCTACGTACCCATTTAGATAATGAAGATGCCTTTGTTACTCCCTCCTTACTTCATCTCACAATGAGATAGGGGAGCCCCATGTCTCTAGAGTAGGAAAACCACTTCACATTATTTAGTATTGTACCTATTCACAATGTCCATATCATGACTCTGCCACATGATCACTCACATAATTTTTACTTTACTTTTGGGGATTTTTCTTTCAATTTAATTTCATAGAACATTTTAGACCTAGAATTTTTCTTAAAATTCTAGTTAAAATTCTTCATATTTTTAGGAAATATGCTATAGAAGAATGTTGAATGACATTCTCAACATCACAGAGATTTTGGTGACTGAGTTATGATGTGAATTCAAATCTCAATTATTGCTCAGTGCTTTTCAAGCTGCATTTCAGACTTGGGTATGAGTCAGCACTTTGCTCTATTAAAAAACTCAATTCAGGTCTGGGGATATAGCTCAGGTGGTAGAGTGCCTGCCTCGCAAGCACAAGGCCCTGGGTTCAATCCCCAGCACCGTCAAAAAAAAAAACAAAAAAAACCCCTCAATTCTTTGAAAAGATTTTGGAAATGTTTTAAAAAATATAGATGTATGTGCATGTGGGTCTTCATGCATGCAGCATTTATAAGTTGTAAAGATACAATAAAAGCCTTAAATAATGACTTTGTTTATGTGATTCCTTACCCCACTATTTCAAAGATATCTTTTTTAAAAACTCTATGCTCTAGCATGGCTCTTTCTGGGGTAGGATACTATCTGGAAATAACTTCACATATCTCTAAATTTTTAAAAAAATCTAGTACCTTCCTGCTGCATTCATCTGCACTCTTCACCCTGCCCCCAGCTCCAACCTCACTGCCCATCCCTCAGTGTTTCCTTTACTTTGATAGACAGCTCCTATACTACACAGGTTAATGCCCCTTCCTTCTCTGGGGAAGGCTTTTCAATTAAATGCCACTTGAAGGAATCTATTTAGGAACAGTTTTCTCTATTAAATGATATTTAAAAAATCTAGCTATGTAACCCTAGCAATGTACTGTTGCCATCTTTAGGAGAAATATAGGACTGATATTCTTTCCTTTTATAGCTTGTTTTCTTCACTGATATCACCTTTCTTTCCCCCCATTTTCCGTGTCTCTCGGTTTCAGCCTAATCCTTCTTCCTATGTTGTTGAAGTAGATACTGAAAGCATTCCTTCTGGCTGTCAGCTCTGTGGTTATCAAGAGTGACCAGGGTGCGTGACTTACTCTGGGAGATGCTGACTGATTCACTTACATATTTATCTCAGGAAAGTGAATGGACAATGGTTACAGATGATAACTAATTTTAAAAAATAGCCTCTTGTATGACAGTAAGGCAATATTTCTTGATTCAATTTTTTTTTCACTATTTCAGGATCTATGTGACAGCCTTCTTAGATTCCTCAATTTGTTGTGTGGTCCCTCAAAGTTTGGCTAGATTCACAGATGAATATTGCCTTGTGAGTAAGGAATAATTTCTGCATAGATCCCTAGTTTTCCCCAAACCACTGGTTCCCATGAGGAGAGTTCACAGTTCACTCACCTACAGGGAGGACCCTGCACTCCCAGGTGTTTCCAAAGTCATCCTCTCGATACTACATCCCTGTAGACTAAGTAAGGAACAGGAATCCACTGGGTCATGTTAGAAGAAGAGCAGGCTTGTATCCAGAAATTTGGAAAGGGTGTGTGTTGGCAGGGATGGCAGGATGAAGTGAAATTTCCTTAACCAATTACAGAGGTGCTTTAAAGTACACACTGGTTTGTAATAGATATCCCTCCTGAATGGTAACCTCAGCAAGAAATGCCCTACCTCAGTCTCTGTGGATGGCTCATCTCCCCCAAGAATTCTCCACAAATGTCATTTCTTGCTCCAGATTTTATTGGCATAATTTCCAGCTTTTCTTAGAATGTGACAGGACATACCTGTTGCAGTCAGCTTTTTCACTGCTGTGACTAAATGATCTGACCAGCACAATTGTAGAGGAGGAAAGGTTTATTTGAGGGCTCACAGTTTCAGAGGTCTTAGTCCATAGAAGGCTGGCTCCATTCCTCAGGGCTGGAGGTGAGGCTGAACATCAGGGCGGAAAAGTGTGGCAGAGGGAAGCAGCTTGCATCATTAGGAAGCAGAGAGAGAGAGAGAGAGACTTCACTCTCCAGATACAAAACTTATGCCCCATAGCCACACCCTAATGAACCACTCCCTCCAGCCACACTGTACCAGCTTCCAGTTACCATTTAGCTAATCCCATCAAGGATTAGTTCGCTGATTGGGTTACGACTCTCACAACCCAATCATTTCTCCTCTGAACCTTCTTGCATTGTCTCACATGTGAGCTTTTGGGGGATACCTCGCATCCAAGCCATAACAATATCTAAATATGTGTAGTAAATTCAATCATTGTAAGTAGGATCTGGGGTGCTGCTGGATGATCCTCATTTTAGACACTGAGGAAAAAAAAAAAGATCTTTTTAAATTTTTTAAAAATTTGTTCTTATTAGTTATACATGGCAGTAGAATTATTTTGACATACTTACGTGAAGTAAAACTTTCTATTTTTCTGGTAGAAAGGCCTTATTTTAAAACAGGGATTATACAGCTCAAATTCCAGCTGACTTTGGTGGTTTGAAAATAAAAACATGCCGTCCAGTACTATATCCTACCAATTGTATCTCCTAAATGTTTTTCTAAACCAACTATTCATTTCTCTAAATAGCTATTGCTATATCTTTAATTAAGCCTCACGTTTTCTGCAGTCTTGTCTCACTATAATTTTAATCACTTAGCAGCTAGGGTGATATTACTAAATTGTAAATCTTATTCATAAATGTCCTGGATTTTATTCTTAACTATGTTGGAAGCTATTAAAACCTGATTTTCTCAGAAACTTTTCCCTGCCCTAGATCCTTTATATTTACTATTCTCCATTTCTAAAATGCATTTATCTTGACCTTCAGAGTTAGTTGAAATGCATCAAGTTAGAGAAACTTTTCCATAACACTCCATCACTAGGTTGCCAAATATCATTACCATTTACTCTCCATTGTAATTCCCTTATCTCATATTCTTGTCCCTTGTCACTAGTAGTAATGATTTTTATATACTTATTTCCATTTTATTATTTGCCTGTTTGTTTACTTATCTATTGTCCACGTTTCTAGAACAGAAGTTCAATGAAGTAGAAGCTGAGTCTTCCTTGCTCATTGATGTATTCTTTCTTTCTTTCTTTCTTTCTTTCTTTCTTTCTTTCTTTCTTTCTTTCTTTCTTTCTTTCTTTCTTTTTCTTTCTTTTTTTTCCTTGCAGTGCTGGGGATTGAACCCAGGGCCTCATGCTTGAGAGTCAGGCACTCTACCAATTGAGCTATATCCCCAACACTCATGGATGTATCCTTAGCAGTTAGTACACAGTAGTTTCTCAACAAACATTTGTTGAACAAACAAATTAATAATTCACAGACACAGAGCTCTATATTCTGGGATAGAGCTTTAGATATCATGTGTAAGAATTTGTTTTGACATGTGTTAAATGACAGATGATGGCCAAGGTCACAATTATTGAATGTTTTATGAGACCATGTTCATATTTACCAAAGGAACCTATTTTTTTTGTCCTTCATTGAGGAAGTGGCAGGGTATAATGGTGTGTGTATGTGTGTGTGTGTGTGTGTGTGTGTGTGTGTAGTGTAGTGATTGAACATTGTTAGCTTGGGGAATAGAGGGACTTCATTGGCTGCCTGACTTTTGGATTGAGATGCTGCAGTAAAATGTCTCTTTTCAATCTGACAATTAAGGGGAGTGGGGGAGGCATGAATGCTCTATATTTCTTTCCTAAAGAATAAATAAGGTGAGTATTTGTTGTTAATGCAATGTATGTATTGTTAGTTTCTAATATGATACTTGTATCTTGAGCATTGAAATGCAAAAATGAAATCTCTTTAATATCTTTTAAGGTAAAATGATCCTTTCCATTCAATATACCTGTTGCATTTGTTTTCCCAAGATATCCACACTTGTTCACCTAAATTATTTCTGTGTAGGTTAGTGCCATTTTCTACGTCCTTTTTGATGGAAGGTACAGAATAAGACAGAGAAGAAAAAGGCGAATTTTTACAAAAATTGGAATGCTGTTGCTACCCCCCTGAAAATGAAAAACTGCTTAGGGTTTTGTAATGGCATTACTTCTTCAAAATATTTTTCTCCTTTCAATAATAAGAGACTTATTATTTCATTAAGGAAAAAACAACCTAACCACATGTGGTGGTGCACGTTTGTGAGGACAGCTACTCAGGAAGTGGAGGTATTAGGATGGCAAGTTTGAGGCCAGCCTAGGCGACTTAGCAAGACCTTGTCTGAAAATAAAATAAAATAAAATAAAATAAAATAAAATAATGGTTTGGGGTGTAGCTCAGTGGTAGAGCCCTTGCCTAGAATGTGTAACACCCTGGGTTCAATCCCCAGCACCAAAAATGAAAACAAAACAAAACAAAAGGAACAAATAACCTAATCACTTCCATTTGTTTGCATAATATCAAAATACCCAAATGAACTGAATGATCATAATGTGCCCAAGGCTCCAGGTGGAGATTTTCTTAATTGTCTGAAACTCCTAATTTACTCATCAATGAATGTAAATGAGTTAGTGTCCTGTGAGTCTGCAACTATATCCTTGCCATGTTGTTATTTACAAAGGCAAGGCACTGCTTCCTCCAGATAGTAAAGTGAAAGTATTGTTTTCTGGAATCTGAGGAGCTATGTCATTTCAGATAACCAAGTTTTTAAGAAGGAGAAGGGTTGAAAACTGGAGGCATCATTTTTTTTTTGATCAAAACCTTTCCAAACTGATATTAAATGTCCCTATCTCTTTCAACATGATTAGCTCTCTGAGGCTCATACTGGGCAATTCACCAGCATGGGGACACTTGCTCCTTTGCTAGATAGTCTCACACTACTGAGTTTTCAGAGTGCTTTTGTTTTTCTCTCTCATTTCCTGCTGTCAGATTTCTGGAAAATACTAGTGTTTTTTGTGGGGGAGGGGTCTACTTGTATTAAGTCTCTTGTCATCATAATACAATGCTTCTGTAGCATATTAAAAGTGATATGTCTATGTTCATTAAAATTATGTACAAATTGAATCAGTAGGTTCCAAGGCAGAAATACTGGATTTCTTTAGTTGATAGCATGCATGGTATGTCTGGAAATGCCTGTTACATCTATTCATTTTTATCATTTTTACATCTATTTTATTTTTATCATTTTTCATATTTTCTTTTTTACTAAGAAACACGGAGAAGAAACAGTACTATAAGTTATCACATTGGGAGAACAGAAGCAAGGTTCTAGAATCAAAAGTTGGTTGCAAGGAATTTTTGCTCTGGAGTGGCAGTTTTGAACATTATTTAAAAGGGGAAGTGTATTTGGATTGTGAATGATTATCTCATTTTTATTTGGGTTTTCTTTTACACAGCAGTGTCAGATTCAATACTGGACCTTAAGCAGAAATCTAAACATAATCTTTTTCTTACTTTCTTCTTGAAATGGCATAGTGGATTGATATAGTACAATTTGCTTTGGTGATGAGCATCCCTATTTCTCAGATGACTACACCTTCCTCCTACCTTACTCAGACAGTGGATAAACTTCATGATCAGTGTAGTAGTGGGTATTGAAGAACCGGTTGCAGCCAGAAAGATTTTCATACAGACAACTTGGATTATTGTCTATGGTGGCTGTTAACCTATTAGCAAGAATCAAACTGTAAATTCTCGTTATCCAATATACATGAAGCTCTGGAGTCACTTATTGATTAAAACTAAAATATGGAAAGATCAGTTTAGGTGATATCAATACAAATTTAAGTTTCCAAATTGGCAAGTTTTCCCAACAAAAAGGATTTGGAAAGATTAGGCTGCATTTCCAATTACCAGTCTAAAATTTGGCTACACTTGGAAGTAACTGTACATATTACCTGTCAATGTAGATATTTAGAGAAAGAACTAGCTCTGAGTTTAAAAACAAATAGATTTTATAGAATTGAAGAGATGATGTTTGGCTTTCAGACATGTGACACATTTCACATGGTTCAATTATTTCTGATGTATAAGGTTGTCACTTACTTTCTCCCTGTCTTGGTTTTTCAAATACAAAATAGGGTAACCAAATGTATTCTTATCCGAATGCAATCTCAATGACAGGGAACATACAACAATTTTGAAAGCAGTGATATAATTCCAGTTAAATGTTATTTGGAGTAATTATCATTTCTTTATTTTTCATAGCCATATTATGAAAAAAAACTAATTGAAGAAATGGAAACTGCAAATTATACCAGGGTGACAGAATTTGTTCTCATTGGCCTATCCCAGACTCGGGAGGTGCAATGAATCCTATTTGTTATATTTCTATCCTTCTATTTATTCATCCTTCCAGGGAATATCCTTATCATTTGCACCATCAGGCTCGATCCCCATCTGACTTCTCCCATGTATTTCTTGTTGGCTAACCTGGCCTTCCTTGATATTTGGTATTCCTCTGTCACAGCCCCTAAAATGCTTGTGGACTTCTTTGTGGAAAGAAAGACAATTTCCTTTGGTGGGTGCATTGCCCAGCTCTTCTTCTTGCACTTTGTCGGAGCCTCAGAAATGTTCCTCCTCACAGTGATGGCCTTTGACCGCTATGCTGCCATCTGCCGCCCCCTCCACTATGCTACCATCATGAATCGACGTCTCTGCTGTATCTTGGTGGCTGTTTCCTGGATGGGGGGCTTCGTCCATTCCATAATACAGGTGGCTCTCCTTATTCGACTTCCCTTCTGTGGGCCCAATGAGTTGGACAGCTACTTCTGCGACATCACACAGGTCGTCCGGATTGCCTGTGCCAACACTTTCCCAGAAGAGTTAGTGATGATCTTCAGCAGTGGTCTGATCTCCGTGGTGTGTTTCATTGCTCTGTTAATGTCCTATGCCTTTCTTCTGGCCATGCTTAAGAAGCACTCAGGCTCAGGTGAGAGTACCAACAGGGCCATGTCCACCTGCTATTCCCATATCACCATAGTGGTGCTAATGTTTGGACCAAGCATCTACATTTATGCTCGTCCCTTTGACTCATTTTCCCTGGATAAAGTGGTGTCTGTTTTCCACACCGTAATATTCCCTTTACTTAATCCCATCATATACACATTGCGAAACAAAGAAGTAAAGACAGCTATGAGGAAGTTGATCAACAAATATATTTTATGTAAAGAGAAGTGAAATATGTTTATATGTTTTGAAAATATGATATATTTTCTAATTCTTCTGAGGATCATTGCCCTAAAATAGGAGGCATTTGCGGTGATAATAATGCTGCTTTTACTTCCTCCTGTTACCTGAGTTTCTGTCATTATGATTTTCTTCTGTTTCTCTTTATGATGGTGGAAAAACAAAGACATTAAAATGGAAACAAGTTTACTTACACCCACCTGCTAGTATCTATCAGACCATTATTAGAATTTTAGATACAATAATGGTCTGACAAAACACACATTTTCATTAATTTTTTATTGAGCAACTGCCATAAGGAGACTTAGGCTGTGGGGAGAATGTATGTTAAGAAATAATGAAATAAATAAGATCCTGGAGGCATATCCACCATGAATATGGAGAAGTAGCCAGAGCATGAATATGACTACCTTCATGTTACCAAACAAAAACTTTTGCCATATTTCAATCTTGGCCCAGTAGGAGTATTTGGTAAACCATCCTCCAGGGTCTAGAAAACAGATTAACTGCTTCATCCTTTTTCTCTTGCTCTTCTCAGAGTTCACAGAAACTGAGGATTTATTTATACAAGTTATCTCAACTTTCAGGTGGTAGCCATTCAACAGTATTTGTGACAACTCAAGATTTATCATATGATGGAAGCAATTTTATGCATTTAGAATAGAGTGTCATTTGGTTATTGTGTAAGGATCATCTCATCTCACCTGAAGTCTCCAGCCAACTGGCAGGTTTTATAGCAGGTCTCTACTTAACATCCTTTAGAGTGAATGCAGTTTCTTGGTTGATGGGGATCAATAGACACCTAACTGTGTGATTTAAAATAAAAAGTTATGTTCTTTGCCAATTCTGTTTGTTTTCTGTATTTGCTAGTTGGGTCTCTCATGTTAAACTTATAGGGTTCTGCGTTTGTCAGCAGTATGATTCAGTTGGTTCCCATTATGCTATTTTTTTAAATTGTACATGGAATATACTTACCTGATGTATTGACTCCTATGCTCTCCTACTGGATTATTTATTAGGGATTGATTCCTATTCTCTGACACTAAGAACTCAGTTACTTACCATGCTTCAGAAGACAAAAGATAAATTAGAGCATTTAAGTTCATAGGATATGTTTTATTCCTTAAATTTGTTTCCAATTTCAAAGCTAGGGAGTCTTTCAATAAAAGGGCAGGAGCACTTTATATGAAGCCAACTAAAGTCTATTATTTGATTTGATGATGCAATGTGACTATACTTTGATGGAATAGATTCCCACCAGAATCACAAAATAAATAAATATGAATGATATAAATATCCAAGAATTACTGTTTATGAACAGAGATCTTAACTGAGGCAGACCTAGTGTGACTCAGGTACATGAGATGGAATGTTGGTACATAAGGCTTATTTTTTGCTTTGGGAGTTTTATCGTATGACGATCTTTTATCTTCAATGCTACATGACTTCTTTTCTAGGAATCCAAAGGCACAGATTGGAGTATGATTCCTGAATTTTGATTGGCATCTCATCATCTGGAAATGAATTAAAGAATAGACTTCTTTAATGCTGTACAACAGAACACTAAAACTGCAAAACACAAAAGATACACATATGCAGAATTAAAGGATGAGTTATGAGTGTTTCTTTATCACCATTTCTTTATATCTGAAACAGTCAGAACTTCTATTCATTTTATAACTTATGCTTCATTTACCTAGGATTCATATTCTTGAGAGATTATTGACTTTTTATGCTTTTCAAACAACAGTATATTTAATATTTGTTGAAAATATTAATGATCATAGTAATAAAGAGGAAAGAACAATCGTATGGTGAATAATTGCTTACTTAGAAATACTATCTGAAATTAGAAACCAATCTTGACAGGGAAGGGGGAACCTATTGCAAGTACTAAGCAGTGACCTAGTAGACATGGAAGACATGATTGGCATAAGGGGCATTTTTGTCATCACATCGGGAGCATTCGGCCATGTCTAGAAACATTTTTGGTGGTCACAACTGGGGACAGCTATTGAAATCTTGTACTAAATATCTTACAAGGCACAGGACAGTCCCCTACCCCAAGAAGTATCTGGACCCAAATGTCCACAGTACCAAGATTGGGAAAGCCCAACTTAAATAATGAGCAGGGACAAGGCAGGACACTGTAGAAGACACAGGTATTAAATAATCTTACATGGAATCTTATATGTAATCCCATCTCCAAATAACCCAGTAACCTTAGCAGTGAAATGCCAAATTTGCCAATTGACTTCTTTCCCCCAAATAATTCTTTTCTACTTTCTCTAGGTTAGTTTTAAATGTTTTTTAATCTTTTTTTTTGTCTTTCAGTCTCTGCTATTCTTTTCTTCAGAAAGTGTTGTTGAGTTTCCATTTCTAAAATTGTCAGTATCTAGACTGAGATACTTTAGCTTAAGATGGTTATTTTACTTTCAATTATACTGACTTGTGTGAATTTTGGAACCCAAGTTCCATTCATGTCACGGCATTTTGCTAATCTTAATTTTAAGGAGATAGATTTTACGATTACATTCAATAAAAAAACTTTAGTATCCAAATAAACTACAGTACTTTTATTACAAAATTACTAACTAATAACTAATATAATGTTAGGTTTATTAAACTACATTGAACTACAAGCCTAAGACTGTATTTTATCCTGCTAATGTAGGGATTTGCAGGACAGAGAGTAGGAGAACACTGTGACAATGTGGAAACCATAGAACTGTATGCTCCTTCCCCCCAGTGGCATGTTACAGACTTTACTGAACCTCTCATTATGAACAAATACATACATTGGATAAACATCTCCAGAAATATCTTGATATGTTGTCAAAATTAACCAAATCCCCCAAACTATATAGAATATCAAGAGTCTAAAAATAAAATAAAATTGGGAATTCAGAGAAATAAATGAATAGAAATAGCTGTTCAGTAGTTTTTTTTTCTCTAAAGATTTCTGTTATTTTTTTTTCAAGGTTAGAATTATAGGTGGGGGTGGAGATATGTGTGAGACAAAGCCCAGGGTTCACCCAATGATATATTCCACAACTAGCTGAGGTCTCCAAAGATCCTAATCTCAGGCTCGTAGTAAAATAGTCCTTTACAAAGCCTACCACCCAAGAGTTGCATAAGAGAAAAAAAGATTTATGAATCATGTGGATATACATAGGATTTTTTCTTTATAGATTCAAAATCTTTTAGTTCTACCACACTGGATATCAGAGTTGATTATTCTAGGCTAATTTTCTTATATATTCACTTTATTTCAGGACATGTAACACTTAGTTTTAAATATTTACTTTTATAATTATAAGACTGCTTTTATCTGATACAGATTAACAGAAATAAAAGGAGAAAAAATTAGAGAACTTCTACTACCAGAATTCAAGACTAATTATAAAACTACAGTAACCAAGAGGACATGGGACTGATACAAAGATGAAAAGATAAATGCTTGGAACCAAATAACATGTGCAGACTCAGACTCACTCAAATGGTAAATTTATTTTTGAAAAACAAAACCATGCTATTATGTGACAAAAAGAAGTTTTCAACAAAGGATGCCAGACCACTGGGTATTTATTTGGAAAATAATGCACTTGAACCACTACTTCAATGCCTATGCAAAAGTTGATTTGAGTTGGATCACAGACCTAAATGTAATGACTAGAAATGCAAAGTTTCTGGAAGAAAGCAAGAATGTTTACTTACAAAATTGAAATAATTAATGATTCCTTTAACATCATAAAAGCAGCTATCATCATTAAAAGTAATAAAATAAACTCAAAAATTAAAAATTACTGGCATTAAGAGTCACTCATGAAATTAATAAGCAAATAAATACACTGCGAGGGAAATCTGGACTTTCTTCTTATTTATTTATATTTATTCATTTATTTATGGTGCTAGGAATTGAACCCAGGACCTCACACAGGTTAGGGAAGTGTTCTATCACTAAGCTGCACCCCTACCCCCCTGAACTCTCTTAATCTCTGTCTCTGTCTCTCTTTCAAGTTTAAAAATAATAGACAAAAGATTGGAACAGACATTTCAGAAGAGAAGATATACAAAATATTGGTAAACTCATGAAAGTAAGATTAATCGTCAGAGAAATGTTCCATAACACATGATTGAGCATTCAGGCTAGGCACTCCTCTGCACCAACAGAATGAAGTTTGCCTCAGCAAAACCTGGGAGAAGAAAAGGAAGTGGTTTATCAAGAGTGTCTGTAGATGAGCCCATTCTGATGTCTGGATGCTTTCATATAAATGACTTAAATGCTGCATTGCTTATCAGTCTTGCCTGGTCAGTGGATCAGACTCATTCCACAGCATTTCTCATATCCTCTGGACTTCCTGGAGATTGATTTTGCAAATTACTGAGATTTGAAACACTTTTGGATGTTCTGTCCTTGACCTTGAAGGCTACACAAGCTCCAGGCATTCAATTCCAGGCACTTGACACTCCAGATTACATGGAAACTATGGAAAGACTCAGCTTTTCAAGCTCCACAATTTTAGGTTTGGAACATCTGACTAAATCACCTACTGACAAAATTGGCATAACGCAGCAGTGGGAATAGTTTGTACATTAAGATGCAGGCCCTTTTTGCTTCAATTTTTTAAAAAGCACCCAGGATTTATTTTAATCAAGTGTGGTAAGACACACAGTTATGGAATTGACTGTCATGAGAGGAGTTTTTATATTCACAGATCCTAGAAACAGGGCATGACATATCACACTGGGAGACATCTAGAGAAGCACCAGGGCTGGATGTATAACAATGGGAGAGAAGAAAAGGTCAGACAAGAGCCTTTATCATAGTTTCCATGGGAAAAAATGGATGAGGCAGGGTAAATATGTTTAGGATTAGCTAGCTGAATAAATTCAGAGTGGTCTGGAGCACAGGGCTATCCCTATCTGCTTGATACATGGCCCTGGGGTGATCAGAGCAGGGGAATAGTGATATGGAATGTAAAAGCCCTTTGATAAACGTGACAAAGAAGGTGATTGGAGGATGGGTTTTGTATTAGTTTCAGATGAGGCCTGTACTATCTCCAAGAATTGCCTTGCATGGAAGGGCAGTTTCTCCAGTGCTAAGCAGATCCAAAATGTTGGAATTTCAGAAATGCAGAAAAAAAAGGATGATTAATGCAAAATATCAGATGTTGGTGAGGTGGTAGAATAATTTGAACTCACACACATTGCTATTCAGAACTTCAAGTGTTTAACCACTTTGGGCAAACAAGTGTGAGTTTCAAGTAGTTTCAGGTAGAGATAAGATACTCCTGTTTTATGACCCAGTAATCCCACTTGTAAGTAGTGAAGACAAGTGAAAACACATGTCTACAAAAGACTTATATGAGCATGCTCACAGAAACCTTATTTACAGCCTGAGATTTGAAGCAGCCCAAATGTCCATAAAATGATAAAAAATTTATTTTAAAAATCGAATTTAGAGCCTGTGGTGGTGGTGCACACGTTTATCCCATTGGCTCAGGAGGCTGAGGCAGGAGGATCCTGAGTTCAAGACTTGTCTCAGCAAAAGCAAGGCACTAAGCAACTCAGTGAGACCCTATATCTAGATAAAATACAAAATAGGGCTGGGGATGTGACTCAGTGGTTGAGTGCCCCTGAGTTCAATCCCTGGTACCCACCACACACCCCCCAAAAAAACCCCAAAACAAAAAAACAACAAACAAAAAAAAATTGGGGTTATGTACATCCAATGGAACTTTATTCATCATAGAAAGTAATAACTGGGACTGAAGATGGTGGCCCCAAGTAATTTAGGTGGCAACCTTCAATCCCTCCACAGCCCAGAAATGAAGCTGTAAAAGAACCAGAGGGGTAGGTGACAAAGCAAATGCTCTAAAACTTTAGTTTGGGACTTGGACGTGGAGTTTGGTTAGCAGAGCAGAAAATAAGGACAGAATTACTTGATCACAAACCCTGACCAAGGTGGAGTTAGGGAGGAGGGAAGCAAAGAGAGAA
The DNA here is from genome assembly GCA_020662805.1 of Glaucomys volans. Lineage (NCBI taxonomy): Eukaryota > Metazoa > Chordata > Mammalia > Rodentia > Sciuridae > Glaucomys > Glaucomys volans. Next base: position 46,441 of record JAJEJO010052504.1, read on the forward strand.
AGAGGGAAAAGAAAATCTCATAAGCTTACTTAAGCTGGGAAGAAAAGCAGACTAAGTTAAAATGGGATAGGAACAGCAAAGACAGTGAGGTAGATTAATCAGATTAACCCAAACTGTGGACTGAAAGCTGCACTGTTTATGGCAGCCATTTTGTAGAGTCCACAGGTGGCCAATTTCCCTAGGAGAAATTAAATCTCCACAGCTTCTCCCCACATTCAGATAGCAACAAATAAAATCAGAGGGAATATCTCTGATATGGGCTGTCTTAGGAATCTGTCTAGAAGAAACTTGCAGAGGGTGGCTGCATTTTGTAAGTTGCTGGAACCCCCACCCACCTCACCATGGACAAGGAGAGTGGCATGGAGCTTGTCAGAGAGCTGATCACTTCCAGGGATTGCTAACCCAACCCAGCTCTCCATGCAGTCTCTGTAGGAGCTCAGGCAAAGACAGGTCGACTGACATCTTAACCCCATTATGGTGATTTGTGAAATCACAGTGAGCTGTACCAGCAAGGACAGAGGCTTCTGTGCCACAGACAGCCCATGGAGAGCCCCCAACTTCAGGACAAACAGTTTCCAGCAGCCACTAAGTGTTTAGATAGCAGTGCTCTAAAAGATGCCCAGCAGAGGGAAGTGGGCACTAGTGATTCACAACCACAGGTAGTAGGATCTCAGATTCAGGAGAGCCACTGACTGTAAATCCCAAAGAGATGGCACCTCAGTGATTTACTTCAGCCACAGGGGAGGCTGCTGCACCACAGACTACCCACACAGAGTCCACAATCACAAGTTCTACATTGCACATAGTCACCAGGCTCTACACCACTTTAAAGAAGGCTCTGCAGAGGGGTGCGAGTACACAGTAAACTGCAGCAGTCAGTTTGACAGCCTTAAAGGGCTGTATTCATAGAAAGAGTCAGTTGATGCAACACAGCACCCACAAAATATACAGGCTCAAGCCTCTGAGCTGATGAGCAAGAATTGACTGGTAAGAAATCTATAGCAATCAGAGATGTATCTCCGGTGTCCCAGAAATCCTTGGAGGATCCAAAGCTGAAGAGCAGTGGGCATCTTCTTAAGGTCCCCAAATCTGATGAAATCCTAACCAGGAAGATTCAATAAGACATTTCTCTATCTTGTCATGGGTTATTATGAATATCTCTAACATCAATTTTGAACTTATATATATTACTCTTTTTGAAGGGGAAATTGTTCCCCTAGTATTTGATGTTATGCCCTCAAATCATCTAACATGATTCTAATATTTTAAAACATTAACTGAAATAACTCTATGTCTGTTTTCCTGGCTCAGGTTTACACTTGCTCCTCTTAGCCCCACATTTCCCTCTTGCATTACCTGCTACTGCCTCGAAGTCCTTCCTTCACCATTGTTTTCTTCTTTTTTTTTTACCTTGGTTTGTATTATTCTTTTTTTTTCTTTGTTCAATTTTACTCTACTCCCCTTTTTAGCTCCTATAAAATGTAATAGTATTTTTACTATTTTTAATAACTAACTTCTCAGTCTATTCCAGGATATTACTGAAATTTTATACCTGGATTAAAGGACCTATGGAGAACATTTTCAACAATTTCTATTTTCCTGAGGTTTATTAGTATGTAATTTTGCTCTGAAGTAATTGTAGTAAATAGGGCTTAGTGTCTGTCTTCTCTTTAAGTGATGCTGATACTGGGAACACCAGAGGACACACATTAATTGGAAGTATCAAGACCTGAATATTTACCCAGCTTAGGGCTCTTCAGGGAAAAAAGCTCACTAAATATTCCCTTGAATAAAAGAAGCAGAAATATTCATCCTAGCAAGACATATAAACAGAATGAAAAATCTAGAGGAAAAGTACCGCAAACAGGCCATAACACTTTAACAACTGATCCCATTGATCCCACAGTGGGTGAAATGTTGGAGAAAGAATTTAGAAAGTTTACTTCAAATATTCAAGGAACTTAGAGAGGACTTAAGGAATAAACTTAGAAAATACAGGAAGTAAAAGATCATCTCAATGTTAGATTCTGAAAAAGAACTGAACAGAAATCCTGGAAATGAAAGACACAATAAGTCAAATTAAAACATCAGAGAAAAGCATCACCAACAGATCAGATCATTTTGAAGACAGATTCTCAGGCCTTGAACGCAAAGTATATAGTTTTGAAAGTAAAACTGACAATAAAGAAAAGATGTTAAGAGACCATGACCATGATACTGAAAAAATCTGGGATAACATCTAGACCAAATTTAATAATCATTGGCACAGATGAAGGCAATAAAATAAAACTAATGGAATGCACAATATTTTCAATGAAATACTATTAGAAAAATTTCCAAAATTTAGGAATGAGATGAGAATCCAAGTAAAAGACACATTTTAGAACCCCAAATAGGTAAGATCAATAAAAATCCCTGTAAGACACATTAAAGTGAAAATGCCTCATATATAGAATGAGAATAGAATTTTAAAAGTAATAAAAGCAAAACAGCAGGTCACATTTAAAGGTAAGTCAATTCTGATTTAAATGGATTTTTCAATCCAGACTCTAAAATCTCTGTAAGGAAATGGGTGCCAAAAATGTTACTATATTCAGCAAAACTATCCTTCAGAATTTAAGATGAAATAAAAAACCTCTGATAAGTAGAAATTAAAAGAATTTGTAACCACTAAGCCTGCACTACAAAACACACCCAATGAAATATTTCTTGCAATGAAAAATAAAAATTAGAGCCAGTAGGGATTAATCTCACTAGAATAGTAGTCAATTAAAGGAGAATCAAATCTGACTTAAGCATTAGAAAAAAAAATGGCAGAAAATAAGAATTATCTCTCTGTAAGTTGAATTACCTAGGATCTAAATAGAAATTTCTTCAAGGGAGATATACACATGTTTAGTAAGTACATGAGCAAATGCTCACATCTGCTTTAGTCAGTTTTTTCACTGCTGTGACTTAAAGACCCAACCAGAACAATTATACAAGAGGAAAGTTTACTTGAGGGCTCACAGTTTCAGAGGTCTCAGTCTATACACAGTTGGCTCCACTACTCAGGGCTAGAGGTAAGGCTGAACATCATGTTGGAAGAGTGTGGCAGAGGGAAGCAGCTCACATGATGATCAGGAAACAGAGAAACTCCACTTGCCAGATACAAATATATACTCTAAAGCCATGCCCTCAATGCCCTGCCTCCTCCAGCCACACCCCACCAGCCTTAAGAAGCTACCTGTCAATTAATCCTATCAGGTGATTAATCCATTGGTTGGGTTAAGATCTCATAACCCAATCATTTCTTCTCTGAACCTTCTTGCATTGTCTCACATATGAGCTTTTGTGGGACACCTCACATTCAAACCATAAAACCATCATTAGCCATCAGGCAAATTCAAATCAAAACTCCAATGAGATACACTTTTAAACCCACTAGGATTGTTGTAATAAAAAGCATAAAATAGTAAGTGTTGGAGAGGATGTGGAGAAATCAGAACCCTCATACACTATGATTTTTAAATGGTGCAGCTGCTTTGGAAAGTTATCTGGAATTTCTTCAAATAGTTGACATTCATGTGAACCAACAACTTTACTTTTAGGTGTCTAAGAGGAGTAAAAGAATATGCCCTCACATATACACAAACATTCATAGCAGTATTAGTCCGAAGAACCAAAAAGTGAAAATAATCCTGGTGTCTCTTAAGTAATCAATGAATAAATAGAATGTAGTTTTTTCCATACAATGAATTATTTTTCAGTTATATAAAGGAATGAAGAATTAATTCTTGGTATGACATGGATAAATCTTGAAAATACTGTGCTTAGTCAAAAAAGCCACTTAATGGACTATGTATGGAATAATTTCATTTATACATAATATCCAGAATACACTATTGCTGGGAGGAATGGAGACATTTGGGAGAGATGGTTAAGGGTATGGGTTTTCTTTTTGGGATAATGGTAGTATTCTCAAATTGAGTGTAGTTATGGATACAAACACTGCAAATACATCAAAGACCATTTGGTTTTCTACTTCAAATGTATGAATTGTATGGTATGTGAATTACATCTTAATAAAACTTAAAAACTTTAAAAACTAAAAAAAAAATTCTTTACAATAACACTGAATGTAAATGGTCTAAATTCTCCAATCAAAAGACAGGTTGGCAGGTTGCATTAAAAATCAAAACCCAACCACATGTTGTTAGCAAGGCTCACCTTAAAGGTAAAGACAGTCATAAGTTAAAGGTGAAAGGATGAAAAAAGGTATACATGCAAATGGAAAACAAAAGTAAGCAGGGTTAGCTACTGTCATTTGAGGTAAAGTGGACCTCAAGCCAAAGTTAATTAAAAGAGAAAATGTCATATCATATTGGTTAAAGGAATCAACCAACAAGAAGATATAATTATTGTAAATATTTATGCCCCAAACACAAGTACACCTACATAAAAAACAAAGAACAAATAAAGAAAAATCAACAACAATGAAAACCCTTTTCAATATAAAGAATCAAATAGACCCCAATACAATAATACTAGGTGATTTCAACACATCTCTCACCATGAAATAGGTCATCCAGACATAAACTAAGATGCTTCAGAATTTAAAAGAACATTAATCAAATGGACCAAACACATCTACAGTGAAGATTCCTCAAAACACTAGGAATTGAACCACCATTTGACCAAGCTATTCTACTCTTTGTTATTTATCCAAAAGAATTAAAATCAGCATAGTATAGGAATACAAGCACTTCACCAATAGCAGTACAATTCACAATACCCAAGTTTTGAAACTAGTCCACTATCCCAGTAACCTATCAATAACAGATAAATGGATAAAGGAAATGTGATATTATACATACATATATATATAAGGAATGCCTATATATATATATATATATATATATAATCACATTATATATATAAAATCACTCAGCCATAAAGAAGAATGAAAATTATGGCATTTGCTAGGTAAATGGAGGAAAATGGAGAACATCATGCTGGGTGAAACAAATTAGACCCAAAAAGTCAAGGGTTGAACATGTTCTCTCATAAGCAGAAGCTAGATCAAAATAAGGGAAAACAAAGGGTGGGGAAATCTCATGAAAACAGAAGAGAGTTCAGTGGAGTAGAGGAAAGGGACTGAGGGAACCAGAGGAGGGATGTGAAAAGGGAGAATGATGGAATAAAACTGACCAAAATATCCTATGTTCACATATGAATATACCACAAATATACCACAGTGAATTTTACTTTTATAGACATCTAATACATTGATTTAAAAAAATACTGTAAATAAATAGAAGACCAGTAGAGTAGAGGAAAGGGCACAGGGGAGGGAGGAGGGGAGAGAAAGGGGAAGTACTGGGGACTGAATTAGAGCAACGTATATTGCATGTTTGTATAATAATGCTGAAATGAATCCCAATATTATGTACAACTATCATGTTACCATAAGAAATATCCCAAATTATTCTTATTTCTAAAACTTGCATATCTAGTCCATCAATATGACCCATTAACTGTCTCCAAAATTTATTTTTGGTCTAATTTTTTCCTCCATTTCTTCTTGTACCTCTTGACTTAACCTATCATCATTTCCGGTTGTGATATTCAAAGGCTTCCTAACCAGTTTCCTTGTCTCTACTCTTTGGCTTCTAAAACCCATTCTTCACATGGTTACCATAATAATATTTTAAACACATAAATCAGCTAAAGGAATGCCCTTGCTTATCACATCTCACAAAGAATAATGCCAAATTGGCCTGTGGTCTATATGTGGCCTTCCCTCTCTATCTTGCTTTATGCTTTTTATCCATTTGTCCACTCCTGTCTTGCACATTGGCCTCCTTTCTGCTTTTAATGCACTGTCACTTTCTGTTTCATGGAGTTTTATCAGCTCTTCCTTTGGATCTTCACAACCTTGGCATATTCCAGTCATTTAGATCTCCATGCATTTTACTTCCTCAGAAATGCCCAGGTCTGGCCAGCTCACCTGAAAGACTAGTCACTTTGCAATATCTTTTCAGTATTATTGCACTTAAATTTTATCACAGCACTTATCACAATTGCATGTTTTCTCCTTGGAATGTTTGCTTATGTAACCCTTCCCACCAGGGACAAGGACTTTTCTTGTCTTGTTCAATGTTGCAGTGTTGACACTACCAAACAGTCTGATTCAAAGTTTTAATTTCTAAAATAACCTAACAAATCTTTCCAGCAGAAATAACAAACCTCAATACTGTAGGCTGATTTAGATTCTCAAACTAATTTCATTTTAAGGAATGTGCTACTAGCCTGGGTACCGTGGCTCCTGCCTGTAATTTTAGAGACTCAGGAAACTGAGGCAGGAGGATCACAAGTTCAAAGCCAGCCTCACCAACTTAGTGAGAACCTAAGCAACTTAGTGAAATCTTGTCTCAAAATAAAAATAAAAAGGGCTGGTGATGTAGATCAGTGATTAAGCAGTCTTGGGTTCCATTCTCAGTACCAAAAAGAAAAAAGAATTTGGTATTAGATAGTAAGGTTCCTGATTTTATCTAGAATAATGAAAGAAAAATCACATTTTTAAAAAGTCTTTGGTGCCAAGAAAGATGGTAATGTACTCCAAGATGGAATATTTCTCCACATATCTTACTTTTCTCTTTTTTTCTAAATAAACAATGTTCTTTCATTTCTTGTGTTTATTTTGTATCCTGTATGTTTTTGAAGATACACATTTCTGTATCTCTATATTTTTTTTGTTCACTTCCTGTTTTCCTGTTATTAACTTTCATTTGTTCCTGTGTTTTAATTGTCTATTTCTTTATCTATATTCTTATGACTTAGTGCTTCTCTTTTTTCTCTTTTTCTCTGACTTGGACATAAAAAAAATAAAATGTTTGACTATGTATTATATTTATTTAAAATGATGTTTCCCATTTCAATATTTTAAAATTAAAAGCCTGTCTTGAAGATAAAAAAAATCTACTAAAATTTAAATTAATTGCCTTTTATTACCTGATTCTTAATGATGCTTCTTCTGTTTAATAACATTTAATTTAAAAAGTCATCATTCCTAATCATTGCTTTTATAAAGCATGTGAGACACTTACTCCTAAAATGGAAATAGGAAATGTCATAACCATAATAAGACCTATTTAAGAGGGCACTTCCCTTAAGGAATTAGTCTTACAAAATCTAATTCTCTTTTCTAAGAAGGATTATGCTAAAGACTTTTTGTGAACAAAATTTATTTTCCTTCTGCCTGTCATGTGACCAGGGATATGTTGAATCTAGCATAATTACTACCTACTGGATCCATAACTTCCTTTCTTTTTATATTAACAAGTTCCTATCCATTGTGTAATTTTTCATTTTTAAATTGTAATGTAAGGAGTAATCTGTCTTGGCTTTCTACATACACAGACCTAACAAATATTCTTGCTATTCTGTAATTTCTGTCACTGATGGGCTGTTGAATTTAGAACTAGGTGATAGAGTAGATCCTTAACTCATGTGTTTGAGTACTTACATCTAACATATCTCTTGTCTCATTCTTTGACTACATCTTGTTGGCATTCTAACAATTCCCATTGAAAGTCCTCAGCAGCTTTATTAGCCTTCAAATTCCCAAGGCACCTTCTCCATCACATCACAATTAGTTGGGTATTTCAAAGAGTACAAGGACCTCTTTGAGAAGAGATATTTAAGAACAAAGGTGGGAACAATCAGTTATTGTCCTTTCCCTCAGAAGCAGGTGATGTCTGCTGTATGAGAGAACAGTTGGATTGTTAGAGGCAAATGTTCTTGTCACTCTTCGTGTTTATAAGGAATAAAAAGAGAAAAATGGAAACAGATATTGCAACTCTTCAGGTGGGACATCAGTGTCTTGGAACACAAAGATAAAAATCGTAGCAGAAATAGCTATGTGCAATCTGAATTTAAAAATGTAGCAGCATCTTTTACTGTTCTCGATAACATTGCCCTAGTTCCTCATGATATTTAGAATTTCTTTACTGGGGTTACATAGTGTTTATTAAAATATCAATTGCCTTGTTATTGTTAATACAGCCTTATGAATTTGCATATATTAACTGAAACAAGTGAGGGGACGGCAATTGTATTCAGTGTAAAAAAGCTGGGCTGAGGGTTGACAAAAAAATCTTCATCAACTTCATGATTTTGCAGAAGACTAGCTCTGACCTGGTCCTTATACTCAGTTGGAATGAGAAGCTGTTCTTTTACAAATGCATACACTAATCTGGGACTTTGACAATTGGTTGAAATGAAACTTCTGTAAAATTTTGTTGTGTATCTCTTAGATTCATACAGTTACCATTACTTCATATATTCACTCCAAACAGAGTTAGATAATCAGTATCACATATTTGTTTCTTAGAAACTTAATATCTACATTTTTTTCCTGGCTTACTTTTGGTTGAATCAGACATGCGTGTTACTTATTAACATCATTCCCATCATATTAAATTCTCAAATCAGCATAATAAGATGCAAAAAAGCTCAGGCTAAAGAAGATTGGGGACTATTCCTATATCTTATGTTTAAAAAATTGCAGGACTAAACTTAAACTGAGGTAGATGTTCAAACTAGGGGTTTTTCTATGATGTGCATTACTTTGCCTAGAAATCATGACATTAAAGAACTGCACGAGCTAATAATTCCATATAATTATGCAGTGCTTTGTAGAGGCATCAGCAACATTGTTATCAGACAAATATTGATGATGTTCTTTAATTATATCTGCATTTCTCAGAACACTCTGAAACTAGTAATTCTATCTGCCAATGAGTTACAAACGACATAGCACATATTAATAGCTGTCACATTCTTACTTTGGAAAGTTTTCCAAAGATATTTTTGCTGATAGGGTGGTTTCATGAGAAATTTCTGTCAAGCACAAAGGCAAATAGTCTCGTTTTTATTAAAATTAATTACAAACTATCTGTGGGAATGGGAAAAATTAAAAAGTGATTATAGTACATTTGAAGGATTCTGTCCAAGGAAAATGATCTAGTACTGAAACAGGAATTAAATAGGTCGTAGAGTAAATGAAGTGAAAGCACTTCATATCCAAAGCAAGTGAAAGAACTTGCTTCAAAACAATAGTGAGGTTTCTCATCATTAATGGTAAGACAAGCATAGGACATAAAAATGGAAAGATGAGTAGGGAAAAGGAGAGAGTGAAGAATATTGCAAACTAATGGAATATGGAGAAATCAAAAGAAAATAAGGAGAATGACTATAAGTGAGATAGAGCAGGGAGAAACAGCAAGGGGAATAGAGAACAGGTAGGAGAGGAAAGGGGAGAAGGTAAGAGAGAAAAAGAACTCAAAGAGAAAAATACACTTAAGAAAATAAAGAAATTTTTAGTGAGAAAGGAGTTAAATATAATAAGAGAAACATTTTAAAAGCAATGAGGAAATATAAAGAAGAAAAGTGGGAGAACTGGTGCCTGAGCTGTGGTGGGGATCAAAGTCAAATGCCTGCCCCATGAACTTTCTACCAACATCCTGGACTCCAGGCACGGGCAGTGCCTAGTGTGGCCTTTCCATCTCTCACTGTGCCCTTACCCTGCTCCTGCATTACCAGGGTCTATGAATCTTTATCTTTGTTGGAATGGAAATAATGGTGTAGAGATAATAGCAAGCATTCAATGTCCACTGACAGCAATTCTTCTCTGAATACAATTAGAACAGAAAACTTGCCTTTGCAGAGATTTCTGTGCTTTTCTGTTTCAGGGACTTGCTTCGTTTTCCCTGGAGGAAAGCCCATCTTGTGAGTATACATCTTCAGTCTCTGAATCTGTGATGAGCATGCAGTAGAATGGCAGATACCACAAAGGAGCCTAGAAAACACACAGAGGGAACACAGGGAATCAAAATGTTAATGGGAATAAGTTCCATATGCCAAGGGGTCAATAGAAGAATAGAGGTGGATGACGGGGAATAAAACAAGGCACAGTGGGAGAATCTGTAGCACCTAAACTCAGACACTTAAAAGTTTCTCCTATGATCTAAACACCCCCTTGATTTTTAATAGAGTATGAAATAACCAAGTGCATAATAATGTTGAAGATGAACTCAACTTTAAGAGTAAGTAGAAAGGGATTTCGAATTTACTTTTCTAATAGTGGGTTTTATGCACAAAAGTGCTTTTTGGCAAATATTATGACCAATAAATGGCTAAGTTGAAAAAAAAAGAAGAGAAAAAAGGAAATACAAAGTTGGTTTTGATGGTTCAATATGTAAATCTTTGTGCTTTGTTTTTCCTTGGGATATGATGTGTGTCTTTTGTGTTGGGGTTGGGGTGCATGTTTTTACATGAATATTTGTGTGCCTAAGTGATAAAAAGTACTTTCATAATTTTCGGTTTTGATCAAATATGGAAATATATTAGAATTATATATTAAAGGAGAAGATATTTGATGTTTTGAATAGATGTGCCATTGTTAAGTATTTCCCTTAATTTCTTAATTTGGAACTTCATTGGATTTAAAAATATTTTTTCCTTTTCTCCTTTTCCTTTTTCACTCTCCTTTCAGCTAAAGTTAACATACCCTTATTTCCCTCCATGCTATACTCCATGCTTAACAACATTTTTTAAAACAAATGTGCTAGGTAACCAAAGGCATGTAAAATTTTGTTTTCTATCACACTGTGGTGTTTTTCTCTAACTCATGATTCCGGCTTTAAAATTTTTAATCTCAACTGGAAACCCTTTGGAGCACACACAAGGACTCCACATAATTTATTTGTATATTTTAGATTCAATTATACCTTGATTCTATAAAAACTATAAAACTTTCAAAAATAGAGCTCAAAAGAATAGGAAACAATAATGTATAATGGAAATTCTGCTATACTGTTTTCATACCAATAGATTACTTGCTCATCCCCTACAGTGAAAACATTCCCAATTTGGAGACCAATGTATGGATAAACCTCAGATATTTTTTACGCCAGAGTGACTATGAATCTTTCTATTTAGACTAGGTCAATGGCTTGACGGTCTAAAGAGAAAAAGAAAATATCTCCAGTAAGTAGACTTTTCTTTAACCTTTTAGTTCAACATTCCTTAGGTATAATTTACATGTAATAAACGTGCACCAACTACTACCTAGTTCAATGGTTATGGCAAATTAAATTGATATGTGAAGCCATCATGATATAGTGCACTTGAGATATAGATCATTTTTGTCATTCCTCTTTGATGTCATTTCCTATCCTGTCCCCCCTTCAAATAAAAACCTGAAGACCTCAATAATTGGGGCTAAGTATTTTCTCAATCAGAAATACTTTCATATGCTCCTGGAAATCAGTAACAAATCCAAAGCAATAGTAACCCCCAGAGTCTCCTATGAGAGAACTGTTAAATGTAAGCACAGAACTGAAGCAGAAAATAGAGTGTGACTACAGGGCCCAGGTGTTGGCAACTATGAAATATGGTTGCATTAAGGGTAGAAGAGATGCCTTAGGTTATGCAGAGAAGTGGTTTTACATAGATGTGGAAAAATCCTGCTTTTAGTTCAAGAAGAGTTAAAATCAAGATGGAGGAGATGGAAATTAACTCTCTGTTTCCTGATGTTCTACAGTGAGAGACCATGGAGATAGAAAATGGGACAGTGGTGACTGAATTCATTCTCCTTGGTCTGACCCAGTCTCAAGAGATTCAGCTTCTGGTCTTTGTGCTCATCTTGATTTTCTACCTCATCATCCTTCCTGGAAACTTCCTCATCATCCTCACCATCAGGTCAGACCCTGGGCTCACAGCCCCTCTCTACTTCTTCCTGGGCAACTTGGCCTTCCTGGATGCCTCTTACTCCTTCATTGTGGCTCCCAGGATGCTGGTGGACTTCCTCTCTGAGAGGAAGGTGATCTCCTACAGAGGCTGCATCACGCAGCTGTTCTTCTTGCACTTCCTTGGAGGTGGGGAGGGGCTCCTCCTGGTGGTCATGGCCTTTGACCGCTACATCGCCATCTGCCGGCCTTTGCACTACTCAACTGTCATGAGCCCTAGAGCCTGCTATGTGATGCTGCTGGCTCTGTGGCTTGGAGGCTTTATCCACTCCATTATCCAGGTGGCCCTCATCCTCCACCTGCCCTTCTGTGGCCCAAATCAGCTGGACAACTTCTTCTGTGATGTGCCACAGGTCATCAAGCTGGCCTGCACTGATACCTTTGTGGTAGAGCTCCTGATGGTCTTCAACAGTGGCCTGCTCACCCTCCTGTGCTTCCTGGGGCTTCTGGCCTCCTATGCTGTCATCCTCTGCAGGGTACGGGGGTCTTCCTCGGAGGGGAAGAGCAAGGCCATGTCCACGTGCACCACTCACGTCATTATTATACTTATTATGTTTGGGCCTGCAATTTTCATCTACACTCGGCCGTTCAGGGCCTTACCTGCTGACAAAGTGGTTTCTTTTTTCCACACAGTCATCTTTCCAATGATGAATCCTGTGATTTACACCCTTCGAAACCAGGAAGTGAAAATTTCTATGAAAAAATTATTGATTCGGCATGTAATTTGTCAATAGATTTTATAATAAGAAATCAAGCTGGGGAATTCTACCAAAATTCAATTGTATATTTAACAAGCATTGGTTTTCATTGAGTACCTCTCTTTTCTCAGTTACTTTTGTAGGCCATGGGGCTCAGAGTTATGCCTAATGAGAGAATAAACTTGGGATATTTAAAGGATATAAAAGAAACCCCAGGGTGATTAAAGTGCAAAGAGTAAATGTGAGAGATGTAGGTGTATTTTATGTGACTTTAAGGGTCAAATCACTAAAGTCTCTTAGCTGAGATAAAGGATTTGTTATATTTCAATTGTATAAGAGTCCATTTTAACATTTCAAACAAGAATGTAACCCATCTGCAAATGTTTCCTGTATGCATTGGAAGAATATCATCATGAATATAAACAGAGATTAATAAATTATCATTTATGTGCTAATACACTGTAAAAGATCAGAAGCCTGATGTTAGAGGGAGCTGTCTTCTCAAAGTCCATGGTTTTTGGTGCTCTCTACATCATCTGGCCTAAAAATCTAGGAATTATTTTGGAATCCTTTTTCTCTTCTGTCCATCACTGGATATGATAGACAAGTTCTTTTATTCCTTTAGAACATGTTTCCTGTTCCCATTGATTTTACTCTAGTCTGATGCCCTTCTGTCCATCTAGACTATGACAGAAGCCTCTTAATTTCAGATTTTTCTGCATTTCATTGTACCACAAAATGAATCTTTTCCTAAACCTAACCCTAACCCTAACCCTAACCCTAACTCCCTTGCTCTCAAACCTACTGATATTCCTCCTTGATGTAATATAAAAGCCAAATGCCCTACCCTGGTAAAGTGACATTATCACCTATTACTAGTTTTCCACTTAATCACCACCACTACTATCCAAGCAAAGTTTTCCTTTTTTAACCAATCTAGGCTCCCCATTTGTCCCCAGACACATAACACATTCACTTGTTGAACTATCTTTGTTCCTTATCTCTGATTAGCACATTTTACTCACATTTCCATCATCTTAACTTTCCTTTCCCAAGACTTTTTCCACCTTTCTGGACCAAGATCAAGTGACATTTCTATAACCCATCAACCCCACATAGACACCTATGAAACATGATCTCATCCTCTCAAACTCCTACTTTTCCAACCACCCAGAAAGATGAGGAAGACTAACAAGTTCTTATAATGGGGCAGGCTGAACAATTACTGTCTCATGTGTGAGGCATAAAGACCATACTGAGAACGGAGGATATTTGGAGAAGTCCTTCTTCAATCTTGCCAGCCAGAACCCATCCTTCCCTTCATGTGGTCACATGGTTCCTAGGAAGTAGTGCTCTGTATGTAGTGTGCTAGCAATCGATCTCATGGCCACTGTTAGATTGCTCCATTTCAGGAACATATTTTAGTTTTATTTACCTCCTCAACACCTGTTCTACTACCTTGTCCACAAGTGTTCTATCAGTATTTACTGAAAAAAGGGAAGAAACTCTGATTTCACTTTATACTTGTACAGTCCCATTTCAATTTCCATGTAAAAACTGTAGAACACATTCAATAATTCCTCATCTCAACCAGAAACCTATCTGCTAGTGACTTCCTGTACCACCTCTCTATGAGTCTTCTGCTAGGAAAATTGTATCTTTCACAGTTTTCTATTCTGTCACTCTTTTAGTAATATCCTAGGTGTCTTCCCTAACTCTGGCTTACTCAAGAACAAACATTTTTGTTTCCAATATTCTAGTCCACTGTTTGTCCAGCTAGTTATTATCTCTCCCATTCATTTGGTGAGGTTTCATTGACTTTGTCAACCTTATCCTGGTAGAATGACTTTGTCACCCCTATAATCCATTAAGGCCCCTTTCCTGAGGAAACACCTGCTTCTTCTCCAGGAACTAGTCCCCATTTCTCCTCTGTGGTACAGCAGAGCAGGTATTCATAGTAAGTAAATATTTATGAGAAACAACACCCACTTCCCTCTCCAAAATTTAGCCTGAAATAAGAGCACACTTCTGAAAGATTATGGTTATGCACTGTTTCTAGTGAAGGTAAATTTCTGTATACCTTCATATTTCTGTTTCTTGGATTAAAGTGTTGATTTTTGGTGAAGAAAAAATTCTAATCATGGAATTAAATATTATGAAAATATACCAGTTTTTGGGCTGGGGTTGTGGCTCAGTGGAAGAGCACTTGCCTGGCATCTGTGAGGCACTGGGTTCAATCCTCAGAACCACATAAAAATAAATAAATCAATAAATAAAAAGAAAATATACCAGTTTTTTTAAAGGCATGGTTCTCTCCAAAGAGAGATAGTAATGACAATAGTATTAGTGGTGCTGAGAAAAATATGGCACATTATTGAATGGAATGGATGAACCTGAATAAAATGCTATAAATGGCCTCTTCAAAGACAAAACAAAACTAAATGTTATACAAATTAAAAAATCCTGAAATAAAATAATATTATTTTCATTTACATGAGGTTAAAATCATGTGGGCTGTGGTTGTAGCTCAGTGGTAGAGTGCTTGCCTATCATGTGTGAGACATTGGGTTTGATCCTCAGCACAACATAAAAATAAATGTATTTTAAAAAACGATCATGCAATAATAATCTGTGGTGATAGGTAACAGAACAATGGTTACGTCTCTTGGAATGTATTCACAGAAAATGGGCATGAGAAAAATTTTGAGTAATAAAAATTTCTCCATAGTGGTTCAGGTTTTAGTTATGCACATTTGTCAAACGTCTACCAGGTTTTGGTGAGGGTGGGTAGAAAAGAGAATCCCTCTCTTATTTTGGAGGGAATGTGAATTCGTACAGCTTTTATGGACAAAAGTATAAAAGATACTCAAAATGAAATATAGAACTAGGATAAGATCCAGTAATTTCACTTCTAGGTATATATTCAAAGAAAATGAAATCAGTATCTTTAAGAAATATCTGCACTATTATGTTCATTACAACATTATTCACAATAGTCAAGTTATGAAACAACATGAATGTTCACTGACAGATGAATGACTAAAAAAAAGTCTATTCACCAAAGTACTTATATGGTTTTAGACATTTGTTTTCTATCTCTGTTTTTTTTAATGTAGCATTCTTCATCATAGATTTATTTTTATGATTATATGGATAGGTGTACGGTGCATTTCTGTGGATGAATGTTTATCCATTGTTTCAATTTTTAATGGTTTTATTAGTGAATTATAGTCATACATGATGGTGGGGTTCATTTTGACATAATCATCATGGAATTTAATTGGTTCCATTTCAGTTCCCAATACTTCCTCTTTTCCTCCACTTCTTCCTCCTTCTGTTCCCATTTCTATACTCTATAGGTCTTTCTTCTATTCATTTCTTTTTTTAATAGGTGTTTTGTGGATATACATAAAGATAGAATTTACTATAGTATATTTATATATGCACATAACATTATTGGTCAATTTATTCCATAGTTCCTCCCTTGTCCTCTCCCTACTTCTTCCCCTTAATCCCCTTCCTCTACTCCACTGATCTTCCTTCTATTTTCATGGGGTCCTCTCTTTTCCTCCTTATTTTGCTCTAATTTCTGCATATGAGAGAGAATATTTGACCCTTAACTTTCTGAGTCTGGCTGATTTCACTTAGCATGATGTTCTCCAGTTCCATTCATATACTAGCAAATGCCATAATTTTATTCTTCTTTATGGATGAATAAAACTCCATTGTGTATCATCTTTCTTTTATCTATTCATCCACTGATGGGCAACTGGTCTGATTCCATAACGATTTTTGTGAATTGTGCTGCTTGTAACATTGATGTGGCTGCATCCCTGTGGTATGATGATTTCAGTTCTGGTAAATATTGAGGAGTGGGATAGCTGGGTCATAGGGTATTTTACTCCTAGTATTTTGTGGACTCTCCATACAACTTTCCAAGGTGGTTTTACTAATTTGACATCCCACCAATATGTGTACATTTTCCTCCACATCCTTGCCAGAATGTCTTATTACTTGTATTTTTGGTAACTGCCATTCTAACTGGAGTCAGATAAAATCTCAATATAGTTATCTTTTATTTGTTCTAATTAGTTGTACATGACAGTAGAATGCATTTTGGCACATCATACATAAATGGAGTTTAACTTCTCATTCTTCTGGTTGTACATGGTATAGAAAATCACACTGGTTGTTAAATCACACATGTACATAGGGTAATAATGTCCTATCCATTCCACTATCATTCCCACTCCTATACCCTCTCTCCTTCCCTTCACTCACCTCTGCCTAATGCAAAGTACCTCTATTTTTTCCTACTCCCAACCCCCTTATTGTGAATTAGCATTGGTATATCAGAGAAAACATTCAGCCTTTGTTTTTGGTGGATTGCCTTATTTCACTTAGCATGATATTCTCCATCTCCATCCATTTACCTGCAAATGCCGTAGTTTCATTCTTCTTTAAGGTTAAGTAATATTCCATGTTTGATTTGCATTACACTGATTGCTAGGAATGCTGGACATTTTTTCATATATTTGTTAATCATTTTTATTTCTTCTTTTGCCAAATGTCTGTTTAGTTTTCTTGCCCATTTACTGATTAGGTATTTGTTTGTGGGGGTTTTTTTTGTGTGTGTGTGGTGTTCAGTGATGAGTTCTTTATATATTCTGGATAGTAATCCCCATCAAAGGAATAGCCAATAAAGATCTTCTCCTATTCTGTGCAGTCTCTCTTTATGCTCTTAAGAGTTTCCTTTGCTGCACTGGACCTTTTCGATTTGATGCTACTCCACTTACTGATTTCTTGGTTTCAGTTCTTGAGCTTTAGGGGTCTTGTTAAGGAATTTGGTGTCAGTGCCAATGCATTGGAATGTTGAGCCTTGTTTTCTTCTAGAAATTGCAGTTTCTGAGATAATTCCTGATCTTTGAGCCTGTCTTCTCCTAGAAGTTTCACTTTCTGATCTAATTCCTAGATTTTTTATCCACTTAGATTTGACTTTGTGCAGGATGGGAGATCTGGATCTAGTTTTATTCTTCTACATATGTATTTCCAGTTTTTCAAGCACCATTTTCTCCAGCATATGTTTTTAGCACCTTTGTCAAGTACCATCTGACTGTATTCATATGGGTTTGTCTCTACGTTTTCTAGTCTATTTAATCATTCTTCATATGTATTTTGATGCCAAAATCATGTTATTTTGTTACAATGGCCCTGTAGTATAATTTGAGATCAGGTTTATGATAACTCCAACATTGCTCTTCTTGTTCAGTATTGCTTTGGCTATTCTGGGAATTTAGTCTTCCAAATGAATTTTAGGACTGTTTTCTACAGTTCTGTGAATAATGTCATTGGTATTTTGACAGAGATCACACTAAATCTGTATAACACTTTGGTAATGTGACCATTTTGACAATATTAATTCTGCCTATCTAAGAACATGGGAAATCTTTCCATCTTCTAAGGTCTTCTTGACTTTCTTTCTACAATGTTCTATAGTTTTTATTGTAGAGATCTTTCACCTCCTTGGTTATATTTATTCTTAAATATTTTATTTTATTTTATTTTTTTTGAGGTTACTGTGAATGGCATAGTTTTCTTGGTTTCTTTCTTAGCAAGTTTATTATTGGAGTATGGAAAAGCTCTTGATATTAGAACCAGGAAGTGGTTAAGTTTCACTAGGAGAATATCCAATTAAAGGAGAATTGAGTCTGAGTCAAGTATTAACAACAAATCAAAGGGCAGGAAATAAAAATCATCTCCCTATATTAACACTGAATGTTAATTATTAAAACTCTCCAAACAAATCATATAGATTGGCAAAGTAGATTAAATAGCAAGAATCAACTATATGTTGTTTGCAAGAGACTCAACTTATAAACAAAGCCATCTACAGATTGAAGGTGAAAGAATGAAAAAGATATATCATACAATGGAGACAAAAAGCAAGCAGGAGTAGCTGTACTTATATCTGACAAATAGACCTCAAGTCAAATTTAGACAGAAAAGACAAAGAAGGTCACTTTATACTGATTATGGGAATCATCCAACAATAAGAGATAGTGATTATAAATATTTATATCCTTAAAGTTTGTGTACTTACATACACAAACCATACTCAATATGAAGCATCAAATAGACCCTAATTCAATAACACAGTGTGATTTCAGCATACCACTCTTACTCTTAGATAGGTCATTCAAACATAAACTAAGTAAAGACTCTTCAGAATTAAAAAAATACTATTAGTCAAATGAACCTAACAGACATCTATACAATATTCTGTTCGTTAACAACTGAATTCACTTTTTTCTCAATTTAATATACAACCTTCTCTAAAATAGACCATACTTTTTGGACACAAAGCCAAGTCTTAATGAATACAAAATTTAGGAATAATTCCTTGTATCCTATTAGATCATAATGGAATGAAGTTAGAAATCAGTTACCAGATAAAAACAGAAATATCTTTAACACCTGGAGATAAAAGAATACAAACTTTTGAATGAGGAGTGGATCATAGAAGAAATAAAAAGAACTTCTTAGAAACAAATGAGAATAAAGATAAAGCGTATCAAAATCTATGGGACAATATAAGCGTAGTTATAAGAGGGAAGTTTATATAGCATTTAGGGCCCACATGAAACAAATAGAAAGAGTCCAAACAAAAAATCTGATGTTATATCTCAAGGCCCTCAAATAGAAAGAACAAACTCATCCCCAAATCAGTAAAAGATAGAAAATAATTAAGATCACAAAATTAATGAAATTGAGTATAAAAAAATTACAAAGGATCAATGCCATAAAACCTTGATTCTTTGAAAAAAAACCCCAAAGATTATTGAACCCTCTAATCACACTAACAAAAAAAGGGAGAGAAGCCCCAAATCAATTTTTTAAAATTGTATAATTGTGTTTCCATATATGTGTCTGGTAGTCTGTCTTTTCTCCTTTCTCAGGTCTATTTTTTTCAACATTATAATTTTTTCTGTACTTTTTTCCTCCCTCTTCTTCTTTATCTCTCTTTCTACTTCTTTTCCTACGTTTTTCAACTGAAAATGAATTAGAATACTATCTGATTGTGAGTTATGTTTATTTTACAAAAATGTTTATTATTTCATTATAAAGTGATCTAAACTCCATTTTTTCCTTTAAAGCAGAACAAATAAAAACAAAACTGGAGCCACATATGGCCTATAAACACGGCAGCTTGGGAGGCTGAGGCAGGAGGATTGAAAGCTCGAAGCCAGCCTCAGCAACATAGTGAGGCCCTAAGTAAATTAGTGAGACCCTGTTTCAAAATAAAAAAATAAAAAAAGGCTATGATTGTGGCTCAGTGGTTAAGCATTCCTGGGCTCAAGTCCTAGTAACAAATATATCAACAAATAAATAATAAATATATAGAACAAATAAATAGAACTGGAAAAGATAAAAAAGTTAAGTTCTATTTAATTTTCATAAACTTCAGTTAATTTTTCTTTTATTAATAATTGTTAATGGAAAAATAAATGGCCTTAATTATTACTTTAGTTAAGCAGAGAAGAATAGCAAAAACCTATAATTACTGAGATCATGATACTTTTTTTTTTTTATTCGTTTACTTATTGATTCATTGAACACAAATGGAGTAGAGCTATTGTTTCTCTGGTTGCACACAAAGTAGTCACACCATCTGTGCATTCATACATGTACACAGGGCAATGATGTCTGTCACACATTCTGTTATTATTCTTACCCCCCCA
>JAJEJO010052505.1:6950-25715 GCA_020662805.1 Glaucomys volans
AAGAAGAAGAAGAAGAAGAAGAAGAAGAAGAAGAAGAAGAAGAAGAAGAAGGAGGAGGAGGAGGAGGAGGAGGAGGAGGAGGAGGAGGAGGAGGAGAAGGAGAAAAAAGAAAAGAGAAGAGAAAAGAAAAGAAAAGAAGAAGAAGAAGGAGAAGAGGAGGAGGAGGAAGAGGAGGAGGAGGAGGAGGAGGAGGAGGAGGAGGAGGAGGAGGAGGAAAGAAAGAAAAACAACATTTAAAAACATAAAATTTAACATGTACACTTATGTCAGCCCTACCAAAAGTAAGTAAAACTAAAACTATTTTTTTAAAAAAGTGTTCTTGTGTAAAATTACCAACTAATAGTAATCCTCAGGACCTAGTATTTGCCCCTAAGCCAAAACCAAGGATTTCAAGGCCCATAAAAAGAATTGGGGGAATGAAATGGAAAAGAGCCAAAGTAATGCCATTTTGTTCTGACCTGACTGCATTGTATGGTTGCTTCTAATGTTTTCCTTTCAGCTCCTGAAGCTGCATCAATGCTAACAGTACAGTAGGACCTTCCACATCCCCAACTACGGCCCTGACATAAAACACAATGACTCTGAAATGTGTCATCAAAACTATCCTCTCATGTAATCAAAATATCAGTCTCCACAGGGTCTTTCTGACCTACATGTGCCTCAGTTGTTCTTGTGGTTTTGCCTTTATAAACTCTGTGCTTCCCAAGTTCAGGTGCTGGGAGTTCCTTGAGTCATTAGCCTGTTCCCAGCCATCGCCTGCCTGGCTTGCTCATTAAAGGACCTTTCCTCCCTTTCAATTTGGTTCAATATGCACGCTGGTTTGTGATTCTCATTAACTCCATAACAAACTCATGCTTGGGGCTGGGACTGTAGCTCAGTGGCAGAGAGTCTGCCTAGCATGTGTGAGGCACTGGGTTCCCTCCTCAGCACCCCATACAAATAAATAAATTACATTAAAATATTTGATTCATCTACAACACCAAAAACAAAAACACTCATCCTTACGTTCATTTTCCTTGTCTTTTCTCTCCCCAACCTCCCCCTTGTGTCTTTGTATAAATACTCTACTCACTCATTTCTAATGTCATCTTAGCCTAAAGTGAGGTTTTTCTGGGCCTGCTATTCATGCACTATTCACACAAAAAGGGAAGGGCACTTCCCAGGCTTCAGGGCTGTGTGTGTGTTAGTCTTGACAACACCCAGGCAATTGAGGAGCAAGCCATTTGCTGAGCCTTGCTTTCTCATGTCCCAGACCCAGGCCAAGTCCAGGGACCATACTGTACTCTGTCCTCCCAACTCTGCAGGGTTTAAGTCCAGTCCTAAAAATGAGATACCCCTGGGAAACTGATTGTCAGTGCTTGCTGACCTTTGCACCCCTGCACACCTTCTCTGTTTCCTCCTTCACATCCCCATGTTGCCCCCTCCTTTCTGTTGTTGGCCTGGGGTTTCAGTTGCTTCAATTTTATAGAAGGTGAAGTGTGTTTCCCCTGATGCTTTTGAGAACTTTCATTCACTTTTGTTCACTTTGAACATCCAGAACTATAAGTTAAATAAACCTTTCTTCTTTACAAAGTTGGTCTACCTCAGAACTTTCATTATAGTCATGAAAAACTGACTAATTCAGTAGGCAATGTTAGAGGAAAACAAAAGATTTTTAGGGGAAATAAATGGGAAGAACACACAGTGACCTGGACCAAGTTTTTCTGGGTGTGGCATTAGTGCTCATCTTCCTTCCTGCAATGTATATCACTTCCCCTGGTTGATGAGATAACTGGTGAAGTGATTCACAACTGAACATCTTCTGGAAGTATCAGCCTTAAAGAACTTCCAAGACAGTCCTTCCCTGCACGTACTGCCTCCCAGGTGCTCTCAGTTTGAGATCCAAAGCAGCACATTTTGTGTATTGTTTCCTGAACCTCAACATGCATAGGTCCTTCTGTGCTCTTCCCCGCACACTGCATGTGACCAGAGCTCTTTGTGGACAAACATTAAAACAGGACATTCTATGTGTAGATGCAACATGGAAAGAATGTGTGTCAAAGAAACAGAGGTTGTGTCCAAAGGCCACAGAGGCAGCCAGGTTGTGGGTCCCCAGTCAAGAAGAGGCTCTGAAGGCATCTGAGACCCATTAGTCTTGATCACGTGGAACACAACTGGTTAGTGAAGAACCAGGAGCCCATTGTGACACAGGAGAACTGAGGAGAGGCACACATTGACTTCTGATCCCTTTTATATAAAGGGTGCTTCATGCTGATAACCCATGTTATCAGCATGCCACCAGTTCCTAAGTTCCTAAGTTCAAGATTACAAGGGCACAGGGATGGGAGTTACCAAAGCTGGGAATGGATCTTTCATTGGCAGATCATTTGCAACCCGCAGGATTGGAGAGGCATCACTCCAGCATCAAACAATGAAATGAGCATCAAAAATTCAAATGGAGAATGGTGCTGCCACACTCCACCACACAGGAGAGCCAGAGCCTCTTGTCCACTCTTCAGGACCATGAGTCTGTCTGTGGGGCTCAGGCCAGGCTGATGGTGGGTGTTCTCTCTCCCGTGTGCTTTGGTTGCCCCAGAGCCTCACACTGTTGCTAACCACTGTCTGCATCGCCAAATCCCCAGCTTTGATTCTGACTGCGATGTGGGTTTCCTGTCCGCCATGAACAGCTGCTGCTCCCTCATCCATACCTGGGTCAAATTGGCCTACTATTCCCCCCATACAGGGTGGAACTAAAGAGGGGGACTGTCTACAGGAACATTTCCTGGTTAGCACCACCTTCACCCAGAGAATCCACTGCAGGTTTAATAGACTGATTAACCTTTGCCTCTGGATTCCAACAAGCTGCAGCCACCATAGCAATATCTGAATTTAAACTATAAGATCCAAGTTATATTGATCAGAGTACTGGAGACTACTAGAAAGTTCTATGAGGAATTGGGTGTTCTATGAGGAACCCAACTAAAGCAAGAGTGTTCGTTCCTCTCAGCACCTCTATAGGGCACCACAGTATGGAGGCTGGTGTCCTTCCCCTCTGAGGTACTCCATTAGCCAAGGCATAGTTAGTGTATTTAAGATGCATATTAGGTTAAGGTTGCAGATCAAGAGAGCTGGGATATTGTCCTTGAGCCTTCTGCATCCAATTATTGTAGAATTTTATTTTTAAACTTATTTTTATTTTCATTTTTATTTTTGTATCAGGGACTGAACCACTGAGCTACATCCCAAGCCACCCTTTTTTTTTTAATTTTGAGAAAGGCTGTCACTAAGTTGCTGAGGAGGTTGGCTTTGAACATTCAATCCTCCTGCCTCAGCCTCCCAAGATGTTGGGATTACAAGCATGCACCACTGTGCCAGAAGAATCTTATTTTTGCTTAAATAATAAACCAACACAAAGTGGACTAGCCTACAGTTGAGATTTCATTGATGGGGAGCTATCCACACATTTCTCTTTCACTGGCAATCTTCATCCCCCTATCAAAGTGATCTTTCTCTCTCCAAAGATGACCTCCAGCCCAAGGGATCAAGAAGCTGGAGCAGCTTTTAGACCTGCTCCCTTAGCAGCCATGTGAGGTGCTTCCACCCTCTGGCTCTTCTGGACTCTGGCGACATGAATGTAAATGTGCAAGTGTGCGCACTGCTGCTGGTCCCTGCTCTTGTTTCTTTGGACCATAGACCTGAAGTACAAAGGCTCACCATGTGCTGGTTTTGTCTTTAGCCTGTTAACTGCCCCCACGTTGTCCTTGGAGTCCCCCCTTCACACACCTCCAGCACGGCATGGGGTGCCGCTGCTCCAGAGCCTCAGCAGCACGCACCATTTCTCCAGTTGTGCTGGTCTCCATGGAGTAGGATTTCATTGTGTTTTTGATTTTTATTCCCTTAATGACTGCTTATATCAAGCATCTTTACATTTGCTGAATGACTGGTTGTGTATCTTCTTGGGAGAAATTTCTATTTGAGACCATAACTCAGTTATAAATTTTGGCTTTTTTGTGGTTTTTGTTTTGTTTTGTTTGTTTTGATTTTATTTTTTGGTACTGGGGATTGAACCTAGGGCACTCAACCACTGAGTCACATCCCCAGTCCTATTTGTATTTTATTTAGAGACAGGGTCTCACTGAGTTGCTTAGGGCCTTGCTAAGTTGCTGAGGCTGGCTTTGAACTTGTGATCCTCCTGCCTTAGCCTCCCAGGTCACTGGGATTATAGGCGTGCGCCACTGTGCCCCACTAAATTGTGTTTTTTTATAATAAAAAAATAAATAAATGATGGAAAACTAGGCAGATTAGGAAGCATGTCCCTTGAGTGTACCTATAAGATGAGAGCCTCTTCTTTTCCTGACCAGGGTCAGGACATCTCCTGTGGCAGGTCACTGCCACTCCAAAGGACATGGGGTGGGGACACTCAGATGAAAAACCTATATTGGGTGAATATTTTGCCACTATGCTGGTTTTCTTTTCATTCTTGAGATAGTGACTTTTCATGAATATAGGTTTGTCATTTTAATATGATTTAATATTTCAGTTTCCCCTTCATCTCTAGTGATTTTCATGTTCTATTTAAAAAATCTAGGTCTATAAAAAGTCACAAAGGCATTCTACTTTTTTTCCTTAAAACTTCATCATTTCATCATGCACTCATAGATGAAAAATTCCTCTGAAACTTGTTTTGCACAGGGCATGATGAGGTTGGAATCCACACTTTTTTCCCCATAAGAATCCAAATGACCCAACACTATTTCTGAGTCTCACTTTTTCCCAGCTGAGCTACAGTGTTACTTTATCATTCATTGGGTAAGGGGATGTGTGTGGCTCTGTTTCCGATGGCCTGTGTTCCCTTGATCAATCTGTCTCTTCTTGAAGCAGTAGTCAGCCCCCTGTATCCATCAATTCTGCATCCATAGATCAATCAGTCACAGAACAAATTGTTTTGAAAAGCATTGACATCAGTATTAAACGTTTACATTTTTAGTCCTTAAACAATACAGTATGACAGCTATTTGCATATCTTTTACATTGTATTACATAGTATAAGTAGTCTGAAATGATTTAAAGTTTTAGGGAAGATGTGTCAAATTGTAGCAAGCACTGCAATGCTGCATTTTACCCAAGCAGACCTGGTGCTGATGTGATTCCACCTTTCTGCCTGTGGTACTGGGAACATTTATCCTCAACTACCTGCACCGCGAGGTGGGATCTGACATGTGAGGCAGGGTAATCAGCAGTCATCCTGCCACCCCTCCCCCACACACTGGTTTCTCAGGACACTTTCATTTTCTGCCACAAGACTCAGCCAAGGAGGAAGCTTCAAGCTTGACCTTTCTTAAACAAGAGCAGAACAGGACTGGAATGATCCAAGATCAGCAGCTGTTTGGGGGCAGTTTGGGTTTCAATATATGACCCAGCTCCACTGCTAGAACATTCTGCCTTATCGTGGTCCCAGGCAGGGTGGCCCCATCTTAGGGTCTCACCCCAGGAGTGTTCCAATCTAGTTTTCTTCCTCAGGCTCAACATCCCAGAGAATGAGTCTATTGGAGGGAAGTCTTCCCTGCCTTCCTGCCTGGGCCTCAAATCTGAGATCCAGGGTCAGGTAGGGGACACCTTATTCCCAGGCTGAGGGACCCAGCAATGGCTTTAGAGGATCCACACACAGGGGTGTCACCTTAGACTGTGGCATCCTCAGACAATTCACTGAGAACCCAGCCTCTAACAAAGACCATGACAACAGCCACTCAGAGTAACAGCAAAGTTCGTGTAGGGCACCAGGGTCTGCAGGTGAGCTCACCCTGCTGCCCAGAGTCAGTACCTGTGCTCACCAGGAGGTGCCCCATGGAAACCAGGTGTCTAGGAGTTGGGCAGGACATATTCCATGCAGGAAAATTCTAACCAGGGCAGCCCTGGGGTCAGGCATCTCCCAGAATTTCTAGGTCTGCTGGGTTGAGGGCGCAGCCATTGCCTATGTAGGGGTCTCCAGGCCAAAGGTGAGGAAGTCCTGCCCATTGTAGCCCAGGCACCAGAAGCCCCCCAGTGCTGCAGTTCTCCCAGCTCACAGGCCCATGTGGCCTAGAGGCCTGGCCCACTCTGGGCAGTGACTTATCACCTCACTGTCCCTGGACTCTGCTCCTGCTAGGACTTCATCCACTAGGGGCACATCCTCTGCTCTGCCCAAGTGTGATGTACCTGGTGCAGTCCCAGAGAGGCCTCATTTCTCTGTGTGGAACAGCCTTGTTGTGCTCCAGGGACCCCACTGCAGCTCCAGGGACCAGAGCTTGAACCCACATGCTCCACGTCTGCCCACTCCCCCACTCCTGAACCTTCTGGCCCATGATCTCTGCCAGAATCTTTCTGAGTTGCTTCTCCTTCTCCTGAAGGTCTTCAGTCTCTCTTTTCCTGACCTCAGCTCTAGCATATTTTTTGTTCCTGAGGCCCCAGGGGTTTTCCCTTCGACTCTCCTCATTATAGAGCAAGAAGAGCTTGTGATCAAAGTGCCCCAGGACCAGGAATTGGGGCTTCCCAGGCCCATCCAGAAACAAGGACATGAGGTCACAGCACAGATTCCTAAAGGAGAAAGACACAGAGGTAACCCACCTATCAGGTTCAAGGTCTCCAATAGCCCCTTCTTCCTTGACTTATTTAAATCCACCTGTTCTATGTGGACTTGTCTCAGAGGTTTTGTGATGGAAGGAGAGAAAGGGAGAGCCAGGTAATAAGATTAGGGCAGGTAAAAGACAAAGGTTATCAGAAATGTGTAAAAGAAAAAAGTATGAAAGAAAACTAGGTTGCTTATTGGAGTCATGCTTTTAATACAAAAATTTAAAAAAACTGAAATCAGAAGGATGGAAAAAATTATAGAAATGCAAACTGTAACAAGAAAAAGAATGATGTAGCTCTATCAATATCAGGGAAGACTTTAAGACAAGAAGCATTATTAGAGGTGAAGAAGGGTCAACAAAACAGAAAACTATTACCATGTATGCTCCCAATAACATGTACTTAAAATCCATAAAGTAAAATTAGCAGAATTAAAAGGAGACATAGATCCAAAACACTGCAAAATATATCAGTACATCTGTTTGAAAAACTATAATATAAGCATACATAAAATCCATAAGTACCTAAGTTTAACTGCAGAAGTAACTTGACAGAGTTAACATCTATGGAATAGATACAATTCACATTATTGTCCAATACATATGGAACATCATCAAAATGTGCCAAAATCAAGCATATGCTGACACATAAAGAATGATTGGGTTCAAGGGGGAGTGTTGAACAGGTGGAGTACACCTGATGTATGCTAGGGACTTTGGGTGATGGTGACATGTCAAAATAGGTTTGGGTTGTTTTTCTTTTTAAATTGTAGGTGGACATATTTCCTTTATTTATTTATTTATTTATTTATATGTGCCACTGAGGATGGAACCGAATGCCTCACACATGCCAGGCAAGCGCTCTACCACTGACTTACAGCCCCAGCCCCTCAATGTAGTTTTGTTGGTTGTCACAAGCATTCCATTCTGAGGGACAACATGGATCATGGGAGAAGCTACGTGTGGGAGGGGTCTGGGGAAGCTCTGTACCCTCCTAATTTTGCTGTGAACCTAAAGTTGCTTCAAAAGAATTTTTTAAAAGGTCAAGTTTCAAACAATTAAAATCATTCAGAATATGTTATTTGACCACTGCTATGACAAAGTAGAAGTCAATTTTTTAAAAAAGAAAAAGCAAAGGTATCCAATCTAATCCATCCATCCATCCATCCAATCCATCAATTGCTTGGAAGTTAGACAGCAAGCACACTTGATAAAATCCCTGGGCCAAGAAGAAATCATAACAGAAAACACAAAATATTTTTAACTGAAGGAGAATGAAAATAATTCATAGCTAAAGCACAATTAGAAGTTATTACCCATAAATATGTACTTTAGAAAAGAGGCTAAATGATGAGTGCTATCCTTTTCTGTGTCGAGAAAGTAGAAAAAACATAAAATATATAAAAACTGACAGAACCAAATGAAAAAGATAAATTGAGATAGAAAATAACATCAAAAAATTACATCTGAAAAAAATGGACAGCTGTCTACAAAGAAAATCATCTTACCAAAGCTGACATAAAAAGAAAATGTCAACCATCTACTACAAATTAAAAGAAATTATGAAATTAATCTAATTTAGAAATTAAGAAATTAATTTAATCAGTTTAATTCAGGAAATTAAACCATGAAGCAATATTTCCATGCCAGGCCCCCCCTAGTTTCCAGGCTGAGTTGGCTGACTCTTCCAAACATTTTTAAGAATGATGCAACATTTCACAAATTCTGGCAGAAAATGGACCATGAGGGAATAGCTAAAGCACAGCTGGTAAGGCCAGCATAAACCTGATGTGGCCCGCTGGATCCCCACCTGGGTCCCCACCTGCCTCCCCACCTGCTTCCCGCCCGCACCTGCCCCCAGGCCCCTCCCCTCGGCCACTGCCCTTCACCTGCACATGGTCCCTCTATGTCCCCCACTCCTAGCTGCCCCTGCACCCCTCTCACCCTGACCACCCGCACATGGCCTCCCCGCCACCCTCAGGGAACCTCTCTCCCTCATCACTGCGCCCAGGTCACCGCCGCCCTGTGACCCCTCTGCCCCAGCCACAGCGCCTGCATCCCTCCCTGGAGACACCTGCAGACCCGCGACTCCCGCCGCCACCCCCACACCCCAGACACTCAGGCATTACCTGCAACACCAAGGCCAGGGCTCCCTGACCCCTGCGCCGCCTGGCGGGAACAGCTGCTAGACCCATTCCGCCAAAGCCCATCCCATATTCCCAAATACACGTCTCCCCAGGGACATGGGCCAGCTGTTCACCGCCACCACCCCACACACACCTTGGCTTCCCTCAGGCTCTCAGGGCACCCATCACATGGAGGCAAGCATGGCTGCTCCCCCTCACCACCCAGGCGCTCACCTGCACTGGACTGCGGTGGCTCCTCCAGGAGCAGCAGTTGGTCCATGGCCCTGATGCCACTATCTGGAAACCTTGCCAAATTTTGGTCTGCAAAACAAATAGCTGACGTTTTCCAGCAACCCACTTTCACCTTCACTTCTGTGAAGAACCTCGCCCTCCCTGACACACCTGCAGTTATTAACAAGCTCCTGTCACCAGAGGTCCAAGACACTAGGAGACCCCCAACTCAGTACAAGGGTGGGAAGGGGAGGGAGATAAAGACAGGGCAGGGAGTCAGAGACTGAGCTGGTGGGAGGGCAGCTGGCATCAGTCCAGGGGACTAAGGGTCCCCAACAGGGTAATGATGCTTTGGGGTCAGATGGCCTTGGATTCAAAAGCCGCCCCGCACCACACTCAAGGCATTAAATAATTCCTTTACAGGCAGCTATTTGATTCTCTGAAATACACAGGAAGTTTGTCTTCCTCTTGATGTTTGGGAAGAGAATCTTCTACACACACACAGACCCTCCAGCAACCTGCAGCAGCCCCACACCTGAACCTGAGACCCACCACCCACGTCCCTTATGCAGATTCTGGCTTCCTGTCCAAACAGCTGGGCAAGGGTCATGGGTGCCACAGGGTGTGTGGCATCCACAAAGGGACAGGAATCCTGCCCTCACAGTATCACTAGATGTGTTCTGGACATCTATGAAATACATCTGAATAGGGGGAAAGCAGGAAAAGTTGGCTAGTTTACTGGAATCATCAACCTTACTGGTGGTGCTGGGCATAGCAATTGGGCAAGTCTGTTTCCCTACCACCCTTGAAGTGAGTGACAGTTGCAGAGAGCACCCTGTCACCATGGCTCCTCTCCTCACAGAGATAAGGAGCTCTGAGCAATGGGAGCAAATCACCCGTGAACAGAAGAGGAAGCTGCTGCCCTGGGCAGTCACAGACTAACTGCTAGATCCAATGTAGACCCCAGCCAACCCTGTGGACACCACACAGGGGACAGTCCCTGACCCTGGGTCAACCTGAGGCTCAAATGGCACTTAAAAATGAATTTTAAAAAGGGTCCAAGCATTCACCACAATGCAATCAATTTAAGATACCCTCATAATCTTTGGTCTAGCAAACATTATAGCATTTTATAAACAATAAAATTATAACAAATAGAACTAAAATTAATTCTAGTACTTTATTTATAGCAATATTGGGGTTTGCTGACTCAAAACAAGTAATAAGATTCATAATAAACAAAATAACCTCTCAGAATTTAATATTTTTCAGTTATGTATTTGCAATCAGACCCTGAGTCTCTTAAGAAAATTTCTTATTTGGTCAGGGCAAGGTGGTGCCTGCCTGTAATCTTGGTGGCACAGGAGGCTAGATTGAGGAAGGAGGATCTCAAGTTCAGAGCCAGCCTCAGAAACTCAGCAAGGCCCTAAGCATGTAGCAGATCTCGTCTCTAAATATAAAAAGGGCTGGGGACATGGCTGAGTGGTTACGCATCCCTGGGTTCAATCCCTGGTACCAAAAAATAAAATAAAAAAGAAATTTAAAAAAATACAAAGGGCCAGGGTGTGGTTTAGCAGTACAGTACCCCTGGGCTCAAAAAGAAAGGAAAGAAAAAAAATAAAAATTCCAATTTGGTCAAATTTGATCAAATGAAGGACCACAAACTTTAATTTGGTCCTCATTAGTCAAATAGGATCAAATATAAGACCTCATGGGACATGTCTTGAGAAATGAATCTCAGAGTAAAGACATTTAAAGACTAAAATATTACAGAAGTTGCACATCTCATTGTTATCACTACACCTGTTTGAGAAAGTTATTAAAGAAAAATACCTGAAATCATGACCCAGGCTAAATTCCTTTTTTATTGACAACATTCTATTGAAAAGTGTGCCCAGGAACGACTTTTAGGTACATAACACTCTTTCAGTGTGTCAAGGTCGTCTCTTTCATGTGTCCCCAAGCAGTGTGGTGACCTCAAGGAGGAGGGTTTCCTGGTCACTGTGTTGGTGAAGAATTATCAACCCATTCCCTGATAATAAGCCTGAAAATTGGCCTCTAATCATAGGAACAATAAAATGTATAGGTAATTTAAAATTGCTTGAAAATGTTTTATACTCTCCATTCTATCCCAGAAGTTCATTCCAAGGTGCTGATCCAGCTTAGAGTCAGCACCCAGACAGCAGGGATCTTAGCCCTCAGGGATTTTAGCACTTGGAAAAGAATGGGGAGGAATCTGGAGGTCATGCAGTCAGGCATCAAGGCTGAAAAGAGAAGGGGGACAGGGCAGACAGGTGGGTCAGGAGTAGAAGGGTCCGAAGGCTGTGGAGATGGTGCAGGAAGGCAGCCTGGGGAGCAGGCAGGAAGGGGGCGTGGATGGTGGACAGGCAGGAAGTGGGTAGTTTTGTGGGAAACACCTGAGAACACAGCACTGAGTGGGGCGGGGGAAGGTACGGAGCCAGGCTGCCTGTGAGTGGGCTGGGGTCTGAGCATTCAGGGAGCCAGTACACAGTGGAGGAAGGCTGAGTCCACACACGGAACTGGGGGAGGCTTCATAATCCCAGGTACTGTAATCCCAGCTACTTGGGAGGTTGAGGCGGGAGGATCCCAAGTTCGAGACCAATGTGTGCCATGTAGCAAGACCCTGTCTCAAAATCTAAAAAGAGCTGGGGGGCAGCTCAGTGGTAGAACACCCCTGGGTTCAACACCCAGTACCACAACATCATAATAATGAGGAGGAAGAGGAGGAGGAGGAAAGAAAGAAAGAGAAGGTGGTGGTGGAGGAGGAGGAGGAGGAGGAGGAGGAGGAGGAGGAGGAGGAGAAGAAGAATAATGATGATGGATAAATATTAGGGCCAAAAAAGACCTAGGAATATAAGTGGACCTGGGGGAGGGTCAGGTGGATGAGGGGAATAAGTTAATGAGTGACAAAGGTGGGGACTGAGCCTGGGGTGGCACACAGTGGGGTGGCAAATGGAAAGGGGTTGAAGAGCAGAGGTGGAGAGATGGAGCCTGGGGAAGAGATGAAGGGGCCTTGGAAGGCTGGATGGGAGGGAGGGGGGAGGAGGAAAATGGGAGCAGGTGTTGAAAAGTAAGAGAGAGGTGAAAGAAGAAAGAGAAGGAGAAGGAGAAGAAAAGGAGGGGGAAGAGGAAGAAAGGAGAGTCAGAGATGAAGCATGATACAGTGAGAGAGAACTGGAGGGAGACTGGGAGTGGACCAGAGGACAGAGAGCCTGAGGGGACTCTGAGAGGGAAGGGAAGAGAGGGCACCCCAAGAGGCTCTGGTCTGCAGACCCTTCCTGAGGCAGAGAG
Source organism: Glaucomys volans (assembly GCA_020662805.1). NCBI lineage: Eukaryota > Metazoa > Chordata > Mammalia > Rodentia > Sciuridae > Glaucomys > Glaucomys volans. Next base: position 19,204 of record JAJEJO010052505.1, read on the forward strand.
AGGAGGACTGCCAGTAGAGGGGCAGCCTCAGGCAGGGGCGGGTCAAGTGAGGGGTGGGGACAGAGGGTTTGCAGTTGGGGGACAAACAGGGAGAAGAAGAGAAGCAGTGTGTGGGGGAGAGAAATGCGCCAGGTAAAAATTCATCATGTTTTCAAACACATCGGTCATCTAAGCTGAGGGACCATGTCAGCAGTGATAATGGTCACTTGTCGCCTTGACTAGTCATGAGGAAGTTAGGGGTGGCAACGGCCTGGGTGGTGATGTTGGCCATCAGCAGTGTGTGACAGCAGCAAGTAGAAGGGCTGCCACTGTGTGAGGGAGGAAGGCAGCGGTTGTGTGACCCTTGTGACCCTGGTCAGGGACATGGAGAAGTAGACAAGAGCTGCCCCATGCTGGCTGGAAGCTCGGGCACATCTTGGAGAGAAAGGGCCACAGCAGAGCACAGTTGTGAGGCCTGGGAGTGTTTCACTGTAAAAGGAGCTGAGCACAGGGCCCTGGGGACACGTGGGAGCCATTGCTGCACAGACTGGAGACATGAGGGAGGAGCTGGTGGGGTCTGTGAGCACCAGGCATTTCCTGGGTGTGGGGGCTGAGGCTTGATCAAGTCCAGGGAAGGCTGGAGAGTGGATGGGTGACCTGGGAGCACGACTGATGTCTGGGGGCGAACTGCTTGGAGACAACCCTGAGAAGATGAGGTGTGCTGTTGAGGACTGTGACCCTGAATAGACCCCAGGGAAGAAGTTCAGTGGCTTTGGTCACTGCCCAATGTCTGGATCAGAAAATGTACAATGGCATTAATTGACAGCAATAGTGATTGATGGTGGGGGGAGGATGGAACACAGACAGTGTCACTGGGAAAGAGCTGCCTGATTGAGAGAGTTGCAGGCCAAGGAGTGGGCAGCTGGGTGAGGCTGGCATATGGTTTGGGGAGTTGGGGCTGGAGACCCCTCATAGGAGAAGACAAAGGGACCTGAGTCTCCTCAGATGCAGACTTGGTTGGGAAACCTGCAGCTCCCGGGGCACCTTGAACCCTCTCTTCTTCTCCCAGAAGGAAGAATGGAAGGTGGTGCAATTAGCACAGGGTGTGTGTATATGTGTGAGTGTGTGTGTGTGTGTGTGTGTGTGTGTGTGTGTAAGAGAGGGAGAGAGAGATGTGTGAGAGTACGGGTCCCTTGAATGCAGAAAAAAAAAAAAAAGAGATGGCCACAGAGCGAGATTCACTTACTCAAGTTCTCTGTCCTTGTTGTTTTTGAGTCTCTGTCAAGGTCACAGGACACTCTAAGTACCAGGCGCAGACAGCTCAGACCCAGCCCTGAAGCACTACAATCCTCTGGGAGGATCTGAGACATGAGAAGCCAGGACAGGGTGAGTTTAAAAACAGGAAGTGGGGTCTGGGTGGGGACAGGACAGAGCTTCAGACCACAGCCCAGGGATGCCCACTAGACTCTTCCCAACAGAAACTCACTGTCTGACTAATTACAGAATAAATATGTGAAAAAAAATTTCAGGCAAGAACTTTTTTTGTAGAAATAATCTAGAAACACTGATTGATTGCTGTGTCATCCTTGGAGAGAAGGAAGACATGTCCCCAAATGCCCCTTTCCATTCCCAAGAACCTAGCCAAGTAAGGGAACCAGGAGAGCAGACCTGAGCCAGAATGCCCAGATAAACATCACCATGAGGGACAATGACTTCCTCTCATGTGCTGGGAATCCAGGCAAGTTCCCTGGGATGCTGGTCATACAAAGGGACAAAGCAAGCTAAGAGAGTGCTGTCCCTGCTTCCATAGGCCGAGTTGCACACCCCTCTCCCGAAGTCCCTGGTGCAGAACAGAACACTAGGCTCAGCCAGCTGCCCACACCGCACCAAGGGCTGTGAGGGACACAGGGGCTACTTTCTGGCAGAGCACCTAGAGAGGAAGGGACTGTTCCTCCAGCTTGTCATTGTGACCAGGCTTCCCCAACGTTTTACAATAGCCTCCTATCCCACACCTTTCAGCAACCCTATGTCTCATACGCCATCCCTGGGTGTCTTTGGTCTCTCAACAACCTACAATTGTCCATTAGAAAACCTAAAACTATTATCAAATCAATTCTCCCATCTTTGTTACCTAAAGGTCATTTACTGATTCAATTTTTCTTCCTTAGACTAATTAATATTCCTCTGTAAGGCAGGGGTTTTTGTTTGTTTGTTTGTTTTTAGTACTGAGGATTGAACTCAGGGGAGCTTAACCACTAAGCCACATTGCAGTCCTTTTTTGTATTTTATTTAGAGACAGGGTCTCAGCTCGCTAAGTTGCTGAGGCTGGCTTTGAACTCACAGCCCTCCTGCCTCAGCATGCAGAGCAACTGGGATTACAGGCATGTGCCACCATGCCCAGCTCCCAGCTTTTCCTTTTTTCTGCTCTCTTTTTATTATCACAAATGGTCCAAGACTGTTGTTCATTCCCTGTGTTACACAGCACTGTGAGACTTTTTTGGATGTTCTTTTGTCCCTAATGCACACAGTGGGATCCCTTGCAAGCTGGCCTTTGAATCCTCTTAAAAGGTCCAAGGAGTTTCAGAGAACAATGCCACTCTTGTATCAAGATTGTCCACAGTCATCGGGTACCTTTACCTCCCTAGGCTGGAATCAGCCATTTCTGCAGGGAGCCTCATTCCCTGCTGTGGGAAATGTCCTTTAGAAACAGGTCTCAGGCTGGTACCTCCAGTTCCCATCAGTGACCCATTTGTAACTTCATCCTCCCACCAGTGAAACCACGGTTCCTCCCCAAAATTAATTGCTGAGTCCTACATGCAAAACAATCATACCATATGAAGATGTGAACTGTCAGCATCACCTAGTGAAAATGCAAGGTGGTCATGAGGCCAGATAAGAACCCTCCAATTAAAAGAAGAAATCAGAAAAGACACCAAAATGGCAGAAGGAGGAGGTGGAGCCTGGAGACACATCCAAACAGCCATCAGCATGAAGGAGGGCCCCGCTGAGCTCTGCAGTTCCAGAGTTCCCCAGAAGGTGTCCTCACACTCATAGCCACCCCACCGCACTGCCTGCCCCCAGCCACTGAGACTGAGGTCAGGCTCCCAGGTTTGAATGGCGTCTTGGCCTTGCCCCACAGTCCTGTCCCAGGTCCCCAACTCCTCATCCACCCCTCGCTTCCTCATCTTCTCTTTAGCTCGTTTCTGAAGAAAGGCACAACCCTTCCAACCCCTTTGTGGGAGAGAAGTTCTGGGGACAAAGGATCTGAGATGACCCAGAATCCTCCACCCAGCCTCCACACCAGCCTCCTTCCCTCTCCTGCCCGTCATAATCCTGCCCTTCCCTCCGTGCCTGGGACTGTGGGGCAGGTTTAGAGAGTACACCTTTAAAACCATAATAGATGGATCATATTCTCTTTAATAATTTTGTTTTTACAACAATTTCATATCCAAAAAACAATTTTATATTACCCAGGCTGGGGTCTCCCCAGACAGGGCTTCAATAAACCCTCCTCCCACCCCCACTCTTGCAGCCAGCAGGACCTGCTGGTGTCCTGGATGTGGCCCATTCCCAGGGACCTGGGCAGCCACAGCCTTTGGCTGTAGGTTCAAACTTCCTGATGCTGCCAGGCTGCACCTTCCAGCAGAGACGACCCAGGGGAGCCTGAAGAGTCCATCCCACCTCTGAAGGGGACCTCCGCAGGCTTGTGGACTGTGCCCTCTGATCTTTCTCTACTCTTTTTACTAAATCAGCTTCTATCAGTTTCCAGAATCCCAGAATCCTGATACATTTTGGACCAATTCCAAGGAAACTCCCTTGGAGACAAGTTATTCTTGCTGAGTGTGAGTCCCGATACCCTCTCCATGCTGTGACATTGACTGGTGGGACACCTGATGAGTCCAGTGTAGGGCTGGCAGGGGCTGAGGCAGACAGGAAGGGTTCAGGGTGGGTTGGGATCAGCAGTTGGGGTTGGGGAGAATCAGGGTAAAAGGATCTGAGGAGAGTGTGTTGGGGACTAGCCAGGGGTGGCACATGTCAGCCTTGGCTCTGGAGGTTTGGAAGGAGCCAAGCCAAGTGCATATCAGCTTCCCTCCTCACTCCACCTCCTTAGAGTAATTCAGCACTGGTGCCTTCCCCTGGACCTAGAGACCCCTCCAGGTCCACACTCAGGGCAGCCCCAGCCCCACCCCTCCACACCCTCTCCCTTCTGTGTTCTCCTTCAACCCTCCTCATGCCCCATGTCCACTAGGAAGCCCACCCCATTTCTGAGCACTGGTTCAGAAATGAAGCCATGCCCTGCATGTGGGACACCTCCCCATACCTGTCCCACCTTTGGCCAGATCAGTGCCAAGAAAGTGGAGCCTATAACTGAGAGGAGATTATTATTCCATGAATCCAGGAGATCCTGGGTGTTCTTGGTGAATTGAAGCATTGAGGGGTGAGTGGATGTGGATTCAGTGCCTCAGGATGATGGAGAGGAGGGGACCCCTGGCACCATTTGTGACTCATCACCCACCCAAGCTCCCTAGTGACAGTTCATGAATTGTGCAGACAGAATAACGTGCCCAGAAAGAAAAAGACCCAGGTATGGAAATGTGTCAGAGAGGCCACAGGGTCATGGTGAGGAGTTGGTGGCCCTGGGGATTCCTCAGCCACAAGACCCTCATGAAAATAGGACTAGACCTGACTCAGGGCAGAGGCAGGCTGGCGTTTATGGGTGCTGAGTCTTGTGCCCGCTCCCTGCCCCAGATCTCAGGAGGCACAGGAGGCACAGGAGGCCCTCTCTCCTCTCTCCAGGTCCATCCAGGAGGCAGCATCCAGGAGTCATCTGGGCCTGGTGTTCCATCAGAGGACACTGACAGAGAGACAGAAACAGGCAGTGAGCAGGAGAGAGACAACCAGAGACAGAGGGGCCAGTGGAACATGGGCAGGGGTGGGGAGAGCCCGAGAGGAGGACCGAGATGTGGAGAGGAGACAGAGAAGGAAACGGAGGAGGAGGAAACACACGGGAGGAAGGGGCAAGTGGATGGAGAGGCAGGTGGCAGACAGGCAGATGCAGAGGCGGGCAGGGGGAGCTCCACCCAGGGACAGAAAAGGCAGTCAGACCCCCAGCTTTCCTGCATCCCATGTCCCCGGAGGGGCAGGATAGTACCTGCGGCAAAGCTTGTCTCCTGCAACCAGGGGTGAGGAGCAACCGTCCACCCTCAGCTTCACCATGAGGGGCTCCTGCAGGCCGAGTGGCCAGCGGGGACAGCACTGCTCGAAACAGACCCTGTAGCTGCAGTTCCCACACTGCCGGGTCTCGCCCAGGGGCACCAGGGCATCCGCGAGGCAGCAGTGCCTCAGGGGATCATAGAACTGGTCCCTGCATCTCGTGTGTGGGTGGCACAGCATCAGGCTGGCTCCTGTGGGGGACAAGAGGAGACAGAGCTGGGCCAGGTGGCAGGGGCAGCTGGATCCCAGCCTGGTGTCCCATGGGAACCACACTCCCCCTGAGTGTCCTGGTCCCCCCTGGGCTCACCTGAGGCTCCGAGGGAGCAGAGCAGCATGAGGAGGCAGAGAGTGGCCATGGCAGCTGTGGAGAGAAGGGGTGAGTAGGGCAGGGAGGCCACCTGAGTGTCCTTGGGGAGAGGTCCTGTGGCAGGGGGATCTGAGGTATTGTCTATCCTGACTGAGGCTCTGGGAGGGATATAGCAGCCCCAGGTGGCACCCAGTTGCCCTCTGTTCAAAGTCTTGTTTGAGAGCCACGAGAGGTTGGCAGGACCCTTGCCGGACATGGGTTTGGGGCTCAGGGAGGGAGGGGCTTGCTGGGGAAGAGGCTGGAGCTGGAGGCACAGGGGGTGACAGGCCATGAGGTACTGGGCTGAGACCAGAGAGGCTGGTTCTAGGCAGGTGTTCAGATGGTAGGGGGGTGAGTGTGTGAGGGAAGAGGGGCTGGTGCTGAGTGCCCGGATGGGCTGGGGTCTCCTCTGGGGATGGGATGGGATGAACTGAGTCAGGATGGAGGCTCACTGTCTGGAGTCTTGAGGGAGCAGCAGGACCTGGGGTGGGAGGTGGTCTGGGTGGGATAGGTTGGGTGAGCAGGATTGGAGATGGGCTCTGGTGGGAAGGGGGCTCCATGCTCCTTACCCAGGATGCAGCCTCGGGGAGTCATGGCTCAGATTGGGGGCTGTGGAGTCAGTCTGTGATCAGTAGGTCTCAGCAGGTCCTTTTTATCTTCCAGGATAAGCTGATGACATCACTTAATTCCCTGCCTTCTTCCATCAACCTGCAGAGACATGTTGGGCCCTGGGGCAAGAGCAGGTGTCAGAAAGACAGTGTCACAGTGGATGTGACCTCAGAGCCTGGAGTGCCAGGAGAGGACCACGGCTGCCCCTCCACCTCCGCCCTGAATGCCCTCCTCTCATGCCACACTAAGACATCTTTGGCAAGCAGGAGGGTGCAGGGTGCTCCCTGGAGTTCCCTCACTCCCTCACACTGAGACAAGCCAGCAGACATTCCAGGGGATTCTGCCAAGTGTTCACGTTTCCACC